>CM041003.1:7848286-7863099 GCA_022985145.1 Pangasius djambal
CTCTTTCAGGTTTCTCAGCGGGTGCTTCACTGAGGAGAGCAAACCTGTTGGACACGTGAAGCGGAGAGGAGTGGTGCTCCCGTGGGCGAGCCTTAGCGTTAGCTTTGGCTTTGCGATTATGCCGCCGAGTCGTCACCCATTCGCCCCGCTGTGAGGGCTCTAATGCCGGAGTTGGGGGATTACTAACTCCGCCTAAGGCCTCCAGACTTTCCCCTACAGAAACTACGCTGCTCTCACTCTCACTAACCCTCTCTAGAGTCTGGATGCGCACCTCTAATGCTGCAATCTTCTCCGTCAGAGAGCTAACTAGCATGCATTTATCACAAATAAAGCTATTACTAACGACGGAGGAAGAGTGACTAAACACCCTGCACTCAACACACTGAACAAGCTGAATGTTAGACATGTTGTTTAACGCACCTTAGTCGGAGATTTGTTGATATTGTAGACGGCGTGGATCCGGTGTTGATGGCCTCCGCTTGCTGTCTTAACAAAATAGAAAAGCGCACTTCGAGAAAAAAAAATGAAAATACGGTAGAAGAGAAAAATGAAAAATACAACAGATGAAAACGATAGCGCAAAATTATTGATTTGAAAAAGAGAGAAACAGTATAGTTAAGACGCCGACGCACGCAAGAAACTCCCGGCAAAACAATTCGAAAACAGGAAGTGACGTCAACCAAGTCAAGCGTTCTGGGGCCTTTTTCCTCCCTGACCACTTACTGGATCAATTCTCCTCTTCTGTTCTGATACCTCATGCTTTACAGATTAAGCACTGACCAGGCTGCCTCACATCTACAGTATCTGTCATTCACCATCAAATTTTACACTGCAAACAAGGAGGAAAAGTTAACTAGTATTTTCTTTATTAGATTGTTATTGTTTTTTATATAAGATGACTATGCCTATTTCTACATATTTTCACTCATTTCAGGCTTAAAACTTTCTTATTCTATTGGCAGATAATTTTGCATATTTCAATTGTTTATGTCTAGACAGAAGTAACATTTCTGTTCTGCCAACAGAACAAGACAATTTTAAGCTCGTAATTAGTAAATTTGTCTAGTAATAGGCTTAACGGTCTTATAGTTGTTATATAATAATCTGATAATGAGAAATATTAGATAGCTTTTCCTTTATTCATGATATCTTCACTTGCTAAGATGTCATTTTTTTGCAGTATGTGAAGCAAGTAACGTGCATGACATTTTGGCCATTCGAGAATTTTTCCACTTTTTGAAAGTTGTCTACAGTGGATCAATATATCATCGCCCTCTTGAATAAACAAGCACCTTCCAGTGTGAATGTTAATTGTTCATATACTGTACATTTACGATAATCCTGCTACAATTTTCTTATTTGACTGTTATGCAGGCTGTGGAATTTAGCTCATTGTAATCTCTAGTGAATCTATAGGCAAAAAAAGAAATGTTAAGCTTCACTGTATAAATAATGAAAATAAACAAATGAAAGTGAACCCAGAACATGACAACAGCAACAATATACAGTACTAATGCGAAGTTCTGGGATGTTCTCACATTCCTGCACAGAATCTGATAAAGCCACTGGTAGAAAGTCACGTCTGTTCTTGTTGTTAGGATCCTGGCCGTCCCTCAGGTGCCTCTTGGGGTTAAAGGTCTTGCAAGGGCAATCGGATTTTCATTTGTTCTTCCAGTCTGCTGAAACCTTTTTATGGTAAAGTCACCTATTCTTATTAAAAAAGAGAAGTGTTGTTAATGTGAAGGTGCAATTCATCTTGCCTGAAATTGCCATGACATTGCAGGTGAATTCAAGTACACACGTGATGTGAAAAATAAGACCAAATGCCATACATGTGAAGAATTATTATGTGAGAATGAATGAATCATCTGAGAAAATCACGTGTGAAAAATGAATAATGTGTGTCTGGGGGATCACTTGTGATAAAATAATGCACAAAAAAAAAAGGTAAGAAAATCACATGGAAATAAACATATGCAGTACATGTGAAAAAATCAAGTGAAAAAAAAAATGGCAATCACAACAGGAAAAAATAACATGGCAAAAAAAAAAAGAAAAAAAATCAGATGTGGGGAGAAAACACATGTAGAGCACGCGAAATACAACATGGAAAAAATAATCATGAGAAAAACACATGCCTGGCACCTAAAAAAAACCTGAAAAAAAGATGTGAGAAAATCACATGAAAAAAAAAATCATGTAGGGGAAAAAATTACTAATGAATAAATTAATCATCTAAAAAAAGTAACATTTGAGTAAACTTAATCATGCAAAACATCACATGAAAAAATCACATGATCAATGAACAATTTGAAAAAACAAAAAATCATGTAAAAAAAATCATGTCATGCCATGATATGCCAATAGTCCCCCTGCTTTAAACCGATTTTGTAATGCAGAGAAACATGCGATAAGTATTTTCCTTGCAGAGAGGCCACAATAAGTTTAAAAAGTTGTTACATACCACAGCTCAGAGCTCATAGAGCGTCTCTTTTGCTTTAACTATAGGTAAGAGCCTTCTTTTTGGTGCTATCTTCTAACAATACATTTCCTCCAGTGGTTGGTGAATTTTCTTGCGTTTCAGTTTAAGGCAGCTGTAAACAACTTTGCTGTCCAGTAGAAAATGTCTAATTGGCTGAATTTGGCTGCTGATGCTCTCTCTAATTGCCTCAAGGTGGCGTGAACACTCAGTCATCATTAAAATGCAAAGCTTCACTTGAAGGAATTAGCATCATGTGCCAGGAGTGTACAGTCAATCCACACTCCTAGTTAATTACTGCATGGCTGTGCAAATAAAAGCGCACATAGAAAGACAGAGATAGACAGAGAAAATAAGAAAGGTGAGGAAACACATAAAGGGTTTGTTCCTTATCTCTCCAAGATCTTTAAAGAAACCTTCAGGTTTGTTCTCTGTCTCTCTCTTTCTCTCTCGCTCTCACTCTCTTTGATGCACACACACAAGGAAAAAGAAAACTCATTGCTCTCATATGTGTAGAAAGAAGAGCCTAAAAGAAAGAGAGACACACAGATTCTCTCATGTCCTAAACACAGCTGCTCTTGCTCCACCTTTCTCTCCCAATCTCTCCCTCACACACACACTGAAGAAGAAAGCATGCTCTCTCAGAAAGAGCAACAAAGAAAGAGGGAGGGACACGGGTTCTCTCATGTGCTAAACTCTCTCTCACACTCTCAATCTCACTCTCTCGCACTCTCTTGATCTCAATCACTCTCTCTCTCTCTCTCTCTCTCTCTCTCTCTCTCTCACACACACACACATTCTCTCTTTAAAGCGAGAGAAAGAAAACATGCTCTCTGCTCTCAAAGAGAGAAAAGAGAGAGGGAGGGACAACATGTTCTCTCATATCCTAAATGTGCTCTCTCTCTCACTCTTTTTCTCTCTTTCCATCTCTGACTCTTTCTATCTCAGTGACACACAAGAAGACAGAGTGAAAGAAAGCATACTCCCACAGAAATTCTCTCTTTTCCTAAAAACACGCACTCTCTCTCTCTCACACACACATACACACACACACACACACACACACACACAAAGAGAGGTTCTCCATCTTGCAGAAACAGACACGTAGAACCAAATTAAGCAATAGATAAACGGGTGTAATAAAACGCTACCAAAGCAAAAGACAAAAGGCAATCTTCTCTTCTGACCGGCACCATCCATCCCTGTCTAATGGCCAATAAAACATACAGTTGTGGTCTAATCAAATCAATATGTGTACACAGCAGTAAGCCTAGCATGAAGGTTCTGTCCCCCATCCTCTTCCTTTTGTCCTGACTTCAGTGGCTAGGCCCTGGCAGCACCACTCACTGTATAGGAAATATTTCTGATAAGCAGTCAAAACGTAGCGCTTGATGAAAGGTGTCCTTATCCGGATACTACAGGATGTAATCTGAAGTCTACGGCATGAGCAAAACCTATTGTTATTTCCTTTTCTTCTGGAAAAGGAAGCTTAAGCTTTCAGTTTAAGTTTAATATGTGTTCCTTTATTGAAATAAAATTATTAAATTATTAATATGGTTTCATTTTGTGATGGCAAATAAATAAATAAATAAATAAAAATCACAGCAGATAATTACCTACATGATTTTTTAATGGGTTGTGATGTGACAAGATGGCTGCATACTGAGTCCATGCTTGACTTTCTATTAGCATTTATTTCTATTAAACTTGTTATGCCTTTTAGCCTTTTTACCCCACACTGCAATATTCAAAGACTTAATTATGTCAGATTGACACACTAAAAAAAACAACAACAAGCAGGATACATTTTCCAGTGAGAAATCAGATCTTTTACATTCATGGATACACTGTTGGCAGCAGTGGACATTTTCAGTGAGTAGACTTAAAATTCAATCAGCGCTTCAACAAATGAGAAAGAAATACGCAATCTGACATCCAGCAGAAATGACTCAACTAATCTTTAAAAAAAAAAACAAAAAAAAAACAAGTGAGCAACTTAGAAAAATCTAACTTTGTCTTTTTGGGGAACTTTGAGAAAAATGCTGGATTAAATTGAGGTAAAGATGGCTGTGATGGAGGACAGAATGTGCCAGGATAACTTAATCTTGGGGCTAAAGGAAGCTCTGAAGGGAATAATGTCATTTCAAATGTGCAGGATAGGCTTCCCTTCTCTGTCCAGGCCCCAGTGGAGATTATGTGAGGTCACTGTACTGGCAAGAAGAATTCACCTTCATCTAGACCTCTTATTTTTAAATGTCTAAGTCACTAATGGAGTCTCAATCCTCTGAGCACAGGTATAGATTGGGCCTATAGGGCATGTGACTAGGGGTTCTGGGTACTAGGAGGTCCTCAAGAAGCCCAGAATTAAACTGAATGATTCGACTGATTACTGTCACACCACACCTATCAACATCACTGAGCTCTTAGGACATGAGACAAGGAGAATCTGTAATAAATTCATAAGTGTTATTAGGTCTAAGCTTGTAACAAATAGTCAGATTAAAAAAACAAACAAACAAACATGGATAAGAGTAACCCCACACTAAGAAAATAAAACTTAAAAAGGATAAATTTACATATTTACAATTTAATTTAATTTGAATCTATTTATTTCCGTAAAGCTGCTTTGTGACAATGTCCATTGTTAAAAGTGCTATACAAATAAAATTGAATTGAATTGAATTGAAAGAGAAGTTAGGTGGCCAAAGAAGACTCAACATGCTGTTACTGATGGCCACTGAGTTAAGCTTGTTAAAAAGCTGGACAAGTTGGTGGATGAGTTTTTTTTTTTTTTAATGGGCCAGGTTTGGCCAGGTCAGAAACCGCTGCGCTGCATAGGTTCCTGCACAGGATTTAATAACCCATCCCTGTCTGAGTGGCCAGGAGAAGGGCAGTAGAAATTGATAGTGGTTCTTACATTTGCTACATATTACAGTGACTTTACCTCCAAGCACTAGGATCCCTGCTATGCTGTCATGACCAGAGCTTGCACTGCTGGTTTTCAAAAGTTTTATTTGCACAGTGCACTACCAAGTCACTTACTTGCTGTAAAGTTAAAATCATGTAACTTACAGTCTTCTTCCAATGTCCTGATTTGCTTAAACCAGTCTGACTGTTCTTCTCTGACTTCTCATCAACAAGGCACCCACAGAACTGCTGCTTACTGGATGCTTTTTGTTTTTCACATCCATTCTGGGTAAACCCTAGAGACTACTGTGTGTGAAAATTCCAGAAGATTAGCAGTTTATGAAATACTCAAACCAGCCCACCCGACCCTAACAACCAAACCATGGTTAAAGTGGCATGTATGAAAGTGAGTGAGATCAGGTATACAGGTGTTCTAATAAAGTGACTGGCAAGCGTATGTTTAAATTCTGATTCTTCTCTGAATCATCTCTGAATCCTCTACAGCTTTCTCATCTTCAGGAAGATGCTGCCTTGCATTAAATGCCCCTTTAACCTTGGCTGATATATTTATTTTCTATTCTTTGATGTTACTCTCCTACTTGTGCTGCTGTGTCAACTTAAATTTCCCCTACAGGGGATCAATAAAGGTACACGTTATCTTTATCTTATCTTACCAAGCTCTAATCTGTATGAATAAATGTAACTCTCCATGGTTAGATGGTTAGATAGAATCACTGCATCACTGCATCACTGGTCAAGAAATCACAGCAGTGTCTCTACTTCCTGCGCAAACTGAAGAGAGCCAGAGCCCCGGCCCCCATCGTGCACCTTCTACAGAGGCACCATCGAGAGCATTCTGTGTGTTATCTGTATGCACCTAGGGTCTGAGAGTAACGTAATTTCAATTCTCTGTATGTGCTGAACATGTGGCAGAATTGACAATAAAACAGACTTTGACTTTGACTTTGACTTGAATCCCACTGGAATTTTATTCACTTTTGTACCTGAAATTGGTCCCATTTTATTAGAAAAGATGAATTCAGGTATTTCATATAGTTCATTTACCAAATATAGTAATGCAGTTTTAATTTCTGTGCTACTTAGAAAAGGATAAGTCCCTAGTACATGTTCAAACAATGGCCTTTTTTTGATTCTCAACATGGAACGAGCAAACAGAACTAGCGTCTGATAATGTTCACTATCTACTGCATGTCAGTGTAGCATCTGATGACTCTTCAAGGTTTTCAATCACCTTGAGTAGCACTTCTTATGGGTGGTTATGCACCATACAGGCTTTGGCGATAACTTTTATCAATATGAGAGCAATAGTAATGATATATGTTCTGCTCAGATTCCTACATCTAGAAGTTCTGTCCTCGTTCCCTTTTATTTTTCTATTTCCTCAGGATGTCCTACAATCAGTATGTCATGATCTTATTACTCTGCTTATTGCCTGTGACACTATATTTAGCCTTATGCCCCAATCTCTTTCAAACCTTTTATTTTAGTCAAATCTTAGGCTATAAAATACATATAAATTGGGGAAAATTAGTATTACTTCCAGTAAATAATTCAGGTAAGCAGCCTGACATTTCTTTTAATATTCCTGTGCTCCAATAATTAAAATATTTAGGATAACGAGTACTGTCATTGCTAACTTTAAGAAATTACTTTCTCATTTCATTCACCTATTCCTGTTATAAAAATGAATATCCTTCCAGATATAAATTCGTTATGCTTTTTTAATGCTTTCTCTGGCTCTGCCTAAGGGCTACTGGAATAAAACTCACTGTCTAACATCTATATTTGTGTGGGTCAGAAAGACTTAAAATATAAATTCTAGAGAGGCAGAAAACCTTTGGGGGGTTTAGCAAACTTCTAATAGTACTACTCTCAGAGTAGTACTTCTTGGTTGAACCTTGACACTCTGGTGTCCTATTGCGGAAATCAAATTGTTTATCCTCAGAGATTGTGACTTAAAATATTCAAATTTATTAAAATATTTCTTCTTGACAGTCCAAAAGAAAATTTTGGTTCATTTGTCTTTGAATTTATAATCAGGCAGATATACATTTTTACAATTTGCTCAGTGTGGCACTGTTATTCAACTATTTTTCATAATGTTGGTCTTCATCTGGGAGAACTTTCCTTTCTTTTACAGCCCAATAACAGTGTCTATACATTTTCTGGTCTTTGGGTAAAATGGTCTCCGCTCATTCCTAATCATTCAGAAAGTATCTGTGACACTTCCTTTTTCTCCAACAGTATCTCCAATCCGCTTTGTGAATTTACCGAGGGGGTTTTGTCTTGGCATTATACATTCAAGTAAATTTTATTTATGTGCAAACCATTTATTTAATGAGCAAACCAGAGGCTACAGTGGCAAAGAAAAAACATCCCGAGACAACATGAGGACAAAGCCTTGAGAGGAAACAGACTCGAAAGGGAACATATCCTCTTCTAGGTAGGCTCCTTTTGCAGCCTCCACGTAATCTATTATAAATTGAAAGATTGTGGAGAAAAGATTTAGCAGTGAGAATTAATAGCTTGAAATCATTTGACAGAACTTATTTATCTTCAAGACAACTCAACCACCAGGTTACCAGGTTATCGGGAGTTGTTTTCTGGTAGATTGTTTCCATCTATTTTCCTTGCTACTGGCTGAACAGATTTCATATTCTCTCAATGTTCATCTGCTTAACAATACCTCCAATATAGATTTATCAAGAAATCACAAACATATTTGGTTAGGTGGTCTACAAAACTGTAACCTTCTAGATGGAAAATTTTGTCTTTTTTTTTTTCCTACACAAGATGGCTGTTGGAGTTTATAGATATTGCCAGCCTGGAAAGTCTCTCACTCTAGGATAAAACTATTGCAATAAAAACTTCTTGTAAACTTTTTGATCACCTATAGGGTCAAAGGTGGTTGGGTTCGGGGTGATGGGGAGTCTGGGATATGGGGGAGGGGTGAGGTGGATGAGGAGGTTGATGGGTTCAGATTGGATTCAGATTCAACTTCCTTTCATTTTGGTAAATTTGATAACATGATTGGCATGGCCCTTTGATTAGACATCTGTGTTGTTTTGTTTTCTTATATGCTCTGTCATAACTTGTTTTGTAATCAATTTGTTTATGGAAGACTGTCATGTATTTGAAGGCCTTATTTGCTTTGTGTGCAGTCTTTTGTAAGTGTAACGTCCTCTTTGTATTAATAAAAATTGTAACTAAATACATAAATAATTTTTTAATTAAATACTACTACTACTACTACTACTAATGATAATAATAATTTACAGAAATTGCGAGGACACTGAAAAAGTTTTATCAAAAAGTTTTGTCAAAAACTCTTTGACATTGCCATCAGAGAAGTCACCCACCATAAGAGGACCCTTGCTGTGACTTAGCAGCAGAAAGCTCCATGTGGTCTTGGCACATGAGCTGCAAAAATGAAGCCAGATTGTTTTAGCCCTCTGTCCAAACATTCTTTGGAAGAATTCTCCAAAGGATTGCCAAACTCATTATGGAATAATAAATAAGTCACTGAATAAGTCAAGAGAATAAGTCATGCACTGTCATAACAAGTCACTCCTTAAGCAGGGCAGATGCCCACTTCTGTGCTTAACATCAGGAGAACATAAATACTGACTTCCATCAGATGTTTCAGGATTAAGTCTACCCATGTCATATCTAAAATAGAGGCTCTGTGAAGAAGGAACCCCCTACAGAGTAATCAAACAAAAGTTGGCTGTCAATGATATTCAGGAGCAGACTCGGCTGCATTGCTCAGTTAACTGCCCAAACAGTGTCTGATTGATCTGTCGGAAATTTGTAGGAATTTCCAACATGCATGAAATCTTGAAGGGTGATCAATCTCTGCTGTATTTCTTCAAGTCATGAACTGATTTTTCTGAAATTCTTCACAGTATGCATCATCTGGATAAAGAACCAGAACTCACATTGGATGAGCTGTGGCAACAAAACACGTGACACGTGAGGGGATAGCTCTGCCCTTATAACCTGAATTGTGAGTGGGTAATGGTGTCTCATGGGTGATTGGTGCTATTTGCTCATTCTGATAGATCCATCAAGTCTGAGAAGAAAAAAATCAGAACTTTTAACTACTGAAACTTTTATACATTGCATTTTACGTATTGCATGGCACGCGCACAGATAGGCCCTAGGGCTGCTTGAACCCCTGCCCTTTTTCCCTCAGACTATATGTGTCCTTTTGGCTGTTGTGTATAATTTATATGGCCTTCAGAGCAAAGATATATCCTGGAGTGAGCCTGAGTCTGGGGACATGACCCCGGCAGCCCCCGTGATGCAGTACCATTTAATATTTACTTTAGCAACTGAAGATGGGAAATTATAGCAATTAGAACTTCTAATTGCTAAAAATAAGAACATTGTGTTTACCATTGTTACCATTTGTTACCATAAAACAATGTGAAAAAAAGTGTAAAAAGGCTAGCTGACTAGAAGTTACCTCAGATCAGCTTAAAAATATAAGCTTTTATTAAATGTATGCATTTAAAATTTTGTCTATGTGATGAACCCTCTAGTCTCCCCCTTTCTAGCAATGCTATAGAACATTTGAACATTGTATTTTGATACATTTATTTTGTCTACATCTGAGGTCTGAACGTGGAATGGTTACAACACATGAAGTGTAGTATTGTTTTGTTTTGGGAAATATGAAGCAAATAGGAATATAATACACAGTTATAGTATTTAATGAAAGGTAAAATACAATGTGTGTGTAATTCAGGGTATGAGTAGTAGGGATTGTGCATTTGTGGGTGGGGTTGGGGTTGTGGAGAAACTAATAATTAACAACAGAGAGTGTTTGGTATATAGTTAACAAGGACACACTGTCAATAAGGCAAAGGACCCTGGTGTTTGTTGTTGTTGTTGTTTTTTGGACAGGACTGAGGCACACAGGACTGAATATTTAGAATATGTACAGCAATTTGAAAGTATCATTGAAGGAAAATACACCCTCAGCAACTTTATAATTAACATGTGATCTTCAATGGTGTACAAGATTTATTGTATAATAAAATTCAAAGTGAATTTTTAAAAATTTAAACTTCTTCATCAGCATGTTCATGTTTCATCAGTCTATTTTCACTTTGGATAATGATTTCCTACAGTATCAACAATGCTGATTGACTACTCACTGATAGTGGCACCAGTAGGATTTAGCCTTCTATTTGGATTTTATCTCTACCTAAACAGAGTGATGCAGCAGGGCTTTAGTCCTTTAGTCTGTTCAGCTCTCTCACTCTGTACACTCTACTCAAGCAGATCAAGCTCCAAATGCTAATCATCTCAAAGACTGCTAAGTAGCAGAGTCGAGTCTCTGTCGGAACTTTGAGTCCAACGTTTCCTGTATGTTGGAGCTCTTATTGATATCACATTGAACTTTATTATGGTTTGGCTGCACTGTCTGAATGATCAGTACGATATCAAAAAACAAAGGAGTTGCTGTTGTACTGCGATGGCAGCATCTGAATTTGCATAGAGTGTATTGCAGGAATTTTACTTCACACACACATTGCCTGCAAAAAGGTACATTTGGCAGATTATTCTGACGCAAATTCATATCAATTTCCCACTTTTTAGTGATGATCCACACAAAATGTGCTTAAGTAATAGTTCCCCCTCGTGGAGGATCTTTCACCTGCTAAACGTGAATCAGTGAGTGTGTTACAAGCCAGGTCTATGATGTGCTTCACATCTAACAACATTATAAGGTGAAAGACAATAGCCAGTAACACAACAAACTAGGAATAGATCACAGAAACACCGATTTACTGAGGCTGATCTGCAAGCAAGGATTAAGAAAGGCTACACTGAGAGAGGCTAATGAGTCCACGTATTGCAAAGAAGTGAATGTAATTGGGGATGAGATTCATGACAGAGCAGTGCAGGAGAAAATGAAGTAGAAAACCTGCAATAGAATCCAGATAAACCCCTGGCTGCTGTTTCTATTTAAGTCGATGACTTACTAATTATTAGTGTATGAAGCCTATTGTGTTACATTCATATTTCAATATACTGGGCAGAAGTTAAATTTTACACCCTGCCATTACTTTAATTCCAGCTACCGTTAAGTGAAGAAATTGACATTTAGACTGGAATATTTTACTAGTGATTTTAGTTATTCAAATCTAGTTCCGCAGATCTATATTTCAGTCTATATATCAATTTGTTCAATAGGAAAAAATGCTTGAGCTGTGGTAACAAATGATGCCTTCATGCTGATTTGATTTATAGAGTCTTGAAATGAAACATCAAGGGACACTAGGCTATGTTGATAAGGCTGGGTATGTGCTAAATGATTCTGCCCCATTTTTACTCAAATTCGCCCCTCTTTACAATTGCAAAGCTGCTTCAATTTCAGTCTGGTTTAAAAGTTTAGTTTTCAGATCGTCGTTTGGTGCAAAGATCACATAACCAACTCCCAATGTACTGGTGAGATACTTTTTATGACTTGATATGCTGTTGTAGGGATGCTCTTGTAGCTTTGAAAAGGTCTATCCAAGCACTTGCATTTATTCATCTATTGTGATCAGGGTTATAGTGGATCTAGAGACTATTCCAGGAACACCAGGCACAAGGCAGAAGAACTCACCCCAGATGGGATGCCTGTCGATTGCATGGCACAATGAACACATGCATTCATACACCTAGGGGCGATTTAGCATAGTCAATCCGCCTACATGTATGTTATTGGACAGTGGGGGGAAACTGGAGAACCCTGAGGAAACCAACATGAACAAAAGGAGAACACGCGCAACTCCACACAGACAGTAACCTGAGCTCACGGTCAAACCAGGGACCCTGGAGCTGTGAAGTGACAACTCTGACTATGAAGCAGACCATGCTAACAGTGTGGGCACTCCTACCTCTTTTTTTTCTCAGTGTTCCCAGAAGTTTAATATTTTCCGGTTTAGCCCATGGCCATTTCCTGTTTAAATCTGAATACAGCTATATATACAGATATTTGGAGCACAAACCTAATACAGATACAGATAGTGTGATGATGTTACACCCATAGTGCCCTGTAAATGTCATACTCAGTTCCAGATTGGGCACTAACATCTGCTTCTTGGGCCACTCAGGGTCTAGAATGAAGGATGCAAGCACCTTCCATCTCTGTTTTCTGTCCACACATATGCTACTGAACCATATGCTTTCTCAGAGGCATCAGACAACATGTCTCCCTGGTGGACATATCTTTGTCTATTTCAGATGGGGTATAACATCTGGGGATTTCCAATTAGAACAAGTCAGCGAGCTCCTGTACCCATGCAAGCCATATGTTGAGTAGATTTTGTAACCGAATAGGATTGTCCCAGCTGATATTTCCTTTCCTTAGATCTTACACCAATATTTTAGATCTTATTGTAAATAGGTTTATGGAGCCATTACTGCAATGCTAAAATATTACATACAGTATGTTCCTCAAAGTTGGCTCAAGATGCTCTGTGGGATTATGTTGATATATGGAGTGATGTCACGTTCACAGGCTTTTGAGTAATAACAATGTGTTAGCCTATCAGTCATGGCTCAATGTACAGTAATTAAAAAACCCTCAATTATCCAATAAACCTTTGAAGAACCTTTGAGGAACCTTTTGCTAAAAGTGTAAAATAGCATTCATAATTGCATGTATGTCAATTAACATTTACACCTGTATGCTTGCTCATTCATGCCGTTATCCAGTCAGCTGACAGGAAGGCTACCGTATCTCAAATAACCACTCTTTACAACCGTAGTGAGCAGAAAAGCATCTCAGAATGCACACACATTGAACCTTGTGGATCACAAGAAGATCACATCGGGTTTCACTCCTGTAAACCATGAAGAGGAATCTGAGGCTACAGATTTCTGTTGGCATAAGCTCATCGAAACTGGACAATTGAAGCTTGGAAAAAGGATTACTGTGGATTCATCTGTGGATTCCTGCTTTTAACTCTGCAGCTGGTGCAGCTAGGTGCCTAGTGAGAGACAATGAATTAATGTTTATAATTTACTGCACATCAAACAAGTGAAACATCATATGTGATGTTTTATTTCCTCGAAGGCTATGCATTCTTTGGCTGAACAAACCTCATGAATCTGGAGCAAGCTTTTTAAGATTTGAGCAGAAATAAATCAAGAATCAAAGTCAGCATTTTCCGATATACAGCTTTGTTTAAGTTGAACCTACATAAATGATCAGGTCACTTACCACGTTGTCATTGTTGCCCTTTAATGAACCATATTAAAAAGTTTTGAGGTGTTAGACTAATGGAAAAAAAAATACCAGAGGGTTATTTCAGAAGACATTTGAGCATACTGGATTAAATCCAACAAAATCTTGGCGCTATAGTGATAAAAACAACCCACTTTGTTCCGACACTTATGTTAGTACTTTGTGCAAAGTGTCATAGTTTTCTGAAGACTTCACCAGTATCAAGAGTGAGAGAAAATGATTGGAGGCTTTTAGTTTAATTGAACCATCTCAAGTGTAAATAAAATGAGGGCATGACTTTGACACGATTTTGATTGCGAGCAGCTGCTGGCATGGTGGAGGTTTTGGTGCATGGTGTATCTATGCACCAGGAGACAATACTTGGCAGCTCAGTCTTATGCAGAGCTATCCAAAAGAACTTCATTAAATGAATGAGAGTGAAGGAAGAATATGACTCTGAGCATTGATCTACACAGAGCAGGTGAGACAACATCAATACTTGTGTCTGAATAAGTCTAACATAACAGGACTGCAGCCAAGTAAGTGATGAGAAATCATACAAATGAGGAAATAAAGGAAAGGTCTAGGTTTTCCATGAAATAGACAAAAGAATTGAATAACCTTCCATCTTTGAATCTACTGCCATTAAATATCAGATCATTAGCATTCTTCTCTGCATCCCTCCACGTTCTTAGGATTGTTCTTTTGATTCTGTAAAGGTCAGTAGGTCAGTGTTCAAGCTCAGAGATCAAGAGGTCACAGAGAAGGTGGGGATCCAAGCAGGAGAGTTGGCTGTGCAGATTAGTGGAGGGTTAAACAAGCAAAAAAATAGAAGAAACATAGGCCAAAGAAACTATTAAAGAAAACTAGGCATGCTCAGAAATGCATAAATTGTTTGTTTGAATAACACTTGAATAACAATGCATTATGGTGTAACTAATATACTAATATACCTTATTGCTATGTTTGGGTCAAAATGAGTTTTTATTAATATTTACTTACAGTAAAACCATTCTAAATATCTTACAACATAAAACGTCTCCAGGTTACGCATGTAACCATGGTTCCCTGAAGGGAACGAGACGCTGCGTCGAGTTCCTGAAGGGAAACTTCATAGTGTTGTCCATATATATATATATATATATATATATATATATATATATATATATATATATATATATA
>CM041003.1:7863199-7882383 GCA_022985145.1 Pangasius djambal
AGTAGATGATTCATTCCTCTGAAAGACTTTTTTTCATCCTCACTGTGGTCCACCAGTTGATGACCCCTTGTCTACGTTTTTAAAGTTCAACACCCAAGTCTTCACCTGAAGTTTCCTGTTAGTCATGTCTTCTGTAATTTCTCACAGAAAAAGGGAAGAATGTACTTAGTGAAGAAGTCTATGCAGGGTAAGGGTTACACAGAGAGAAAAAAGTCTTCAACTTTCACACTTTTCTTCAAGCCAGTAAATGATCGATAACTCACTAAAGAAAATCAAAACCACACTCGGCCTTGCTGTGCACAGAGCAGGTGAGAACATGACTGTTCAGATCTGTATCAATTTCAACAGTGGAACTGCAGACAAGTAAAAAAAAAAAAAAGGTGTGCAAAATCTTCACACTGAGAAATTATACAAAAGAGGATGCGAAGGAAACCACCCCGACTTCATTTCAAATGAATGAATTCTGCTAATTTAAATGTATCGCTTTCTTGGATGTATGAGATACATCCCATGGTGTTTGGAATAGTTGTTCCTTGAAATTGACAGAAGAATTGATTTTGTGTCCTCTCTATCTGTTTTACTGTCATTAAATATGAGCTCATTGGCATTCTCCTCTGCATGCCTCCATGCTCTTATGATGGTTCATTTGGTCCTGATGTTTGTGTGTATTTTTTTTTTGTGTGTGTTTTTATTAAGAGTTCAGGGATCAAGAGGTCAAGAGAAGATGGGATCCAGGCAGGATAGAGTACTGTGCAGATAAATCAAAGGTCAAACAGGCAGAGTAGACAAAGAAAAAGGCCAAAGAAAATATAAAAGAAAACCAGGCCTCCTCAGAGACATACAGATTGTTCGCCTTGAATATCAAGTATCCACTCTGACAAGGTTACAAGTAGTGGTGGGCTTTTGATTGCAGTGCATGATTAAAAGCATATTAAAAATGATGTCGTTGTCTCGAGTGGCTTTAGATAGCATCATAACCAATTTTGTATATTAAAGGTGAGTTTCATATAATACTATAAAGAAGAGGGGAATAGAGTAAAAGGCAGAATGGTGGAAATATTGCATGATTAACCCTTACCTTCTGCAAGGTACCAAAAAAACACATTTTTTCTAATATACCTAAATAAAAGTTTGAAAACCTACATCTACAATTTACAGTACAAGCATTATGAATAGCAAAGTCTAATTTTAGCCCATGTAAAATGAATTCATCTCTTATTTTCATGCACAGCTGTGACACCTACACTGTTTTTATTATGTTTCTATTTTTATTTACACATAATTTACATTTAAACATGAAAATACTCACAGAAATAAATATAGTTTGCCTGAGTCCATAGTTAAGGCAATATACTACACATGAATAGGGTATTTTTTAAACGGTAGATAACACGATAATTTTGCCAGTTGTTTGCTAAATTCCTAAGGTAATTTTTGTACTGGAACTTTTCCAAATATTTACATTTATTTATGCAAATGAGGCTTTGCATGATTAAATATGCATTGATTTACATACTGACAAAAACTTCAAGAAATCAAGTTTTCTGATGTTGTTAGAATAAAAATGTCTATTCCACTGTGAGGAGACTCTCAAGAGAAAGACTTTTGTGAAAATGCTTTGTTGGAAAATCAGCTATTGTTTAATTAAGCAAATACCAATTACAAAAATTGCACCATTTTTCATTAGAAAACTGTAGCAATGTAAATACATCAGAAATCAACCTTTTGGGAAATTTCTCTGTAATATATTTCTAATTAAGGATAAGAATGAATATGTAAAATTTCATGAATGCAGGTCATCTAGAAACAGATTTTTTATGCTGAATATAGAGAAAATGGTTTTAATGATGTACCGTAGTTTAATGTTTTAGGTTTTAAAGGAAATTGACATGTATGTCATATTGACACATACATTTATATAAATATCACAGGACAAGCTTTTCAAGGATGTATAACATGATGTCAGTGTGCCAAGTGGGTGGAGCTTAACCCTTCTTCAAAGCTGCTAAGTTTCAGATAATGCAGTGATAGTGAGTAGACAAAAACAATGAAAACATTTTTCTGTTGAGTTTTTGACATTTTTACTACAGTTTTACTACAGTTGACTTGTTATAATCTGAAAAATGATTGACATGACCAAAATTCTATTTTCTATCTGTAGCATCTTGCTTTAAGTTGAATGAGGCCAAATGTAATGAAGGATAAGGAAAATCTATACTAGATTCCTTGCTTCAAACCTGGCCTGATTGCAAAATGATACACAATATCAATAGGTTGTGCAACTCTACAAACAGGAGTGTCTCTTAAATGAGTGTGGCATTCCCTCATGAGCTTGGGATGGATCTGGGACGCTCCACTGCGTCAAGATGCAACAATGGCCTAGTTCTGACACAATCACACACACACATACACACACACACATGAGCCCAGACACGAGTGCTACACCTGTCAGGGGCTGATCAAAGGCCCCATGAAATGAAGGTGACAAAAGCAGGAGCTACTGAAGGAGAACACGGCAACCCATCATGGAGGCAAAGACAAATACCTGTAATGTATCTGTTTCCTGTGTTGTTCATTGTTTCAGTAGTTTTAGTGAAACAGTGAATATTAAAGTGGTGAATTTACAAGTGCATTTCATTAAGTGATGTTTGAAATGAAACGTCACAAAAAAGCTGTTCATTTACGGCAAACCCAGGCTTATGAACACACACACACACACAGGCACACAGTGCTAAAAACACATTGTTGCCTTGCTCACTGCTATAAGAGCGTCTGATTTATGACGCTGTTATTCTGGCCGATTTTACTGCATACTGCAAGTTCCAGAGGGAACAGATTTACTTGCTTTATCTCCCTGTGAGTTCCAGTGCGCACAGGATCAAGGCATCATTGATTTTCTTCCAGCTATTGATCGCATCGAGTGGACGGTTAAGCAGCTGTCCCTGGTTTGGCTTAGGCAAATTAAAGGGCACTAGAGATGCACAGGTGCTACTATGCTAAATGGCCACAGATTATTGATAAAGCTACTTAAATAAGAACAATTAAATAAGAGCAGTTCTGTAATCAGAATGTTGAAATATATTATTAGCCCAAATCTAGCTAATATATAAAAAACAATGCCTTGTACTTTTAATGCATATACTGGTCACATAGAGATTATGACATGATTAGTCTTAAGTACTGTTTGAACATGATAAGATTTCTGGACATACTGTGCTGTATGTCTGGTGAAGTAATTTTGGATGGTGTAATTCACATGGTGTTGGTTTTGGACAGAGTTGATAGAAAAGAGCGAGAGTTTCTTTATAATATATATCTCATACTATATAAGAAAAGCCTCTTTTCCCTACAGGATATACAGTTCATTACCTGTGGTTATTTCTACAGCGTAATATTTCCAGATGCCTACAAGCAGAATCCATTAAAAATTACTGAGATGACGGATTTGGATTAAGACATTAATTACATAAATCCACCTTCCCATTTAAAACTAATCCAGTCTGAATAGGGCTTAAAATCTGTTTTAATGCATTGTTAAAAAAAAAAAAAAAAAAAAAAAGGTCATGTGAAAATATCTTGAATATGAGCAAATTTATGATTCTTATATTATTTAATTATTAATATTCATTTGCTTTTATTATTATGAGTTATTGTTTAATTGTACTTAATTTAAGCAAATCTTTATTATTTATGAGATTAATTATGAGATTATTATAAATTAAAAAGAATATTATTCAGTCTGTTATAGAAGCTTTTTTCAAGCTTTAAGTATTCTTAATCTTTTGGCAGATAATCTTGCTTCTTTCTAGAAACAAATGCTTAAAATTAGATTAATTATCTGCCAACAGAAAAAGTCTAGCCGGATATTAGTACAGATATCTAGAAATATATTAAATATTAATGTATTTTTACTTTATTGTAGTCTTATAATAGGAAATAGATAGATAGATAGATAGATAGATAGATAGATAGATAGATAGATAGATAGATAGATAGATAGATGTAACTATATCCATGATATGTTCACTTGCTTACTTAATGTCATTTTTGCAGTGTGTCAGTGCTTTTGGTTTGCAAATTCTGACACAAACAGCTATAGACTACAGCAAACAGACTACAGCTCTGTTGTGTGTGTTTGGCTCAAATGAACATCACACACATACATGCATGCAAGCAGCAATATGTTTACATTCATGTTTCATGCCAGTGCTTGCTGTTTTCTAAAGACTTCAAGCCATTTGATCTCAGCATGTTTTCTAAATAAGGATCCATGGGTTGTGTAAGTGTGTGTATGGGAGACAGAAATAAGAGGACATGGTTGTGTAAATACTAAGTGAGTGTAAATACTACACTGCGATGCACTACACAATGAGATCAAGGAGATGCATCAAGGAGATAACTTTGACTAACATGGTCTTAAGGGGGAATACCCATCCATCCATCCATCCATCCATCCATCCATCCATCCATCTATCCATCCATCCATTTTTCTGTACTGCATATGCTACACAGGGTCACAGGAAGCCTTGGGACACCCTTTTGTGAAATATTTACGAATATCTAGGGGTAGATATCATCATAACTTGATTTCATAGGTTACTAAGAATTTGAAGAACTTTATCAGTTCCTAAAGAGATTATTCCTTAAGATTTATACAACACTGGCTAAGTATATAGAATACGTTATGGCTGGAAAATTAGAGGACCAAAATAACCACATTTTTACTGCATCATAGTCATTATCTCTACATAACAAGGCTTACAATTAATTAACACAAATAAGAAACACCATTAAAACACTGATTGCAGAACACTACATATTTTTCGCTACCAAGTAAACACCTCAAGCATGATAATATACCAATCTCACGAGCCTTCACAGATGAGTTGGACCAAATGAGTCAAATAGCGCTTTGTTGCACCACAGCATGCTCAGCTTGGTGGCACATAGCCACCTGTTTGACTTCAATCCTGTCACTGCTTTTTTTTAAGGTATTTTAGTCTTGGCTATTGTTGATCATGCACAAATAGAGCAGATTGCTATGGCGCATTGGGATAAGGTCCCTCAGAGACCCACGCAGCGTTTTGGTTTCTCAGCAGCTGCTACATTAGCAAGGCAACTGAGATTCCTCCCTTCAATTTTTCATGATGTTTACCCAGCTCTTTGTCCTTTAGGGAAAGATCAAGGCAATGCGCACTGACGGAGGCTGGAAATATTTATTACTCTCCTTTTTTTTTACCCAGAGATGCGATATGCTTTGGGGATGCTATGTGGAAAAGAGTATAATGCAAAGAGAAGGCAGTAGATACATTTAGTTAAATCTTTTCTCATTTATATAAGTCAGAAATATTGTTAAATAAGCATTGTTAGCAAGTTATAGGAGGTGAACTATTCTTTCCATCTCTCTCTCTCTCTCTCTCTCTCTCTCTCTGTGTTGATGCTACACATGAGATACCAGTGATCCTGACCCCTTCTACTCTCTGGACTTACCTGATCCATCCTGTTGCCCTACTTCTGGTTGGAGTTCTCATCACTTGGAAATCACTTGCTGATGCCGAGGATGGCCCCACACGGACAGCCTAAAGATACATGAGATTACTGTAGATGGTACCACTTAAAAACCATGAAGATTGCTTTAGGACTGCAATTGCCACGAACAGTTTTGCAATCAAGTCTCCATCAGTGAACAGTTGATAACTTCAACAAAGTAGACTTCATGTGAAAACTATAATGAATTTCCTGGTTACACAATTGCACGTTTTGACAATGTAGTACACAGTTTCAGAAGGGAATTATTCATAATTGCCCTATCTGGTATCACCCAGATGAGGATGGGTTCCCTTTTGAGTCTGGTTCCTCTCAAGGTTTCTTCCTCATATCATCTCAGGGAGTTTTTCCTTGCCACTGTCGCTTCTGGCTTGCTCATTAAGAATACATTCATAAATGTAAAATTTATATACTGAAGTTATATATTTCTGTGAAGCTGCTTTGTGACAGTGTCCATTGTTAAAAATGCTATACAAATAAAATTTATTTTATTTTATTTTTTATTTTTTCCAAAAAAAAAAAAGGTTCACAGGGCATCTAGAGGTGTGCATTAGGACTGGGATCCTGTGGGACACTTTTTTTTTTTTTTTTTTTTACTTTCATGCTGGTATAAGCAAGCAGGACAAACAAAGACCACATTTATTAACATGAACCTGTGTCACTATGCCATCCATTTACAGTGTTGCTTCATTCATAACTGCCTGGTCAGGGTTGCTGTGGTTTAAATTATTTCACTAGTTTGTTTATATTTTAGAAAATATAACCAACTACATTTATTAGAAAATATAAGAAAATAATACCTGAGATTAAAAAACAGTCTAGTTGAGAGTAGTTATGAATTTGAGTGATGTAGCTGAGGCTGAGTAACTTTCAGAGCCGGAAATCACACATCATGCTGATAGTGCTGGCATTTCTACATCTGGATTTTTTTCCAGTGTTCTTGAAGGCAGAGTGGTAGAGTTCATAAAACAGAAAAAAAACCCTTCACGCCCACTTAGAATTGAAATCTGAATACAGATACAGCAAAAAAACATATGCAGACACCGATACAGATATATATGCTTAAGGGTACTCTTGTCAGAATCAAACTAATATCAAATTACATGAAAAACTAATGCTGGACTGGTATCCTATTTTTTCATTTAATATTTTAACACAGGCGTCCGTCCCACTTATTTCTTTTTTGGGACGTCTCATTCTAACCATTTCATCTCGCCTTTCAAGTGAATTACCTGTTTCCACATTACTTAATTTTAGCTAGTATCAGATCTGCCTTCATGTCCATGTTTCTCTGTAAAGGATCTATTTAAAAGGTTCTTCTCAAACAGAGGACAATCTTTTGTTATATGTCCAAATGTAGTTCAAAATGTCCCACCATGCTTTCCTCTATTACAGATATGGAAAAAGAAAATAAAAACTCTGGGGTGCATTAGTATTCACTCGAGTCGCCACCTCCTCCCCTCTCCTCTTCTTTCTCTGCACCACTCTCTTCTTGATAATTGACATTTGCAGACAATATCAGTACTGAACGAGAAGAATGAAAAGGGAGCGTTTAAGCTGCAGTCTATTTACCCTGTGCCTGTTGTTCCTCTGGTAATTGCAGTGGGTGCAAAAGAGATCATATCAAATGTACTTCATATCATATCAAAAGAAACTTAAGTGGCAGTCTGAGTGTCTCTGCTGCTAATCTGCACCGAATAATTATAATTTAGTTAGCTATTCTTACACTCTTTCTTGTTTTCTTTGTGCTCTCTGCCCTTTACCACCACCCTCCTTCTCGTTCTTCAGCTTTTCTCCAATTTTTTTGTCTCCCGTCATCTTATAATGGTCCTTAGCTATATGTCATCTATTCATTCATTCTGCTTCAGAAAGTAGAAACAAATGACACTGTATCTGTTTAATGCTCCAAATATCTATCTCCGGACTTAAGTGGGTGTGGGTGTGGTGCAAACAAGGTTTTTTTTTTTAAATTGAAGATGAACGGGCTCACTGGTGTTTATTGATGATGTGACTGCTGACAGAAGTAGCAAGATGAATTCTGAGGTGTATAGAGCTATACTCTCTGCTCACATTCAGCCAAATGCTACAAAACTGATAGGACGCCGCTTCACAGTGCAGGTGGATAATGACCCTAAACATACTGCGAAAGCAACTCAAGACTTTTTGAAGGCAAAGAAATGGAATATTCTTCAATGGCCAAGTCAGTCGCCTGATCTCAACCCAATAGAGCTACTTTTCACTTACTGAAGACAAGACTGAAGGCAGAAAGACTGACAAACAAGCAGCAGCTGAAGGTGGCTGCAGTGAAGGCCTGGCAAAGCATCTCCAGGTCATCATCTTTTCATCCAAGTATTAAAATTATGGTTATATTTACAATTATGTCACTTTGTCCAAATACCTTTGAGCCCCTGAAAATGGAGCTACTTTGCTGAAAATGGCTGTAATTCCTATACGGTAAATGCCATATTTTTGTGGAACCTCTTAAAATAAAGCTGAAAGTCTACACTTCGATCACATCTTGATCGTTTTATTTCAAATCCATTGTGGTGGTGTGTAAAGGTAAAATCACAAAAACTCTGTCATTGTCCAAATACTTCCGGACCTAAGTGTAAATGGTTTCAACTAGAACTGTTTCTTTCTTTTTTTTTTTTTTTAAATCCTGCTCACACAGACATAATTTTTGGTTGTACCTGCCTGCAAAACAAAACAAAACAATAACAATAGCCTAACTAAATATACACCAGTAGCTGAATTTAAACCACCATGTCCTCTAATAAGCCTCAAGTCACTTATGTTGCTTGTAGTTAGTCTCTTGTGGATGAGTAGCGAGTGATACTTCTGTATTAGTCTGTATAAGTAAAAATCTCTTTTATACTGTATATAATGCTGTATATAAATGCAGTTCTTTGGTTGATTAAAAGGGGTTCTACTTCTAACCTAAGGAAAACCATGCACGGTAAGGTTCTGCATAGAACGTTTAAGGTTAATCATTTACGGTGATATGCAAAATTAAATATAGACCCTCGCATGTGTGGGTGCTTGTTGAACATGTTACTCCACAGTACATGTCAAAATGAATCAAAATCAAACAGGCTGATTAGACGGTACCGCTGTTGCTCTGCAGTTCTCACATGTTCCACTCGGAGGTGACATTTCCATAGTGAAATTCGCCTCTGGTGTTCGGGACCACACATAGTGGGAGCTCCAGTTTTCAGAGGCCACACGGCGCCGTCAGCCACCTTTTAAATCAGGCCCGATAAAAACAGATGCTGGATTGAAATGTCACGGGCGTATCTCAAACTGCCAGCACATTAACCTCCTCACCTGCCGTGCCTTGCTCCCCTGGGGCCTCCACTGAACTCTATTGATTAAAAACACTAGTGGGCTGCTGGAGATCTGGGAGTGCGGAGGAGGGGGAAAAAGTCTGAGTAAGCAAACAGGGGCTCTATAGCTACTGATACAACCAGAGGTAAGAGACAGAGACAGGTAGGAGGTGCAGGAAATATTTCCAGAAAAAAAAGCTGGATAGAGAAATGCATGCACTCAGAAAAAAAAAAAAAAAAAAAAACTTGCTTCTTTGGTTTCAGTGGTGCTGATGGCAGAAAAGGTATGATTTGTTATAGGAGTTTACTTGACAGTAATGTGATGGGGAAATTATGTCTGCATTCCATCCTTCTAGCCATCATAAGTATCCATGTTTTGCTTCACAGTCCTCTTGCCTTGACATGCCCCGGAGCAGATCTCCAGAACTCCAGGCTTTCTTAGGTAATTAAAGCCTTTCAAAAGGCAAAGCCATTAAAAAGATTGCTGTTTTCAAATCTTTATACACTACCATAATAGGTTACTAAATATTTAGCTCGCTGGATTAAATGTTACTTATTATAATACCATGGAGGTCAGATAAAAGAGCAGGAATGAATTAGGGGTGTGTGTTGATTTATTTCTGAGCCCTGCTCACATGACAGCTTAATGGCTTAATGGTAGATTGGTAAATGTTTATGGTTCACCTAGCTAAAACTACAACCTTTAATGAAACAGAAACCCTTAGCAAGTTAAGGATTAACTGAGTAGGGGTGAAATTATAGCTACAGTCTGCAATTGATTTTTGAAACAGCCATGACAGGGCCATGGCCTGTGAATTTGGAGCCTGCGGGAAGGAGACTGGACTAGGAAACATCAGAACCTTTCGGCCATGGTTCGTGCTGAGGGAACAGAAAACAGATTTGGAGAAAGAGACAGCTGATGGCCGGTGCCCACTGTCTGGCTGCCGGCTGGCCAATGGAGCATGGGACCGCCGCTGTGTGCTCAGTACTACCCATTACTGCTCACTGTGTGCAAGGCTTAGCTGAGCCTGACAGTTATATTACACCACACTGCAACAGATGAGGGGGACTGTCAGGAAAATGGCACTGTACTTGGATTTTTATGTTCTGATGATTGGACAAAATTAGCATTTTCATTTATTTTTATTACTCTGGTGCTGTCTCACAGCTCCACGATTCCTGGTTCAAGCCTGAGCTTGGGTTACTGTCTATCACATGTTCTCTCCTAATCTGTTTCTATTTCTTCTGGGTTCTCAGGTTTCCTCCCTCAAGTGCCTTAATGTGCTTGGTGCCCTGTAATGGACTGGCATCCCATTCAGGATGCGTTCCCACCTCACTTCAAGTGTTGCCAGGATAGGCTTCGTATCCATTACGACACCAACTATTATATCAGCTCTGGAGCGCCACCATCTTTGGATTTCGAACTGTTCAGAACAACAAAAAAAAGTCCTCTAGGCAAGAATGTAAATGATGGGTGTTACACATTCTGGTGTACTTTTGTGATTTTTCTCTAAAACATAACCATGATGTATATTCTATCTGATTTATTACTTCACAGCCAGCAGAAATGAGATTAAATAGATGGTCAAACCACAGGTGCAAATTCAAAAAGCAAAATGACCACCTGAGAACACTGACATATCAAAATGTTGCTGTACTGAATCCAGGTCACAAGCTAGCATACCTTCACCATTTTTTTTTTTGGAGCGGTGACATAGTCATAAATCACTTGCCAATGAGCCCTATTTACGGTGGGGGCAAATTATGCTGCCCGTATGTAAGCCATCAGTGTGTTGATGAATTAGCTGCCATGAATAGGTATTCCTGAATGACGCCGTCACTGTGCATTACACCGCTATGCAGCATGGCACACTAAAGCCTCTGCATCATCCCTCTCAGCTGGTATTCACATGATCAAGAACCACACCAGATGTTAACCAGAGACAGAGAAAGAGGAGCTTCAATTAAGCCTTAGGGTTTTTTTTTTGTTTGTTTTTTTTGCACTTTTTGGTGAATGCTTATGATTCATCAAAATAAAAGTACAACCTTTAAAGAACCTGCACCCTTTAACAGATAAAGATTAAAATGCCACCCCGGAATGTTTAATTTCTGACTCATAAAGTGAATGTGCAGGATAGGAGTTGTGAGAGAGCAGCTTGCTAACTAAGAAGCAAAAGAGAGAAGGAACGAGAAAACAACAGAGAACGAGAGAGAGAGAGAGTTAGCTGCTTGAAGAACACATGTGGCCATGAAAGTTTATTGTCTATTCATTCCAAGAAACGTGCGTGTGACGTAAATAAAGCCGTAAAGAACGTATGTGCACAATTTTCCAGTCATTTCACCTCTTTCAAGGTAGGATGTGTAATAAAAGTTGGCTTACTCATGAAATCCGCATTTGCTTTAGAGCACCTCTCTTTAAGTACTAGACATGCTGTTTGTTTTCTGTGAAACTAGACATATTAAGCTAAATAGCAAGCTCCGGTTCATCAATATAGACAAACTGGCAGACCGTGGTCTGGATGCGCATACAGCAAAGTATTTCAGCTGGCCAAAAATGAGTACTTGAAAAGTACTACAGCAGAGCTGATAATTGCATGGGGAAAAACACTGGCTGTAGTTCAGTTTTCTAAACATCAACCGGTTCAGCTCCTGTAGCATACATGCATTTAGCTATTAGCTATAAACTATTTAGCTGAAGGCAGCTAATTGGCCAAGAAACTAGATAGGTAAGAAAGCTTTCTCAGACTTTTGTAGTTTTTTTTTTCTTCTTCATTTTATTTCCTGATTAACAGGTAACATGGCTTGTTAAAAAAAAAAAGTCAATTCATAAAAACGATGTTTAAAAACATATGGACAAAGAAATATGTCTTTATACACCCTGCATTGTTTTCAAGATAAAGATCTCATCTGTTCAGAGTCTATCACAAAGTAGATGCAAAAGAACAACTGGCTGAGAGCAGTTTAAGTAGCTAGAATGATTGGAACAAAGCTAGAGACAGGTGTGTTAATGTTGCTGAGTGTGAAAGTGTAAATGTCCGGACTGGATTAGAATCCATGGGATTCTGACATGTTAGTTGCTTATCCAGCAAGGAATTTTATGTATATGTAACTTCACACTTGCACTATTTTTTGTTGCGAGTGAATATTTTGGTCCTTTTTTTCTTTTGGCTCTGGCAGTTCGGAGCCAGTCAGAATGAAAACTGAAAACTGCAGGATTACATTATTGACTCTGGTAGAAGCAGCAAAGTGAATCAAAGAGTCTTCTGACTGACAGGAGTTGCTCAGTGTGATGATACAGTTTGTCTGCCATGTAGTGTTTCAGCAGAGGTGTCAAACATATGGTCTGTAGGCTGGGTTGACTTGAATTTAGTTAAAAGTTTTGATCAACTCAGCTACTGAAAAATGTGCTCATACGTAATTGTGCTAAAAAAAAAGGGGGAGATATAATCTTGATTAATTCCATTTCAGTTTGTAACACTACAAAATGTAGAAGGGTTTAGTTTTGTAGTTGCTGGTGTGTTATTGGTCTACTAAACTGATCTCATTGGTATGGCCCACTTGATATTGGACTAAATGTATTGTGTTCCATTACCTAAAATGAGTCTGTCAACCCTGGTTTAAAGTTATATTCAGTGGTGGAGGTTTTGATGGAGGTTAGCCACATGCCCAAAACATACACACTCACTGCCTAGCTGCCTAGGCAAGTGCAAGTGGGGGAGATGCCTTCTTCTTCTGTGGTGGTCTACAAGATTTGTTTTTTTTCCTCCTGTTTACAGAAGCTGATGCAGCCAAAGAGAGCAGAGTGTGAGGAGAATGTGAGGAGAACTCTGCCAAATACTACAAAAAGTATTTTAAAAATGACTGACCCCACCTTTAATACAGAACTTTTTCTTTAATACAGGACCACAGCGTTCTAAAGAACGATCACATGGTTTTTCTCCTGTGGGCCTTTCTAATGGCCAATTATGAAAACAGTTGTGAACATAACTTTTTTCAATGCACAAAGATGATCATCCCCTTTTAAATGAAAGGGGGAAAACAGAGAAAGGGAACGCTGCAGTCAGCTGGTCAGTCAATAGAGCCAAATGATGCAGTGGATTTCAGCAAGCCCCAGAGTATTTATCATAGACAGGAAATCATTTACTATCCAGCAGCTGCATAGAGCATCAACAGGCAGTCGTGAGGGAAATGAGTGGAAAAAAAGAGAGGGAAAGAGAAGAAAACAATAACAGACCCAGAGGAACAATCCATCCATCACTGGCCATTAACAGCTGTATGGATCCCCTTCAATGGCTGTCAACCAAGCAAGGAGCTGATATGGCTCTGATTTTATTTGGCCACTGCTAACTATGAGTGATGGTGGTATTACTCACATTTGGTCTTATTTCCAGTCTGTTCCAAAGCCAGCACCTGTCTATAGGGGACACAGAACTGGATGTTATACTGCTGTACTCTAAGAATAAAGCCATCATTATCGGTGAAACTCATTAAATTTACCTCATCCCACTGTAGGATCAACTGGATCAACCAATGACCTATTAGGCATTAGGCATGGTATAATGAAGTAAAATCCAGCCTGAATACTCCCTGCTTAAAAGAATATTTTAATCAGGCCATGTTCCAGACAGCATCAGGAGGAGCTATAGGGAACAGTTCATTAGCAATAATTAACTACAGATCCCAAGGCAGTCTGCACAATGTCAAGTCACAAGGAGAATGGACTGGCCTCAAGTGTTTGAGACTGCACATGCAGACAAGGGTAGAAAAAAAAAGGCTAGCCACACACATATGCTCACTGGGTGCTCTATTAGGAGACTCGGGAGGCCACTGAAGTGGACACTGAACTCACTGTCATGGTCATAGAAGCTGGTTGAGATGACTTGTGCTTTGTGACATTTTATCATGCTGGAAGTAGGCATTATAAGATGGGTAAATGGTGGCCATGAAAGGATGCATTATGGTCAGCAACAATACTCAAGCAATCTGTGGGATTCAAATGATGCTCGATTGGTATTAAGGGTGCCAAGAAAACATTCCCCACACCATTACGACATCAAAAACAAAAACGAAAAGCAAACAAATTTGTGCTGCAGATGTCAAATTCTCACTCTTCCATCTGCATGTCGCAGAAGAAATCGAGATTCATCAGTCCAGGCGATGTTTTTCTAATGTTGCTGTCCAAAAATCCTGTGCACACTGTAGCTTCAGTTTTCTATGCTTGTTTGACAGGGCTGGAACCTGGTGTAGTCTTCTGCTGTTGCAGGCCATCAACTTCAAGGTTGTCCATTCTGAGATGCTCTTCTGCTCACTGCATCTGTAAAGAGTGGTTATTTAAGTTACCATAGCCTTCCTGTCAGCTGGAGACTGTCTCATTATCCTCTGACCTCTCATTAACAAGCCGTTTCCTCCTGAATGAATCAGAAGGTGTACAAATCTCTGTCATTATCCAGCCACATCTATTTAGCCACTGTGTCTCCATGTGTCTATGTATGAGTATTATGTGGATAGGAGTGTGTTTTTTGTAATGGGTTATGAAAGGTCATCGTTATTGATTGATATGATGGTATTTAGGCCAATTATGAATTGCCACATAAATAAACCTGATGGGACATACCATACATTTACCTGCCAGGGTCTTGCACTCTGTTCACAATGTACACCATTTTAAACCACTGTAGGATAATAGCATATCTAATATCTAATCTGTTTTCTCTCTCTCTTTCTCTCTCTCTCTCTCTGTCGAGCTGTACATGCACTCCTGCTGCTTGATGTGCTGCCTTTGCCTCCAGATCTGCCTGATTCTTCCTGATGCTCATACTTCTGCTTGGAGCTTCTGCACTTGTAACTCACCTTCTGCTGATGTAGATGGTCCCACAAGGATAACCTGTGGAACTGCACTTCACAGAAGACAGTTTACATGGATAATTGCACCTGGATACTGTAGATTTGTACCTAATAAGTGCTGCTATAATCATAAAGACTGTCCTGTGCTCATTTCAGCTTCTACAGCTGTGTACTGTAATGATTTATAATCAGACTATCTGATAGGTTCCCTTTTGAGTCTGGTTCCTCTCAAGATTTCTTCCTAATGTCATCTCAGGGAATTGTTCCTTGCCACTGTTATATCTGGCTTGCTCATTAGGGATAAATCTGTACCTAGATTTCTGTAAAGTCACTTTCTTTTTTTTTTTCAATATCTCTTGTTAAAAGTTGAATTGAATAAATTTAGAAGAGCTAAATACCAAAAGCTTTTGCACTTTCCTGACACCAGAATGTCAGTGTATCTATAAAGATAAGATGTTATAAAAGGTGATGGAAACAGATTTTTCAAACAAATGATGCAGCGACAGTATCTTTCTGACACCATGACACAGAGGCAGGTCTAGTGTCTCTATTACCAGTACTATAATTTCTGTTGTGAAATATTCCATGCTGTCTTTAGCATAGCACCTGGATGAATTAGCTGTCATAAAGAGACTTGCGTACTGGTACACTCTGACTAAGGCAATATGCTTCATCAATGGTTTATTGTGGAGTTAAACATTTGTTTCAGAGATAATGGATAGTAATTTGTTTATTAACATTATCAGAAGGATTTCATTAAATGCCTACAACAATAGTGTACAAATGATTGACATTCTCCATTCATTCATCATCTCCTGCTTCCATTCATTCAAATGCATCCATTCATTAAATTTCAGCAGGTATGACATTAGAAGCCTTCATAAATTCTTTATAAGCCCTTGTGTCTAGTGTCAGGTTCATCCCATAGGAGCTCAATCGGTAAGAATTCTGTACATTGTGGGTGGCAGGACATTTTTCATCCACCTCAGCTAGATGTCAGTAACCGTATTGTGTTATGTTAGTTGTTGGCAAACTGACTTAATCGAATACTTTTGAAACTTTAACAAAAGGAATTACTGTTTGATTCCATATTTGCTCTGTAGCATATGTAAAGCGAGTGCCCTCATGGATCTGAGGAAACCTTAGATCTGGATTTTATTGGGTTTTATCATTAGAGTCGCGTAGCATCATTGTGCTCTGCTCCATCTGAGGCACGTCAGAACAAAAGAGGCAGCCAGGAGTGGAAAGAAGAAAAGCCCAATTTTCTCTGGGCTAATTAAAGTGAAGCAAGTCAAGATGAAGGCCAGCACCTAATGTAGCACCACACACACTCTGGAGGGCCCTCAAAGGCTCCTCTTTCATGTACCTGAAAATTGGCCAGCATTTTCTTTTTTAGTAATGCTCCTCTAAAGAGAGAGAGCAAAAGAGAAAGCTTCAGTCACGTTAATGTAGGAAAAAAAAAAAAAAAAAAGAAATATATATATATATATATATATATATATACATATATATACCCCTCATATATATATATATATACTAGAATACTAGAATATATATATATATATATATACTCCTCATTACAACATCAGTTTAAGCACAAAGATTGGGGCGAATTTGGTACTCTCGCCACACAGAGCTCCCAACCAGACATTGACATCTACACTAAAGCCATTCTACACCATATTAAAAGATGTGTTGACTCAGTCACTGCCCTAAAGACAGTTAAAACATATCCCAATTAAAAGCCTTGGATGAATAAAGAAGTCCCCCTCCTACTGTAATGCTAATGCTGCTTTCAGATGTGGAGACTGGGAAGCTTACATTGCATCCAGGGCCGACCTGAAGTGAGGAATCCGGTATGCCAAGCACAAATACAAGCTGCAGATAGAGGAGAATTTTAACACCTCTGACCCTCGACACATGTGGCAGGCATCCAGGTTCTCACAGACTAGAAGCCAGCCAAAATCATTCCCTCAACCAGTGACAGCTCCTTCCTGGAGGAGCGCAACACTTTATGCTTGCTTTGACCAGAAAAATACAACAGCATCTGCCAAAGCCGAGCTTCCACTTAGCCGGGGTTTTCACAGATATATTCAACTTATTGTTGGCCCAAGCAGTTGTCCCCATCTCCTTCAAAACTGCCACTATTGAGCCAGTACTAAAGCATGGTGCTGCAACAGTGCCCAATGAATTCAGTCCAGTCGCCCTTACCCCCAACAGCACCAAGTGCTTTGAGACCCTGGTCCTTTCTCATCTGAAAGCCTGCCTACAACTCTCACTGGACCCCATCAGTATGCTTATTGTCATAACATGTCACCAGAGGATGCCATTACCTCAGGGCTTCACTCTGCCCTGACTCATCTGGAAAATAGCAACTCCTATGTGAGGATGCTATTCATTGACTTTAGCTCTGCATTTAATACAGTCATTCCATCTAAGCTGATCTCCAGAAACTCCAGTCTTGGTATCAGCACTGCTCTTTGCAACTGGACTCTGGACTTTTTAACCAACAGACCCCAGTCTGTTAGACTTGGCAACAACACGACCATCGACCATCCTCCTAAACACCGGCGTACCACAAGGCTGTGTGTTGAGTACTCCCTATTCACCTCCATCTGCATACCTGTGCACAGTTCCAACTCTATAATCAAGTTCGCAGATGACACTACTTTGGTTGGCCTGATCAGAGATGATGATGAGACAGCCAACAGGGAAGAGATTCGGCATCTGGTAACAATAACAACCTCGACCTTAACACCCAGAAAACCAAAGAACTGATTGTGGACTACCAGAAGTCCTTGAGGTACCACAAACACACCCCTATCTTTGTTAAAGGGACTGAGGTAGAGCTGGTCTCTAGCTTCAAGTTTCTGGGTGTCCGCATATCCACTGACCTTTCCTGGAACACCTCCTCTCCCCTCAAAAAGGCGCAACAGCGCCTGTACTTTCTGAGGTGACTGAAGCTCCACAGATCATGGTGAACTTCTATTGATGCCCAAAACATCATTGGAACACAGTTTTCCAGCAAGAGGCATTATCAAGGACACCTCCGATCCCCATCATGGTCTGTTTGTATGTCTCCCATCACTGAAACACCACAGACACCTGCATTGTCGCACAAAAAGGCTCATGAACAGCCTTTTCCCTTCAACTGTACTAATGCTTCTAAGCGTTAACTGCCAGCCTCCGCCTAATAGCTAAACATTAGCATTAGACACCATACTATACTCTATTGTACATTACTGCTATTATCTGCAATTATTTGCAAGTACTTGCACTTTACTGCAATTATCTGTCATTACTACAATTATTTTCATCAGACTGAATTATTTTCATCACCTGAAAATATAATCACAGTCATGTCACAGTCATGGAAAAATTCTTACTGATCGGAAGGTTAAAATCTGCGGGTTAAAATCCCAGCGCTGCCAAGCTCCCACTGCTAGTGGCTATGAGCAAGGACCTTATTCCACTATGATCCAGGGCATAATTCCATGGCTGACCTGAGCTGTGACCCTGACATCCTTCCAAGCTAGAACATACAAAATAACAAAAATAATTTTGTTGAACTGTACGCATAAATGCTTTGATGATAAATGTTTTGTTCTTCTTTTTGCATTTTTTTTTAAAAAGGAGAGTTCTTTATAGAGAAGGCACAGAAGATTAATTCCTAATCTGTGATGATTTCCTTTTGTAATTCTTGTAGGAGAATGAAGGCTTCACCTGAATGTGTTGCATATTAATCTGCATAATTAACATGTGATCTTCAGCGGCAGATTTATTAATTTTTTAGTTTAAACATCTTTTATTGACATGTTGGGCTAATTTCCCGTAGACTTAACTTTTTCTGCATTAACCATATATATATATATATATACACTATATTACCAAAAGTATTCGGTTACCCATCCAAATGATCAGAATCAGGTGTCCTAATCACTTGGCCTGGCCACAGGTGTATAAAATCAAGCACTTAGGCACGCAGACTGTTTTTACAAACATTTGTGAAAGAATGGGCCGCTCTCAGGAGCTCAGTGAATTCCAGCGTGGAACTGTCATAGGATGCCACCTGTGCAACAAATCCAGTCGTGGAATTTCCTTGCTCCTAAATATTCCACAGTCAACTGTCAGCTTTATCATAACAAAATGGAAGAGTTTGGGAACAACAGCAACTCAGCCACGAAGTGGTAGGCCACGTAAACTGACGGAGAGGGGTCAGCGGATGCTGAAGCGCATAGTGCAAAGAGGTCATCGACTTTCTTCACAGTCATTTGCTACAGAGCTCCAAACTTCATCTGACCTTCAGATTAGCCCAAGTACAGTACGCAGAGAGCTTCATGGAATGGGTTTCCATGGCCGAGCAGCTGCATCCAAGCCACACATCACCAAGTGCAATGCAAAGCGTCGGATGCAGTGGTGTAAAGCACGCCGCCACTGGACTCTAGAGCAGTGGAGACGCGTTCTCTGGAG
>CM041003.1:7882483-7911456 GCA_022985145.1 Pangasius djambal
GGTCAGAAATTCCTATAAACACACTCCTCAACCTTGTGGACAGCCTTCCCAGAAGAGTTGAAGCTGTAATAGCTGCAAAAGGTGGACCGACATCATATTGAACCCTATGGGTTAGGAATGGGATGGCACTTAAGTTCATATGTGAGTCAAGGCAGGTGACCGAATACTTTTGGTAATATAGTGTATATATATATATATACACAAAATATATTTAATGCGTTTTAAGGTGGATTTTAAATACTTCTTTAATTATCACAAAGGCAAATTCTCATGGAAAGCAGAATAATACTGAAAAAAAAAGACAGGAATTCTGGCAGCTTGATGTAAAAGTCATGAGCAGAGAAAAACTGGTGCTGTAGTATGGAAAGGAAAGCAGCACAAGGTTCATAGATACAGGTTAGAGGTTAAAGGTCATGTGTGTAGAAACAGGAGAAAGAGGAGAATTGAATGATTAAAAGAAAAATTAAGGGCTGTGAGCAGAAGAAATTAATCCAGAAGGAGAGTTAATAGGAAATAAGTCAAGTCAAGTCAGGTCAGGTTTTGGAATATACAAGGCAAGAGGGGATGTCTTTGAGACAAAGATTACTAGATTAATAATAAATGCATGCATTTATAGTAAATAAGGACAGTCCATATTTTTTGTGCAATAATTTTGTGAGAAAGCAGCTCCACTGTTGTTTAGGTTGCACTGTGGTGCGATGATTCACTGGCTCACTCAGCTGCTCCATAATTCATTGAAGTTCTCCACCCAGGCTCAGCCTAGAGGCCACCTGTCACTCAACTCAGGGCTTGCTTTAATTAATTGTAGGTGGAGATGCAGAAATCCCAGACACTGTCTCTGTTTCTGTTCCTCTGTCTCCCCGGGGTTAGTCTTTCTTGAGATCTCTTGCTTATGTCAGCTACTTCCTGCTGCTTTTGCTTGCCTGTGTGTGTGTGTTAGAGTGAGTTGAATTCTGTCAGAGAGTTTATGTGGTATCAGAGGTGTTTGAGACAAGAGCAAGCTGCCTAGGTGTGATAAATGTTAATTCTTGCCCAAATTAACATGAGTGTGGAAGACTCCTGTGCATGTCTCTGATTATCAGGCCTTGTTACTTGTCTTGCGCTTGTCAGACCATTGAACTTTATGTAGTCATGTGTATGTACAGGGGTATGCGCAAGTATTTGCCTTGCTTGAACTTTGCCACATTTTGTAGTGTTACAACCTGGAACTGAAATGGACTTAATCGGGATTATAAACTCACCATCCACTTTATGGGAAAACCTGCACACTTGGACATTCATGCAATTATGCAGTCAGCTAATCATGTTACAGCATCACAGGTACAGGTCATAAGCTTCAGTTAATGTTCCTATCAAACATCAGAATTGGGAAAGAATATATGATCTCAGTGACTTCAACTGTGATATGGTTGTTGGTGCCAGTGCTTCAGAAACTGCTCATGTCCTATAATTTTTTATACTGAATAGCCTCTAGAGTTTACACAGAGTGGTGTAAAAACCAAAAAAACATCCAGTGAGAGGTCTTTCTGTGGGTGGAAACAGCTTGTTGATGAGAGAGGTCAAAGGAGAATGGCCAGACTGATTCAAGATGACACGAAAGCTATGGTAACGCAAATAACCACTCTTTACAGCCAAGAGGAGCAGAAAAGCATCTCAGAATGGACAAAAGCTGGACTTTGTAGCAGATGGGCTACAGCAGCAGAATACCATATCTGGTTTCACTCCTGTCAGCCAAGAACATGTATCTGAGGCTACAGTGGGCACAGATTAACTGAAAGATTGGAAAAATGTTGCCAGGTCTTTTTCCAATCTTCAGCTGTCCAGGTAAGCCAGTGCTGACTGCTGGTTGTGCCATACTCTTTCCATTTTTTTTATAATGGATTTAATATTACTCTGCAGGGTGTTCAAAGCTTGGAATATTCTTTCATAACCAAACCCTGATTAATACTTTTCCAGAATTTTATCCCAGACCTGTTTCGTCTTCATGATCCTTTTTTATTTAGATATGATTTCTAACAAACCCTCAGGCCTTCCAAAAACAGGTGTATTTAAATTGGGATCACATGACACTTTCATTGTCATTATAATTATGTGATTTCTGATGAAAGGGTTGCATCAGAACTAATTTAGGGGTGTCACAACAATGAGGGTGAATAATTATGCAATCAACTTTAATAATTTTTATTTGTAAAAAAAAACCATGCAAATTAAGTTGATATTATTATTTTGGTCGGCTTTTGTGTAAAATCATGACATATAATTACAACAAAGTTCATTTCAGTTCCAGGTTGTAACAGTACAAAATTTGGAATTCCTATATAAAAGGCACTGTATATACATACAGTATAAATGAAAATAAAAATGCTCTTGACTTGATCTATACTAGTGCTCATTCTTGCCTTTATTGTAACAACAAAAATACATTAATGTGGACATGCATTCATATAGAAATGTACAGAAGAGCTCTCTTGGATTGCTGGGCAATAGCTAATGACAAACTCCGATTGCTCCATTAGACCATTTGAGCTTCTTGCCTCAAATCAAAGAGGCTCAATCAGGAGCCATGTGATTTGTCTGATCAGCCAATCATTAGCCGGGCAATCAGCTCATACTCCTCTGTTCCCATGGTAGCCCCACTTTTTCTAGCTTAAGATTGAATGGAAAAGAAGAAAGCAAGGGAAAAAAGAGCAGGACAAATAACATGCCTATTGAATTTCATTTCATTTTGTATTAGACCTACATCTTATATGTATAAATGGCCCTAAAGAAGTCTCTCTGGACACGCAATTACTGAAAGGGAAGCGGTAGCTCAGTGGTTAAGACGTTGGACTCCTGATCGGAAGGTTGAGAATTCAAATCCCAGCACCACCAAGCTGCCACTGCTGGGCCCTTGAGCAAGGCCCTTAACCCTTAACGGCTCAGTTGTATAAATGAGATAATTGTAAGTTGCTCTGGATAAGGGTGTCTGCCAAATGCCATAAATGTAAATGAAATATAAGCCTAGGCTATGCTGTGGCTAAGTATGTTTGGATAAAATGCCCCTTCTCAAATGTTTTCCTTCCAGCTACACCCTTTTCTCTCTCTTCTTCCCTACAGCCTCAGGTGATGCATGGCTCCTGTCAGTGCTGGAATCAATGAAACGCTGGTTGTTTTAATTTAGCACAGCTCTGAGAGGACACCGATGCTATGAGTTGGGAAAGAGGGATCACTGTGGCCTTTTGCCATCTGTTTTGACTCTACTATCCTGGTTTGGCCATTGATCAGAGCTCAACTGAGGAACACACCAGGAGCCATATCTTAGTGAACTGAGAGGCTAAACCTTAAATAAATATCAGGGCCTAAAAATAGCTTTTTTATGTTATAATTTAAGTTATTTAACTCTTACATAAATCATTACTGAAAACCATAGTAAGTGTATTCAGTGTTGAGTTAAGCAAACACAGTGAGGATTTAATGGTACAGAAAAATAATCAACTTCTGGGTGATAACAGTAACTTTGTGACAGGCTACACCACCTCACATCACCCCAACATGGATTATCTTCCAATAACAGAACACCCCCTCATGTTTTATTCCTTATTTATTACACCATTTATAGGTTATGATGCCTGAATGACCAAGACGTTTAATAAATCTTCCTTACTACTTGGTTAAGCTTGGTTAAATAATTAGTTCGCTTCTAATTAGGGTCTGTTATTGTAAAATATTACCAATAAGTGCAGCCGCTGAAGCAGGCCAGCTTGACTTTCGGTGCTAATGGCAGTCCTACTGTCAATGTTAATTCAGCGGACTTCAGTGAAGGTCTTGATAGTTAGATTTTAAACAATGATTAAACCTTAATCAACCATATTTGCTCTGACAGCTTCTCTACTCTTACTGTCGACTATCATTTCACCTATCATCATTACCTTTGGCACCGTCATGAATAATATCCTCATTTATCTCTATATTTTGTGCCTGGTGCAGCCTCAAAGGCAGGTACTAGGAACAGTTCAATGGGAAATGACAGCAGAAGGACAGAAACTATATGGTGTGACAAAAACTAGAATAGCATGACTGTATATCAAGGCCACACTGATTTCTCTGACCTCAAGAACAGTATGAGTATGAGTGGGGATATATGTTATATAATATAATATATTGGAAAACCGTCACCTGGTCTTTTTCCAATCCATCCAGTTTTGGTGAGCCTATGCCCACTGTAGCCTCTGATTCCTGTTCTTGGCTGACAGGATTAGAAACTGATGTGGTCTTCTGCTGTTGTAGCCCATTTGCCACAAGGTTCAGCATGTTGGGCTTTCTGATACGCTTCTCTGTGCACCACGGTTGTAAAGAGTGGTTATTTGAATTACCGTAGCCTTCCTGTCCTGAGATCACATTTTCCCCCCATTCTGATGTTTGAATATTAACTGAAGCTCTTGACCTGTATTTGGATAATTGCATGAGTGAGCAGGTGTACAGGTATTCCTAATAAAGTGGCCAGTGAGTGTACACTGAAATTACATTGTGTGTGCAGAAACAGCATAATATAAATGTGTAAGTATGGCTTTAACCTTTTCATGCATAAATTATTTAAAAACATTTTTTTTATCTGAATGTTTTTTGAATATGGATTTTGACTTTTTCTAAATATCACATATTAAAAAAAGTAAATGGATTGTCCATGTGTAGAAACATGATAAAAAAGGATAAAAGTTTATAGCTGAAATTCAAACAAATATAAATAAATCCAATGTCCTTAGAAACAACAATTTGTAACATCAGGTTTGAAATATTTGTTCATGATATGAAATGATAGAAAATATAATTGATAGAATGATAGAAAATGATAGAAATATAATTTTTGAACAAAATATAGCAACATTCTTGACACGAACAAAATTTATGCTATTTCAGACCATTGCAAGTTGCAGCTGATCTCTGAGGTAATTTGTGCGTGTGTGTGTGTATTTTGTGTAGAAATCAATCTGCACTGACAATGGCAAATAGTCTAGAAATAAACAGAAACAAGGATCATTATTTATGTTAAATTACAGTAATGGTCTCATGTGATTATCTTATATTTTCCTAAAAACAGCCTTACATTAACTATCCATAAGTACATGAAAGGGTTAATGGTCTGAAGCAATTGTACAATTTTAGTGTGCAGTGACCTCCCCTGCTGTGTCGAACATGACAAGCGGAATAATTGGAAAGTAAGGAAAGTGGACGATGTGGAAGTGTCTCTGTGGTCCATTTTTCATCTCTGCCTTTCTATTGTATGCCAGCGGCAAGAGAAAGAGAAACCGTTATTCCAGCCAGTCACTAGAGAACTAACTCATGCCATGCAATGACATGAGCCTGAGAGTCAAAAAAGAGGACTGGAGACAGAGAGACAGTGAGGCAGTTGCACTAGACATTTCACACATGTTTAATTTTACAGTGTGACCACTCTGAGGATCAGCAGACCTCTCATGGGTGCCTACTTGATAATTATCCCATCGTCCACCTGCCATGGATTTATTTCACACTGACTCATCTCTCTAAAAACCAATCCAGCCGTTGGACTGAATTTTGAGTCTTAGTCACATCCGGAGAAACGACAGAGCTTTCTAGACTCTGTTGACTCTGTGCTTATTTTAAATTCACACTAACAGCCTGTCCAAACCTCCCGAGCCTCCTCTTGACAATGGAATTACATAGTTCTCTGCTGAGTTAATCATGAGGCAAAGGTTAATTGAGCTTTAGACAAAGATTCAACTCTGTCAGTGCAGTGGAACCACAACAATAAATGACCACAATCATCCCATTTGACAGCATCTGCAGGAAGACAGGGTCAGCCTATTCAGCCTATTTCCCAGACCATAATACAAAATTGGTTTGGATCTCTACTGAAAAAAAATTCTCACATTTTTGGGTAAGTATTTTCCCTCAAGATTGACCTAACTGGTCCATGATCTCAGCATGTATAATTAGGCTGGAACATTTCTCTCTAGCAGTGTAATGAAACTGTGAGAAGGTAGGGCAGGAGGTCAGTTTGGCAGTCTGGTGCTTCATCTTGTTTTTTTCACAGGGAGCCACTAGAAAGTAATAAATGCCCAGGATGCCAGAGATGGCAGGGGGTGGGGCACGAAAAAGATGGACAGTCTGACATTTCAAGTTCAACTCCTGCTACAAGGGAAAATGTCATAACATTCCAGAGATATCTATCAAAGTCAAAAAGAGTTTTCCAGAATACCATACAAGCTCATAAAATGTTCATCAAAAAGCCAATACATGTTATAATTGTTAAAATTCCACAATAGTGTGAATCCTCGGTCATCCCTACTGACGTTCAACTCTGCTCAGCTGACCTTTTGCTCCTTAATGTTGTCTTTGTACCAATATGACAACCTAAAATCCTAAAAGAAACTCTCTCATAAATAATATAAAAATGTTTGCAGACATCAACAGACCTCGTATCAATCTGCAGGTCCCATCTGTGAGTCATTGCTGAGCTTTCTCCAGCTTGCCAGAGTTATACACTTCAAACACTGTGGGTCTTGTGAGAAGAAGGGTGACTATTTACCAACTAGGCCAATATGTCCAAGCTCTAATGACGGATTGACTAAACAGAATGGATGCCAGAAGAGAAGCTAACGTAGAAAGAGGAAATGTGCTTTTTATGGACATGAAATATTTATACATTGTACGGTAAATATATTGGGAGACATTTACTTTAGGGCTAGCACATCAATTTCACATTTTTACTTCTCAACAGGCCTATCCTCACTTTTCCCCCATTTTAATACCAATTTGGTCACATGCCAATTCCCACCCACCAGCCAGCTCATACCACAGTCACTAAACAGGGAGGGTGAAGGCTAACACATGCTTCCCCTGAGACACAACGAGCCAACCGCATCTTTTTTGAACTGCTGCAGATGCTACGTCACATGGCTCCCACCCAGAGAGCTTGGCCAATTTTACTCCCTTGGCTCCTGGCCACAGGGGGCATCACTGGGATTCAAACTCATTCAAACTTATTTTTTCTAGTCAATCAGTAATTCAAAAACATGGATGACTAGTCATCTTTTCCATAGTTAAAGCACTGTTTCTGTTCATCTCTACTTTTTTTGTGTTTTGCTGTTTTATTGGTGTAGCAAAAAAAAAAAAGATGTCCAACATTTGTGCAAAATATTAAATATGTATCTATTTAAAGACACATTAATTCTTGGCACTCAGCTGAAATCGATGCTCCTTATAGCTTAATAACGGATGGAGGATACAATGTTGACAGCAGCGTCTGGGAGGTTTTTCCATCATGTTCCACTCCGGCCTCAGTAACATCAGAAAACAAGTCTGAATTAGCCTCTTTGACCTGGCATGCACCACTGATCTGACTTTAAACTAGCCAAGTGGGATTGCATAAAAAAGACACTCTTTCACACAATGCTGGCCCGACCAGAATTAACTCTGCACACAGTGCAAGAATTGTATCTATATTTTATTTAGCTTTAAAAGACAGCAAAAATAACTGTAGGAGGAATTCCATTGGGAGCAGGCAGGAGTGGGATTAAAAAAACAGTCTTGCACAGAGCTCTACATTTCGTACAAAGTGATATCAAAGTGTTAATTGTCCATTAAAGCAAAAGCAAAAAAAAACAAAAACAAAAAAAAAAAAAAACACTTTTCCAAACAGTCTGTGCAGTTGACTGTAGAAATGGCTCCATCTAATTCATTCTAGTCTACTAGAAATATTTATTTATGTTTATCTTGCTTTCTTTACCATCTGCCTCATTGTTTTTTCCACCTTCCGACTAGTCAACGTATCCCCACAGCTACAACTAGTGAATACATTAGTTGACTAGTCCACGCAATCCCTAGTTTGATCTATATTCGGATTAATACTGGCCTGAAATCCTGGCTCACCATTAGATCAAATTTTACATATTTTCTGATGCAATTCACTGATTTCAGTCCGTGAATGCCTGTTGTGTTGACTGACAGGACACAGATGGCAAACTTTGAAGCTTGCAGCAGAAGTTTGCAGAAAGCCAGCATGGCTACTAAACGGATATTAGTATTAGATCAGTCACATATGAATAGCTCCTAATTCCAGTATCAATCACAGGATTGGTGCATCCCTGGCAATAAAGATACTCTATAAAAGGCTATATAATCAAAGCCAGAAATATTTATCTCATGCTGATTTTTAGCACATACGTAAACTCAAACTCAGACACTGAGCTCCTTCAATACTTGTTTCTGCTTGCGGCTTTACTAAACAGGTGAATTGATGGAATTTACTGAAAGGAAAGGTTAAAAAAACCAGCTGTTATCTGAAAATGTGCTACAGAGAAGAGCATTGCCAGAGGCAATGGAGACACCTAGCACTGGACAGATGCTATGCTTTTAACTTTGTGCAATATAATATAGTATATTTGTAGGGACAAGCCTGCATAAGCATATACTGACTCCAGTGGTGTACTGAAAAACACAGAAGTCATTTCTCATTTCCATAATAGTCATTTAATGCGAAAGTGTTAGCATGGCTCAGCTGTAGCAGCCAGCAGGACCTGAGTGGGAGGTGGTAATGAAGGTAATGAAAATGACTGCAGGCAAGGGACAGGTTTATGCAACAGATGAACAGCTATCATTCTTTAAATAGCAACAGTACCCTATCCATCCAGATTATCCAACCAGACAAAGGGATTTACTCTTTAATCTGATGTATTTAAGGCTTTGTTACTCAGCGCAAAAGGGATGAGAGTGTTTGTGGTAGTTTTACTTATCTAAATCTCTTCGCAGGACTGAAATATTATTTATGTTAGCAACAAACGAAAGTTAATACGTAGAATTTCAGGTGTCTTGAATTTTGCCCGTTATTAATATTTCAAAATTTATCCAGTACGTGACCTGATGTTTTGTGTTTGCAAATTGATAATACATACTTTTGTTAAACATTTCATTATTTATTACAGAAAATCAAGTGACATAAGCTAGGTTTCTAATGGCATGCTAATCCTAGCCTAAGCAACTCTGACCATGGACTATTCTGACGCATATTATACATTTTTTTGCATCAGTGCACAACATGAAATTCATTTGAATAACCTGGAAAGCATTAGCTAAAAAAAAATCCATGTTGACTACTAGCTATACTGTATTTGTGGCTGAATTTTTGGATTACCTGCATAATGCAAATGTAACTAGATAGCTAAAATTATTCTAAAATTATGAGAATTAATAGACAAAGCCAATAAAATAGACTGGGGTCCTTAGTTACTTTCGCCAAAACTGATGATTCCACTTAAACTGGCAGAAAAATTGTCTCAAAGCATTTAAGAGGACAGAAGACTACTGGCTGTTCATGTTTGGATGGGTAAAGAATCGCAGGGTGTTTCATTAGGAGGACAAACAAAAAACACAAACTTTTGCTAATGTTAGCGATACTTGCTGCTGAGATTAACTTCTCAGTTGACTGCTTGAGGATTATATGCTTTTGAGTATTTTTGTATTCTTTGAAAGTGAGTTGTTGCCTTTCTGATCACAATGATTAGCTAACTAGCTACAGTATTTGAAATTAACTGAAATTATTTAATCCATTATTAAATAACTGAAATTAGTAGTCATGTGATTCACTAAGGGAAGTTAACTCTACATTGCTAGCAGGTAGCTATAGACATCTAGCTCCACAATTTTTTTTTTCAGCATTATACACCAGTCAGCCATAACATTAAAGTCTGCTGCTAACGTCTTGTTGCCAGATACCACAGCACACCTTCAGAGGTCTTGTGGAGTCCATGCCTCAATGGGTCAGAGCTGTTTTGACAGCATAAGTGGGAGCTATTCAACATTAGGTAGGTGGTTTTAATGTTATGGCTGATCGGTATGTGTGTACCAGTAAAACAGTAGCAGCCCAGTGTTGGGACAACATTCACAATTGCAATGCATTCACAATTGCAACATTACAATGTTATATGCAGCTGGTTTGCTAATTGGAAAGATGTTGGCACAACATTCCTTTTCACTTTCTGTTTACTGAGTTGTCACTATGGAAGCACAAGGTTTATAATCACTCATTGCGAAGTCTTGCCAATATCTTGTGCTATGTAAGTTCTGAGCCATGTCTACCCTGATTGTCTTATCTGTGTTTCGACCATTTTGCTGTCTCTTGTTCGACTATGCTTTGGATTGCCCTCTTGTCCATTTTCCGTGTTTGACCATTGCTTGCCTAATGACATGGAATTAATTTTTTTTAAATAATCTCTGCACATGGATCCTCATTCTTCAAGTGAGTCTGGTTCTTTACAGAGTGATTTAAACCCTGGTGATTCACTCAATCACTGTTTAGCTGGGTAACACACACCTCTATTAACTGTATTAATATTCCATCATGTCTAAAGCTATAAATAGCAGAACATTCTTTAGAATATCTTCCCAAGAACATTTTCCCAATTAGCAAATGAGCTGCTTAAGACATCTTTAAGATGTTTATTAGGTGTATTTGTGCTATAATTTCATAGTTTTAGGTGATTTCCAGAACAGGCTCCAGCCATATTCTAGAAAGTCAAGATGTCATACAGTATATTTTCCACCTCAGTAAATAAGCCCTCTATGAACATAAAAGCTGGTTTACTTATCCATCATTTTATCTTTTCGTCTGAAGCATCACTTGTCCAGCGCCTCCATGTCTTCTCCTCCTAAGTTGTACAATGCTGATTTAAAAGCTTATGGTTGTTCTTGCTTAAGGATGAGAAAATTGAAGGAACACTGTAACAGGATTGTGAAAATGCAGACACCATTTTCGGAAGTGGAATTGGGTATTGCCTCAGGCACTTACTCTACAAGGACAGGTAGTATTAAAGATAGGAGAGCAACAGCCACACACACAAACACACAGATATACACCAATGTGCCTCAGAGCACAACATGAATTCTGTCTATGTTGTTACTGTTGATTGTAAGGATGAGGTCTGAGGTCTAAATGCTAATAAAACAAATTAATCTCTTTATATAGCCTAAGATGAACAAGCAAATATGTCAAAAATTTTCAAATGGTGTTGAAAGAAAATCAATATGGAGCTCTGTTGAAAACGTCGTGATTGCTAACCATATCGTATAAACAATCTCTATTGTACTTTAGTGTATCTCCACCTGCATTTTAGTGTAATCCCATAATGTAGCCATCTTGCAGTTGGGATGAAATTACCAGGGGGGGCTGGTACAAATAGCCCAGCAGGGCTAAACCCCTCTGTCTTTCAAAGATTAAAAAAAAATACACCAGTATAAAGTTTCATTTTTGGCAACTGCATCAGATTATTTCCCGTTAAGAATGATCTTAAAGTGGATTATTATGGAATTTAGGGTAGCCAAATGCAACAGTGCCACCAATGGTCATTACCAAGAATGGGATGAAGAAGCAAGGATGGGGCTGATTTATTTCTAGCCCAGACTGTAGATTAATGCAGCCTATCAGTGATAAGTCATGTCAGGATTACAAAGAGTGAATAGCCCACTAGATTTTGTGTTCATGGGCTGATATTTTTTCAGCAAGCTTCACTTACACATCTGTAACACATCATCTGCAGTGATTTTCCTAAAACTGCATGCAAATTACCTGCATGTACTTTACGCCTCTGAAATTATCAGATTTTTCTTGAGTAGAGGTGTCTGACACAATCACTTCCTCACCTTCTCTTTGCTGTCAAATGAAAAACATAGATTCAACAGACAATTTACACATAAAACAAAAAACAAAAAGCAAAAACAACACAAAACTAAACGAAAAACTAATGCAATGTATTGTATCATACTGTATACAGTCCGGTCTATAAGTATTTGGAGATTGACAAAGTTATTGTTATTGTAGCTGCCTATCACAGTAGATTGAAGTTGAAATTAAATAATGAATATGAGCTCAAACGCAGACTTTCTAGTATAGTACATAAATTGATGTGAACAGGAAAGAATTCTAAAGGAACCTTTATGATTATCTTCAAATTGTTGCAACATATTTTTCAATCAATTCCTTTCAGGCGGTTTATTTACAGACTCTATACCCACACATATTTATAAAAGAAAGGTTTGGCTAAATTGCCGGCTAGCCAGTAATAACCATGCCTTGACTAAAGTGTTCTGCTGCCCATAAATATTTAACATGTTCCGATTGGCTGTGAAATAAGTGTTCTTCACCTGCTCATTATCTCTGTGCCCTTATCAGCTCCTGTTGGGCTAAAATTGTGCGTGATTTAAAGCACATTCCTGTCTGTCCACTTGAACTTGAAAATTGGGGCTATTACCCAACTGAACCCCCAAAGCAAGAGTATGTCTCAAATTTGCTCCGTGTAATAAATGTCACCATGGCACTGAGATTTAATCATGCTAGAGCTGTGTCGTCTCCATTTTAAAAAGAGGCAATGTGATGTGGCAGACAGAGCACCAGGGTGAAAGATTGAAAAAAAGAGCTTTGAAAAAATATATATATATTTATTCCAATTTGTGCGTATTAATAACACCCAGATGCTCTTTCATTTGGAGGGAATGCTTTTGAATCCCCACGATGCGTCTCTAATCCCTTTCTGCATTTTCCGAATCAAATTTGGTTTCATTTGAGGTGTCATGGCAACACTTCCTGGTATACGAACTGCAGAATCTGCATCTGTGCAAAGAAAAGAAGACAGAATCACATTTTCAGATGTTAAACCAGGGTTTCTGCTTCATGCATACTGCTTCATGATATCTAAATGCGTGCTCCTTCATAAGCTTCATAAAGCTTGCTGTCTGAAGCTTAGTTCAATCTGAATGCGATATGCCTTCAAATCAAGCCTCTAATCAAATCATTTCAGAAGGCGCAAATCTTTTTGGAGCATGGAGCAATCTGACTGGAGCATGCAGAGATTTCCGAGCCTATGGGGTTTATTCATGAGAGGGAAAGGGATGAGGCGTGAGGTGTGTGCATGCACTGATGGCAGCATTTACACACATCCGCAGGCACTCTGTTGCTTCCCCACTGCACCATTAGCTTCTGCCAAACGTCTGCGCTCAGAGATAGCTTTAGATTGGGAAGTCCCTGTCCATTACACATCCATTTTGTGATTCGGCACTCCAACAGCTCCAAACAGCCGGCGTATGGTCAAAAGAGCTTGAGTGTGAGACGAGAGGGTACTAGGACATGCAGACATAGAAAAAGAAAGAATGAAATAGCGTACAGGATACATGGTGCTTCCTATAGTGTATGTTCACAAGATCATAAAAATATATTGAGCCCACTGAGCATTCAATGCAAAACTTGGCAGTGTGATAACTCGCATAAAAAAGGTGGGTAGTGATCCGATCCATGGTTAAGGGAATAATTCATGGTCGCACATCGCGAGTGCATCATAAGCCTTGTTTACAGCACATGTTAAAACATACGATTAATCCTTACGAGCCTCAGCTATAGCCAGAGCAAACTGCACAAATCAAAAGAAAGCAAGGGGAGCTAGATGACATCTTTTATTTCCTTTCATATCCTCTCCACTCTCTCACTCTTATAACAGGCTCTGATCATAAGCTGCCGCCTTCAGATATAATCTTTCATGGCACCCTTTCCTTCGACAATATCATGTCTTTTTTGGACTAAAGTGCACCAGTGTAGACGGAAACTCATTTTCAGAGAAAGAAAACGTAATGAAAAACTACTTTGGGCTTCACAGAACTGCCTGGAGTGTCCAACTTTCCTGAAGAATGCTCCATGTGCAATGAGGACAGTTGTCAATATAGCGGCACACAGCTCTTTGGCGAGCAAATCCATTAGTTGAGCTTTAGTCTGACAGAAGCCCTTTCAGCAAATCTAGGCAGAACAGAAAGAAAGATGACCGGCACTCCATATCAGCCTTTTTCTCCATTTACCTATTTTCCCAGATTTATTCTGATCACTTGGAAGTGCCACGATTCATGTTGTTACATAAAGAATAATATGGAAGAAATCGCTTTTAGCTGAGAGTGCTTTTTATGTAGCCTTTTTGGTTTGAATGCAGAAAGGCAAAATGGATTTTTTTTGCCAGAATAAGCAAGGCTGCAAGTTCTGTAAAATATTAAAAGAGACAGGAGATTTGTTTTGTGGACTTTGTGTCGTCAGTAGGTCGAGTTTCTAGACAGCGTCTTTAACGCACACGTTCAAACGAGAACATTTCTGCCAATACAAATAAGAGATTAAGGTAATGCATATGGAAACTTGCACTGACTAAAATGGATATTAATGAGACATTTTGTGATGCTCATGTCCTTTTGAATCCACATTATACGCAATTAACATTGTCATACTGGATAATTTGTGGATGAACCAAAGGCCAAATGCTGTAAGAGATCCTTGATGTGCGTATACATTTCCCTTTTTGAAATATCAAATGTCATTTCTCATATTGGGGCCTTTGTGCATATTGTTATAGATCTATTTTTGTCTTGCCTAGGGGTTGCTCTTTGAGTTGGATGAAATTCTCATACCCTTAAGGCTCGAGTTTCCAAGCCGTGTAAGCTTTTATCCCTGGCCATCCTCCAGGCGCAGAAGCCTCATCTAGTTAACAGCGCAATGAAATGCAAACGCACTTGAATCGTGTGTTTCCCGCATGTTAAGAGAGCCCTCGCTTTCTTCCTCCTTCAAAAGCCAGAGCAGAGCAGAGGAGAGCTGCTGCTATTGATAATGCAGGGAAGAATGAAAGAGCGTGAGATGGATTTCATTTCGCACATTCACTTTTCTCTGTTCCAGAAATGCAGTATATTGTAATATACTGTTAATATAATTCCTAAATAGAATATATTGTACTGAATGTTTCATTTCTTCTTATTTTTTTTATTGCACTATCTATGATGAAACACATCCATAGCATCAAGGGGGGGCATGATGGAAAAATAGAACAAAAATTCTGACACTAACAAATTGTCTGACCTTAAAAATTGATTCACTGTGGTCTAAGGAAAGAAGCAAGACAGCCTAAGAGTATCAATAAGTTAATTTAATCTCATTATCTTCTTTAAGGTCAAACCCTGAGTAACATAAGAGTGCAGTGGACTTAATTTCTGTTAAATCAGATGTGAAAAAGCCAGAGGGTGCAAAAGGAATAATAAGTGAGCACTATGAATATATGCAGGTGGAATATCTAATTACCCCCAGAACCACTACGTGTCCAAGCAGGAGAACCACGGGGCATATTCAACGTCTATGCATCAAAGCACTCAGAGCGTGTTGAATGTTTGCACAAGCCTGATCAGCTTCAAGCATAAAGCTCACTTTATGGCATGCTAATTGTTCAATTTTAGCTCCAAATAAAGCAGACACCAATGCCAATTAGCTTTGTTATTAAAATCAAATACCTATCTATTTGAATAAATGGTTCCAAATCTTAAAAGGACGGAAATACTGTTTTACAGGGTAAAATGTTTTAAAACTGTAGAACTGAGTTGGAATAAATCAACAAAGTTCAGCTTCTGTGATGAATTGCTATTCCACTGATTCATCCCCGAAGCTGAACCCCCCCCCCCCCCCCCAAAAAAAAAAAAAAAAAAAAAAAACAGCTGCTATGTCATTATTTCAACTTAATATCTCATTATTTTGAATACATAACATGTGATTCCAAGATAGCATGCTGTCATTTTGTGTCATTTTATTTGTGTCATTTTATTTCAAGACACGATGTCATTATTTTGACTTAATGTCTCATTATTTCAAGATAGTATGTCATTATTTTAATTAAATATCTCATTACTAGATATTACACCACCATTTCAGCATCTCAGCAACTTGTAATTTCAAGCGAACATGTTGTTATTTTAACTTAAACCTTGTTAGTTTGGCTACCTTTATCTCATTCTTTCAGCTTAATATCATTTTTTTAGAGAAGAAAAATAGAATGTGATTATTTAACTTAATATTCTGTTATTTCAAGATAGTATGTTGATATCTAATCATTTTGACTTAACTTTTTATTTCAAGATGTTGTCTCCTTATACTGCCATTTCAAGATAGTATATTGTTAGTTTAATACTTTCTTGTTATTTCAAAGCTTTTGGCTTAATACCCTGTTGCTTCAAAGTAGTATGTTCTTATTTTAAATTAGTATCTTGTATATATTTAGGTAATAAGCGAATTAATAAATGTATTAATAATTTGTAATTCACTCATGTAATACATTTTCACTCCTAACCTTTAAAATGACAGCATTCCATAATAGTCATAGCGCTCGTTTTAACTGTTTGAATTGGACATACTTTTATGTATACATAGATAAAACAAAAAATGATGTTAGGTTTGGTCATATGAAATGTCAGCACAACAACTGTCAATTATAATGTATACATTATGATGATCTAATCTAATTAATCTGATTTATGATGATCTGATCTAATCTAAATAACCTATAACCATGCAGTAGTAGTTAGTATGTGTTATACTATTGACACTATTTTTCTATAAGAAAAATGTTGACCATCACAGGATATTAAATGTCACTTATATTATATTTATATTTAAGTCACTTATATGCATAAAATTGTTATTTATTGTAGTATTTGTATTATTTATTTGTGGTGTGTCAATATATTATGTCATATTAATGAGATATTATATCAAAATAACCAGTTATTAAGTCAAAATGACAAGATATTATGCTCATTACAATATAAATATAAATCTACATCTGGATTTCTGTAAAGCTGCTTTGAGGCAATGTATAATGTTAAAAGATCTATACAAACAAATGATTGATTGATTTCCTGATTAAACACTGATTAATCTTTTGAAATTAAGTCGCCATGTCTGAATATAACCCTTTAATCCATAACTGTGGATAAATCATAAATAACCTTTTTGTCCTGAGTGTAGCTAAAACAAGTCATTGTCCACAACAAAAATTCACATAAACACTATTTGATCTCATGTTCTTAACATACTGTGTGTGTACATCTGAAAACAGGGCTTTTCAAACAAAGCCTATGTAATATTCAAAGGATTATTACCAGGAAATGTGATTTTGCTGCACGTCATATACAGTAAATGAAGCTGTAAGAAAAGTTACAACCATTAACTCTATCCATCTAACTGTCCTCATATATTCGCACCTTTGTATATGAGTTTACTGAGACAAATTCTGACAGATTTGCCTTAAAACTGAATTAAATTAAATGTTTTTTTGGACTGCATTGCTTTGAAAATGTAGTTGTAATACTGTCCTGTGCATAAAATCTCTAGATAGCACACACACGCACATGCATGCACGTAACCAGCCAACGTCGGCACAACGTGTGCAAATTACATCTCAAAGTTGCCTCATGCAGCTTTAATTGGGAAGATGCCGGCACACTGTCCTTTAGGATCACTGTTATGGATGTTCTTAATATTCTGTTTTTTTATAGCTTTGGACAAGTCAGAATATTTACTCATTTGCTGACTGTAGTGTGTTGTGGTCGTGTGTTAGCTGGCTAAAGAACAGAACAAAAAGTGGGTTATGTTGATTAATCATAGGAGGAAAGCTGCATGAAGGGAAAGCTGGATTTTCTCATCATATTATGATTGTGAAGATTAGATTAATAATTACTATGAGGGAGTGAGTGGTTTTAAGCACGTTATACTCCAGGATATCTGAAAATAGGAGATAATTTCTTAAAAAAAAAAAAGTTAACATCGTGTTGTTGTGCCGATGCTTTCCCAATTAGCAAAGGAGCTAATGTAATTTTGTTGCCTGTGTATACACAATATCTACGTTATTGTTATGAGAAAATATAAGTAGACACTGATACATCAGATTGAAAATTTATTTTCATATAAAAAGACACTCTATGAAAACAGTAAAGGACTACTTTTTACAATCTTGTGTGTATAAAAAAAAACAGAAATGGGGCAAAGGGAACTTTCTCTGACAGCCATCTGTAGCTTAGGGGAAAATCGCTGGTTGTGGAAGAAGCCTCGGGTTCGAACAAGATGAAATATGGGGGGAAAATAAAGGTCACACACATATATATATATATATATAATGTCATGTTGGGCTATTTTTTGTGTTAGCTTTTGTTTGCATACTCATGTCAATCATACGTCACAACACGCATATGCACACATTTTCAAATACATATTTCAATAAAATAAAATATACTGTAAGGCAATTCTCAAGTTTTTTTTTTTTTTTTCCAAGATCAATACAATATATATATAAGGTAGGGGCAGTCTGGGTTAAAGTCATTGAGAATACAGTTTTGAGGGCTAGAATCAGTAATCTGAAAGAGATCGGTTTCATTTAATGCATGGAACATTTCACTTTTAGCAAAAAAACAAACAAAAAAAACTTAAACAAACAAACAAACAAACAAACAAACAAAAAACACTCTAAGGTACATGCGGTTTTAGAAATAAAGACCAGCGTGACAAGAAAGAAAGTGTAAAAATGAAAAGATAGGCACTGTTAGTGAAAAGAAGGGAGTGTGTAAGTCATGTATTAAAAAGAAACAAGAAGTATGTGAAGCGTACTTACCTTGGCGCTCTTATAATTCAAAGCAATGCTAATGCTAGCTTAATGCTCTTACTTGACAAAAGACTGAAAGTACTTGTGAAATGTCGGCTTGAACATTAGTTCATCTGAGGGTGTGTAAAATGATCACTTCACCCTGTTGGCAAATTGTAGAGGAAAGCACTTTTAATCACATTGGAGGGAAAAGGGTTATTTCCTGTGACACGTTCTCTATTACTGCAGATGAGTTCTTAAGGTCAAAATGGCGCGGTCTTGTATTGTGGTCTGTGTCTATATGATGTAGTGACTTCAGGGATCTTTGAGCAGATGGTTGTTGCACCGAGCAGGAAAATGTCAGGACAAATTGTCAGCCCCAAAGGTAATTATCTCCCTCTCTCCCCGAGCCTCCATGTGTGGTTACATCAGCCTACACAACTGGCCTAATTGGTATGAGTTGCAGTGGGAAGGAGGAAACAAAAATGACCTCTATACTCAGTTCAGTATTAAACCTGAGCCTTCACTGCTGCAGTGTTAGCATAAACAGAAAAAGTTTTGATTCAGCAGGGTTAGATTAAAACTTACATGAGCTGTTAATGTTGTTTGTGGGATTTAGGAATAACACAAGCAAAAATTTACAGGAACTCTAACATTCATAATATTGTTTAACTTGCCGACCTTTTTGAGTAAGTGAATATTCTCCACAAGGGGTCCTTGGGGTGGCTTTGTAGCTTTGTGGCTTATCAAAAGTACAAAACATATAATATTAGTGTGACAGCCACAGTAGTTTTTAGTAATAATGGCTCCACTAGTGCATACAACATTGAGCCAAACATCCAAAAAAATGATGAGTTAAAAGTGCCAGAATGTGTGGCGGTCTGGGAAAACCCTTCACGTGAACAAATTTTGACATATATTTCTGAAAATGACATTTTATTGAACTAAAAATGTCTCTCTTTTGCATGTCAATCACAAGTAACGTTTCAAGCATTTTAAAGTCTGTTTACCCCAAGATTCCGCCTACTACTACATTTATAACCTAATCTACATATGAAATGAAAGAATTTTAAGGGTATAATAGTATATTATTATTATTATTATTATTATTATTATTATTATTATTATTATTATTATTAATAATAATAATAATAATAATAATAATAATAATTTTTTATTTAATTTTATTAGCATCATCTACATCAGTATCTGTCTCTCCACCTGAGGTAAAAGTTACTCACGGCATTTAAACACATGTCTCGTTTCTGTCTCTTCACTCTTCACAGTTCTGTTGGCTAAATTTCTTGTTATCCATTTCTTTTATTAGGTTATTGATACATTTGTAAAAGTTGTCCACTGTCATCTCTACAGTGTGTAAGTGCTCTTCTCTATTTTGATGATGATGTGATGGTGCAGGAGCACTGCACACATTTTGACACTCGGTATCTGAAGACAAACTGATATCTGATTAGGCTTATGTTCATTTCACTACGGCTTGTAACTGCATGGAAATGTGATCAAACTGTGAGGACATCATAAACAGCTAGCAAAGCTTTAGACATTTTTATTCAGACTGACTTTTACTGCTGCTCGTTAAACTTTGTTAAACTGCATTTGTAGGCAGACAGCCAAAGCAAGGTTACAAAGTAGCCTAAATAAAAACAATTTCCACATTGTTTTGGCAAAATGTATTTATGTTTTCTTACAGTATACGTTTCAAAGTATATTGTTAGCTGAAAAACTCAAATTTCCCAGACTGCCACACAAACCTCAAAAAATTATCTTAAGAAAAGCTGTAAGATTCAACATTAACAAGGGGAGCTCAAACAAAATGTGATATTTATTAAGCCCAAAGAATCTGAATTGTGCATTCTTGTTATTCTGTGATTTATACAAATACTGACTAAAAGACCATAAAGATTAATAAAAAATATGGAAGCAGATATGTTTTCTGTCAATGTTGTGGACCAAATTAGACTTCTTTCAGACAGACTGGCATAAGCTTTTTTATATAAGTACCAGACTGTACTTTTCATTGTCACTGGTGTGCTACCATTAAGGGGACATCTTTTAGTAGACTATGTAACGTTCACCTGGGAAGATGTATGTGGTGTATGGCTTTAAAATTACATCAGTGGTCCTTAAGCTCCAACTGTGTACCTTCACTGATTTTCAAAGGTATTGAGAACTTTATGTTTCTAGGGACAAGGAAAAGTACAGTTCTGTACCTTTATTTCTGAGAGCATAAGCAAATGATTCCCTTTACCAAATCAATCACCAAATCACTGTATTCCATTTTTTCTGGGAGACGGGTTGAGGTCTGACCTTCCTGCCTTTCGTATGACTTTAGCATGACTTCACTACAGAGAAGAGGTACTCATGAGGGGTAATAAATCTCTCTCAGCCCTGCTGATGTAGGCTCTGCTGTTATGGCATAGCTTAGCCTTTTACATTCCGTTATTGAGCCTCTATTACAAATGGACTTTGCGCTAACAGATAGTTTAGGGTCACTGGCAACAGACTTTATTTTCCTCCATTTTAAGTGGATAGCAGCCACTGAATCAACGCAGAATCAATAAGCACTTCAAGCGGCGGGTGAATGATACTACAGAGCAGAGAGAGATACTGCAGGACGGCTGCATTTATCTAGCAGAAATGGGATCTTCATGAGTGTTTTCAGCTGAGATGAACAGAAGGGAGGGTAAATTGAAACTATATATCTTTTTCCCATGATTATTAATCTTTTGTTATGCAACTGACTTAGAATAACACACAATATATGATTGCTATAAATTAAAAAAAAAAATGGAACATAGTAAAAAAAAAAACATCCACACAGTCGCAGAAGGAATAAAACCGTACTTGCAGAGAAATCTTTTTTTTTTTTTTTTTTTTTTTTTTTTTTTTATCTTCCACTGTTTAAGCAAATGAATTAAACAATGTTGGGGAAAATCTAAATAAAAATGACAAGTTCAAAAGAGGTTTGATTCTTGATCCTATTAATGAATCTTGTTAAACCTCCCCCTTCCCCCAAAAACAGAGAGAGTCATTTATTAGGAAAGACAGGACATAAAGGTGGAACAAAACCCTATGATGCCGATCACATGTGCGAAACATGAGTACGGGGGTATATTTTTTTTTAAATCTCTATAAAAAGGATGGTGCAGAAATATTTTTTTTTTTCCAAATTTCCAAATGTGTGAAAGAGAATCCTTTCCAGAGTAAAATCAAGACATTTCAGAAACAGTTTTTTAAAAATTTTCCCATATACTCTCCGAGCCCCATTTTTGTTCACTGAAAGTGTCCATGTGAAAATATAGAAGTTTTTTTTTTTTTAATGGTCTATTCTCGTAAACAAATGTATAATCCTTTTATAGATTCTCCTTTTGGTAAATCTCATTCCATTTATGCGTGTGTCCTTTTTGTGTGTGTGTTTCCTCACACTTCAGTCTGGAAGTCTCCCTCGGATGTGTCAGGAGTGTTTGCAGAGGAAGCATCCCAGGCTTTACTGTGCAGCTCCACTCGATCCATTTTTTGTCCGCCGGAGCCGGACGATGGCTCGGTTGTCATTGTCTTAAAGCTGTCCCAGGATTGCTGCTCATCTGCTGTGGCCTTGTCCTGTGCGTAAACATACACATGTATACAAAAAAAAAATTCATTAGAAAAGACCCTTACTTTTCTAACTACAGCTGTATATAGGCAGCACCATATCTTCTGCAATATTAGCAGGGTTGCCAGTTCTCAGCAAAATTTCTAGCCTAACTAATCTCAAAAAACAGATAAATAATCTCAAACTAGCCCAGAATGTTTGACCATTAAAAGGGAGATGCATTTTTATTCTCTTTCTCAGTCTATATGTATGATACAAGTTCACCATGGTGCACATTTTTTTGAAGTGTCTGTAATACACCTTTTTATCATCACCAACTGCAACCATTATCCACTCCATAATCCCCATTTCCTCTCCCAAACCTTGCAATATATCTTACAACAGAAATGGTTCTGTATATCATAGATACACTGTCTGAAATTAAACTTTCCTTTTGTTTGTCATAACCTATACTTGTAGAATATTTTAATAGATTTTATTCATATTACTTGCTTTAAAAAGATCTTGCCAACCACTGACTGTTTTTAAACTAGCCCAAGAAACATATCTGCATTTTGTACTTGAAACCTGGTTTCAAACTACAATTTGGTATAAAATCCATGACCCTGGCAACCCTGGTCCTTAATTAGCAGGGTCTAAATTTTTGATCCCACTACACATAACTATTTTATATCATAAATGATCAGTAACTTGATTTAAAATTTTACTAAGCCAGTATAAACATGAACAATAAATCATTTTGACCACAACAAATCATTGTTTAATCATTGTAGAAGCCCTTCTATAAAATGTATTTATTTAGATTGGCCCTTACTCATCATAGTTGTATATGGTCAAATTTGATCGTAAAGGGGCAAATTCAGAGTGGTGCACATCAGTATTCAGACCTCAAACACAACTATGGACTTAAGTGCGACTCAGCTACTCAACTTTCCCTAAGTAAATATTAATAACCTTTGAACTTAAGTTCCCAGCTCTGAATATGGCCCCAAACATCCCTGATTAATTGTTCAGTTAAGTACCAAGCACATTAGTATACAAGAGATACAATAAAGTGCTGACCTGGATGTGGAATGTTGAACAGATGAACCACAGTAATTTCAAATAAATACTAAACATAAAAACTAAAAACTAAAAATACAATTTGATTTATTTTGGTAGTCTGATTTTCAGTGAATACTTTCTTTCAGTGTTTTGTTTTCATGAACTAAGGACTTTTTATTTCCAGGATGGAAACTTGGCTCACCTATATTTATAAGCTTCAATTATATTTGACCTCAGTTTAATCTGACCTATTCAAGCTCTAAACATAGAATTCACATTACTACAGATAATGATAGAAAACAGTTCAGTTTTTTTGTAAAGTCAGCCTTGAACAGCCTTACAAAAACAAAGCATACTCCAATGACTGTATTTATATTTGCAGCAGTCTCAGACAAAAGCACCTGAACTGAATGCTATTTTTCCTGCTTATGTTTAATTCTTTCTTCAGATCTTCCACTTATCTTGTTAGACTGTTGTTTACTTTTTTTTTTTTTTTTTTGAATTGCACCAGTATCACAATGCCTCCATAAATTAGGGCACGTGTTGTGTAAATCAGATTTATATGAGGGTAAATCGGTGCATGGCGTATGCAAATGACATGTAAATAAGTGACTAGTGGGGGAGTTTGCGGCTCAGATCATTGCTCATTTTGATGTTGTATGACAGTTTCATGAATCAGACATAGATTTGTTCATATATTATTCCAAATCTGCACTTTTCTGACACTGGTGAACTGATGAACACAGACCAATATTTGTGAATATGTACACCATTAGTGAATTCAAATGGCAAATGTATGCATGCAACTCTTATCACCTAATAACTAATCCTAATCATTTTTTTTTTTTTTTTACTTTTTTGACTATTCAAATATACTGCATGATCTATTCAGGAAATATAATTTGAGAAAATATATGTTTTCATAACTGTTTCGGTTTGTTGGACTCAACCATTTGGATCATACCATAACAGAGCATAATCATAATAAATGCATCACATATATATTACATAACATTTGTAATATAACATGTAATACATCTGACTGCCTAGGTATCATGATCATTCCCATTGAACATGCACTTCAATTTTCATGAAGTATATACATTTCGCACATTTCAAGCATGATTCATTAAGTATATACATTTCGCATTTATTTATACATACTGTATATACATGGTAATGGTAATAGGGCAATATTTAATATTTGAAATAGTAATATAATGTTAGTAATATGGTGATATCAACATCAACCTTTTCCTTAAACATATTGTCCACTGACATCATTGATGATTATCATGTACTATGAGTCATTTCCCTCTATCCCTGCTGACTGTATGTGGTACACATCTGTGTGTGCTATGAGGCGTAGTGCTGTGGTTCACTGTGATCTAGTTTGTAAGAAAGGACTGTGAACAGAATGACAGGGATTAAAACACGGACATCTTTGCACACACCAAACAAAAACGACACGAATACAGAATTCTAGGGAGCCAAAATAAAAAGAAGTATGTGGCTGCGTTTCTTTTCGTTCTATTTTTTTTCAAATAAAGCCTGCTTTCAGCAGACCCCACACCACTGCACTGTGCACCTGTCTAACCACCAGGGGGTGACAGGAACCTTATTGCCATTCCTCTAACGTAACATAATGACAGTTGGCAAAATGGATACAAAAGCTATGATCCTGGAGACAATTTGCATATTAAATGTTGGAGAAGGAATATTTTGTACTGCTGAAGAGTCGCTAATATTGGATTGGAACCAAACTTCATTCCTGGAAGCATGCTAATGTGATTACGCTGCCTGTGAGAGCTGTCTCTCTCTCTCTCTCTCTCTCTCTCTCTCCCTGTGCTTCACAATGATTCCCCACCATACTCCGTATATTTTCCCACCCATCTCTCCCTGTCAGTTCTTTCACTACTTACACTCAGTGAGTTCTTTTCACCAGTGGCAGATGAAATGCTTCGTCGCTTTTCGCTCTGTTGCAAGAAAAAGGAGGGAAGAGAAAGAGAAGATGGGGAATCACAGTCACTGGCATGGTCCCTTTTTGGAATGTGGAGGCTTGGAGGGCTTGTGAGCTCCCTCTCTATCACTTTCTCGGGTCTGTCTCAGTCAGTGAATGAAAATGACAGTACTGTGTACACTATAAAAGCAGAGACCTGGTGCTGATTCCCTGCAGCACACGTAAACCACGTCTACCCCCCAGAAGGAAGACTGCATGGAGGATGCACTGCATGGAGGAAAAGGCAAACAGCCTACCTAACCCCGCTTGTATTTTCCTGGGCCCTGATTTAACTGCAATTAACACCAGCTGTTAATGGACTGTGTCAGATTTTTTTTTTTTTCATTCTCATTATCACCATGTAGAGCAGGATCAAAAAGTCCAATATCAGTCCACTATCAAATCAATTGAATTTAGGCTATTTATTCTTCCCAAACATCATTCCATTATTTATGGAAGCCCTAAAAGGTAAGATGAAAAACAAAAATTAATTGTTCTTAAAATTTTTTTTTTTTTTAAATTAATTGTTCTCTCAAGCTCTTGAGTCATTGTTTCTGCATTGCACACATTGAACACACACACACACACACAAAAAAAACATTATCCAGCATCAATCTGCCCAGTTTATTCATACATCCATTCATATTCAGTAACCACTTTATCTGGGTCAGTGTCATTGGTGATGATTTCTTGACCATTTAGACCTTAAAAATCTTTATGTCTCACTAAATAATTATTAGAAGCTTATTGGCTAATTTGTACGGTGGACCAACTTTGACCCCAAGGGATCCTTAATATTAGTATTATAGGCAGCTAGCACTTATCATACAAGGTTTAATTACAAGCTGGCTAAATGTAGACGTATTTCATACATTTGTACCTCACATTCCTATTAATCCAAAATTAATAAGGCACTGTATATATGTCTAACATGTATTCTAAACTTAGCTTGAGCTGAATGCAGCTGAACAGAAAATTGCTGCAGGAAATTGCAGAGCTGACTATCATTTGGCCCAAGCTCATTCAAAACCGGAGGAAATGAGACTTAATGGAATACAGATCCTGAAACCTGCACATACGTAAAATCACAGAAGTACATTATATAGCTATAAGTCTTTTCGTTGTTAAAACCTGTATGATAACTAGCTACTTGCCATTGAGCTAAGCTCTCTCCACAGTTCAGTTTTCATGAATCAACTGTACCTTGTGGCAAAAACTGGAATAACATGCTAATTTTTACTCAAAGGGCTCCCCAGATGATTACTGGGATGAAATAGATATAACCTATAGCAGAAGGCTAAAATAGTAATGCTGGACATCATTTTTAGATACATAAAGCAGAAAAAAAATTTAAAAAGTGGAAACAGGCCCATTTCAAAATGATTTGTAATCTAAAAATGTGTTTTAGCCTATTTAACATGATGTGTATTTATTTTATAGGCTGTCTGACTGGTAGTTTAGATAAGCGTAAAGTGGGAATACACTCAGGATGGTACATCAATGTTGTTGTTCTTTCGGCTGCTCCTGTTAGGGGTCACCACAGCGGCTCATTGGTCCACATGTTCGAGTTGGCACAAGTTTCAGTGGCTGGGTTCAGGATGGTATGGCAGGATTTGCAGGGTTGGATTAAATAAAAATAATAATAAAAAAAAATTGATTCATATTAACAAGAAGTTACAAAAAAATCTCTAGCATTTAAAGAAGATTACCCATTTTGCCATTGGCGCACATTGTGTGTGTGTGTGTGTGTGTGTGTGTGTGTTAGTTAGAGAGAGAGGGAGAAAGAGTGTGTGTATGCTCTTGTTTACTGTACTTGTTATCTCAGATATCTTTCCTGGTGTACATATGTGTGCTCATTTTCTTGTGACTCTAGAGTGTTGGGCTTCACCATTTACTGAACCCTGAACAAGCTGGAAATCTGCCAACAGGTTTGTTTATTTCTTGACAAGTGGTAGTGAAATAGAATAAATAAATGTAATAGGGTGAACACCCACAAGTCCAAAAAAATCACAGATTTATTTAGCCATTTTCTCTACCACTTGTCTGGAAATAAACAAACTGCCTGACAGATTTCAAGTACAGTTAACAGGAGAAGAACAGGTTATGTATGCAACCGTCGTTCTATGACTGCAAGGGCCGTTTGCTCATTTCCTGGCCAAATACCAATAGTAAAGTCATTACTTAAAGTCATTGACCATGTCCTCATGTGGATAACCTATAAAGGGTCCATTCCATGTCAGATTTTCTAATTATATTGCAATCCCTTACGCATCCCTCCCTTGTTCCCGGGAAAGATTCCAGATCCGCATCAAACCCAAACAAGATAAAATGGTCACTGAAGATTTCCAACTATTCTTCAGCAACAGTTGTATACTTTATTATTACTTTTTTCATATGTACTCTTTTTCTAAAGCGAGTTAGAGGAATATCATGGTCTAATATTTGTGCATATGATTCATTTACTTTCAAATGAACAGCCCTTGGATGGTAAAGGAGTAATTTCGGTATACTACATGCACTTGCTTGTAGAGGTTTGCTGCTTGAGGCAATGTGATCTTCTGTAAATATACACTGTGGCAAAACATACTCCCACATATGTTACATGCACAAAACAAAAATAAAATACCTATACATATACACTGTGTAAGAGGAACCAAACGGAGAACATCAGCATAAGCACACAATTACGATATGATACTGTCCGAAAATATGGAAGGATTTTTACCAATAAATGTTGATCCTAAACCTTGATTAAACAAAGTCAAAGAAATTTGTAATGTAACTCCTAGGACTACGTTTAGTAGTAATTATAAATAAATTGATTAGTGGTTCAACAACCAGTGCAGTAGGAATGACAAAACTAAGAGCCAATAAGAAACTGTAAAAGGTCTTCCATTATAAGGAAAGTAATGTTTCCTGAAAATGATGCTTTCAGGCCCTTCTCCAAGTGCTGTCACTGAATAATGATTACTTTTCAGTGCGACATGATTGCAACATATTGACGAAAGTAAAATGCAATGCATTCATTTCTGACAAAGTCAGCATTTATGTCTTTTAAAAAGAAATACCCTGCTGATTATTTTTCACTGAAGAGATCGAGTGACATAAGAGAGATGCAATGGTTTTGCTTTTCAGTGTGCCATGTTTTCTGCATGTCAGTAGTGAAAAGCAACACAGTTTGTTTTAGTGGTATGATTCCTTTTCAGTCTGCCATGGAATCTTATTCATACAACACTGCTCCTAGGGAAGCATAGCATTGTATTAAACAAGCTCAGCTTTCTATGCCCAACCAGCAAGGTTTCTACAAGAGCAGCACATATTTCTACATCAATAACAGATACCCCAGCTTCATTCACCATTTACCAGTAGGCATCCAGACTTACTCTGGGTGTGTATTTCACTTTGCCATGTGCCCACTGTTTACACCACTTCCGCTGTTAAGTCTGAGAGGAAGATCTGGCTGAGAATGGTGTACAGACTTCATCTAGCCAGTACAACACAGCCCCCTGTGGGACTCTGCGAGACTCTTACAGACCTTATGACATTGATGTGTGAGCTATGCATCATTAGAGAAATAATCCCTTGTAAATAACTATGGCAAGTCAAGTCCTTAAGAAATACTAAATTTACTATGCTGTCATTCACACGCAGGCTTGTTATGTTTGGTTCGATTGCCATATTCCCTCAGCCCAAGCCCTGCAGCAAATATACAGCCCTGGGGTCTGCACACCACTTGAATAACACATTATCACTATTTTTTTTCCCTTTTTACCTTTCAAGGTTTCTGTACATCACTGTGGAAGCCCTGAACCACAGGTTATGAAAAAGACCTTCAAGTCTTGTCATTATTTCAACAGAAAAAACAAATATGTTGATATGTGTTACGATT
>CM041003.1:7911556-7932464 GCA_022985145.1 Pangasius djambal
AGGGCACTCCACCTCAGACTCTGGCTATTGTTCCTGGACTCAATTTCCCATGTGTTCCTAGTCCCTCATGTGATCTTGTCATGTGCTCCATTGTCTGTGTGTCATGTTCTGATTGGTTAGTTTTGTCATGTGTTCTCCTTGCCCCGGTTTAAAAGTCACTCACACCTGCTCCTAGTTTGCTGTTGATTGTTTGGTGTTTGGTGTTTCCTAGTTTCCGTGTTTGGACCCTTGGACTGTTTTCCCTGTTTTTGATTGTTTGCCGCCTGCCCTGACCATTGCCCGTGTTTTGGATTACTCTTTTGCCTTTGCCTCAGATTATACTGTTTGCTGGTGCTCGACCCTGCCTGTTTTGACCACGATTATAATAAAGCCTTGCGTTTGGATCCCCAACTCCGTTGTCCTGAGTCTACACGTTACAGAATCAACAGCCACACCCGGATCCAGCGGCTTTCTGAGCATTCCAGGCCAATCATGGACCCAGTCAGCCAACTACTGCACCTTCGACAAAACTAACCAATCAGAACATGACACACAGACAATGGAGCACATGACAGGATCACATGAGGGACTAGGAACACATGGGAAATTGAGTCCAGGAACAATAGCCAGAGTCTGAGGTGGAGTGCCCTCTAGAGGAGTTCGTGGGCACTCCAGCTGGCAATCGTAACAATATGTTATGTCATTATTTCATACATCATTAGTTTGACGTAATATCAATAAGAAATATTTGATAAAATATTAGCTTATGAATGTTATTTCATGTGCTGTTTCCCAGATAGTAAATAAGCCACACTGTTTAAGTGGAATTCGGCTGACACATATACATCGAATGTAATATAATAAAATCAACTTTTGGAGTTTTGATTATCATAAGCAATCCATGAAACCAGACACGGTAGAGTATATACAGGTTTTATGGTAACTCCCAGGGGGCAAAGCTGCTACTCGTCTCTTTCATTTAAAATGTAGACACTAGAAAATTGTACATTCACATTTTTGAAATCAAAAAGTCAATTCAGATAATGAGATATTAAGTTAAAAATTAGAAAAATAAGTTAAAAAAACAGCCATGAAAGAAAAAAACTTAACCCAGCATCCATTTTATAACTTTCTAAATGTCTACAGTGGCAACTCTACTCAGTTTAGGCAATTTACCTGCAGTTTGGTCCAAAAAGACTTATAGAGCAATCATAGAACCTAATAAGGGAATGTGCTGGCAAACAAAACTGCAGACGCAGTACAAGTATATTTGTTTCCTGAATTATTTTTGATTGCCATTGTTGAATAAAAAAGGCCACCCAAGTCTAAGATATAAGCTATGTGATATATTGACGAGATATCATAGCGCTGTATGATTGTGTCTATAGATATGAAATTGTAGATGCTTTATCAGACACTGCCATCTGAGAAGGAGCAACTTTAAATTAAATTTGGAGTGTCAGTTAAGATTTCCAGCACAAAAAGTTCAAGGATTTGGATATAAGAACACCCAGCACAAAAACAAGAGAACGAAGCTGTGACAATTTGTATTTGTGGGATCTGAGGTTTTAAGCGGCTTGTTAGATGAGCTTATAGTTTATTATTACTGTTTACCTTCTCTATTTAACTACGAGTAAGTTCTAATTTTTGTTCATTTGTGATATTTGGTAAGATTGAGATTAGTTTGAGATTTGTAATTGAGTAGATTTACCAAACTTTACAATTTGTGACTTATAATGTACCTTACAATAGTTATGGTTAGCTTGTAGCCATGACTGTCACTACATGTTTGGCTAAAGCTATGAGGCTTAATCAATTTGTGATTAATATGTTGTTTGACATGTATTTTTACATAATCATCAATAAAACTCATTATTGTCAGCCAAGAACAGGACCCTGAGGCTTCACTGAGCAAAGGTTCACCAAAAAAAATCTATTTCCAACAATTTCCAGTCACCAACTGTCCAGTTTCAGTGAACCTGTGCCCATTGTAGCTTCACATTCCTGTTCTGGGCTGACAGGAGTGGAACCACATGTGGTCTTCTTGTAAACCATCCGCTTCAAAGTTCAACGTGTTGTGCATTCTGAGATGCGTTTCTGCTCACCACGGTTGTAAAGAGCGATTATTTGAGTTACCATAGCCTTCCTGTCAGATTGAACCAGTCTGGCCATTCTCTTTTGCTCTCTCATTAACATGAAGTTTCCACCCACAGAACTGCTGCTCACTGGAGGTTTCTTTTTTTGTTTTTCATGCAATTCTGTGTAAACTCTAGAGACTATTGCCATTAAAAACCCAGGGGATCAGGAGTTTCTGAAAGCAGCCCACCAGGCCTCAACATCCATGCCACAGATTTAGAATTGTGGTATTACTGATTCCTTTTAGGCAATTAAAAATATAACATTAACTGTCTTGGGATCTTTATTACTGTAATTTATAATTATTGAGCTATTGTTATGGTTATTTCTATGATTTGTGTAGTAAATTTAAATGTGATAATAACAGTAGAATGCTTTCTCAATATGGAGGGCTCTATTTTTGCAATCAACGGAAATCAATCTGTAAAATCACAGCATTGTTGAATTTGCAATCTTCGTGACCATTGGTGCAAAATGGCACAAAATGTAAAAATGGGGTTGGGTTTAAATGTATACATTATCATGAGGTTATCGAATAGTTAAGTGTGCTGCTGCGATATCAAATCACTTAGATCATCATCAATATCAATATTTTAGTGGTAGTGTAATAAAGACAGAGACTTGAATACAATTCTGTGCATTGTTTTGAATGTCAACAGCCCAAAATCCTCAATCAACAATGCAAAGGGTTAAATATACAGATATCAGACTAATGCAGAGATCAAAAGGCATTAATGAGAAACACGCAGAAGGTAAATAATGAATATAGTCAGAATGGCAGGATTCACAAGGGAGAATTAAACTCAAGTGCCAAAGTACTTTACCTGTCATCTGCCTCACACCAGCTATAATGATAATAGCGAAAAACATATCACACATTCACAGTTGTATTTATATGTGAATATGCAGATTTATTGGTGCTTTTAATCATTTGGAGATCATTTAAGAGAAAGAAGGTCATGCGAGAGAAAAAGTGAAAATGCAGCAGAAATATTCTGGAGAGGATTTCTGACACTGTGTGAAGTGCTTAATTGACCGATAATGCCATTGGCATTTTAACAGCATTGACATTGCTGAATATTATGTAAATATACTTGTTATTTTAACACAACAATTTTGAATTTATAATGGATTTTGGACTTAAAATTGATTTGGATGGATTTCTATGGAGTTCACTTATGCACATATAAAAATGAATGGGTGTGCATTTTTATAGTTAGTGTGGATGTAACACTAGTTAAAATAGCTCGTGAGTGACTTACAGATGCTTTGGTGTGAAATGGCCTGCAGTAACAACAACTATGTTTTAAAATAATTAACTGTCTTATCCCAGGGTATGTGCTAAGAGGAGAATTCAGGAGATGCTAAAGCTCATCCAATTTTGGACCGAAATGAATTAACACTCCCACTGTATCAATGGATTTATAATTTGTCACACTCCCTTTTGTGCTAGTTCACCCAAGTGTGTGTAGCACATTAATTTATAACCATGACAAATTAGCTTGAACCCAAACACACTAGTGTTAACCTACAAATTATGATGAAAAAGATCCCAGGCAGTCTCATCTTAGTTTATGATAGTTTTTGTTCAAACCTACAGATAGCCTACAATAAAATCATACTGGTTTACTGCCAGTTTCCAGAATTACATTTAATCAAAATATACCTAATGATTATATAATTACATTTATGTAACGGGCTATATAAAAAAAATTGGATTGCAATCAATATGGTGCACGGTGGAAGAATTATAGTAGCTGTTTTCCTGTGTATATCTATAATAGTAGCTAGCAGCAGATTTATCATCAGCCAGGAAGCACAGTTTAGAGAGTGACACTTGTTTTCTTATATCTATGATAGTAGGTAAGTACAATACCTAAAGTGGCATTATCTCATAATGGAGGTTGAGATAGATGCAGGTGCAGGTAACAACCCAAAACACTGAGCAAACACGTGGTCAAAAACCAGGCAAACAGTCAGGCAATCAGCAACCAGGATAAACTAGATCAGGCAATAAACACAGGGACTATGAACAGAAACAGGATCAAACCAGAGAAGACAAGCACAGTGGAAAATATGGCTTGGTAACATCAGAACACACGGTAAGCTGAGCATATACTTCACAGAGAATGACTGAATGAAAGTCTCTTTTTAAAGGGTGCTTGTGTGTGTGCGTGTCTGCATGTGTGCGTGTGTGAGGCTGATTGAACCCGGGTATGTTCAGTAGCTCGGTGCTTGAGAGCAGGGGTGTGTGTGTGTGTGTGTGTGTGTGTGTGTGTGTGTGTGTGTGTGTTTTCAGGATAGTGAAGTCAGAAGCAGCCATATTTGTAGGCTTCTCTAGGTAAACATGATGCTTGCTAGGAGACTGAGTTTGTGGATTGCTTCTTGCAGTCAAAGCTGGTATTTTTGTTCTCCTCAATCCGTTATGCTTTTGGTGTACCTCAACAGTAGGAAAATGGGAAGTAAGAACTCAAAGAACTCAAAATTTGTGCTTATGTCCCAGCTCAGACACATCTCAATGTCATGAGAGGCATGAGCTCACAACCTATCAGGAAATCAGGTTTCTTCCTGAACAGGTAGGGCATTTTTATGTGCTCTAATTTGGTGGCAATTTAGTAAATGATGGCCAATTTATCCTTGTTTTGGAATTTGTATCACCACCCAGTTGTGGGAAGTTGATTAGCTCGTGAACTCTTGATAGCTGGTAGTGAATAACAGGAGGTGATTTTATCTTTCTTTGTATTTTTGTGTTTTAAACTCAGTTATACAGAGTGAGAGTGAGTCCTGCCTGGTGTTTCTGCTAGCATGCTAACAATATTGGGCTCATGCTTAACATTTTTGAAAGGAGGGAGTACAAAATACATGAATTAGAAAATAAAATACACATAGAATACAGGTCGGTAATAAAAAATGCATGCAATGGAAGCAACACAATGTGACCATTTTTTTTTCTCTATGCTATATTTATGCTGTATTTCTAGCTAGCTAGAGTTAATGGGCTAGCTTACATCTAACGTTGTTAGAGATATAAATGCACTATTAGACCTGAGCTAGCATGCAAGTTGCAAAGGTAAGAGAGGTCATTGCTAAATACATAGGAGACTGAGGAAGCATATGATGGCAGAAAAAAGAGCAGAGAGAGAGCTAAAAGCAGCAATCACAGCAGCATTCTATGTATCAGGAGAGATAGCTAAGGGAGTCATTTACAGATCTATTGTTCGAGTATTACTACTGAAACTGTAGAGAGGAGTGGAGGAAAAGAGCAAGTGAATGAACTACAGAGGCAGGTCACGGCAGACCTGCAACTCTAGTTTTTTTTATTTTATTTTACCTTTTCTCTTTTTGATGTTTTCAGGTTTGCTGTTTGCCTGGTTATTGTGAAACTGTAGTGGAAGACATGCAGTGTGAAAACAAATGCATTGGATGAGAGACAAAAAACATGCATTAAGAGTACACAATTGTACAAAAAAAATGGAGTCCTCATTCACACAGTTGAAACACTAATTACCTCGGCTGAGTGACCAATGATTTAAAAAAATGTTGCTGTTTAACAGATATAAGGTATAAGATATAAGATATAAGTTCAAAAATTGGAACTGCAGCAAGTGCAAGCAGAGGCCCATTGGGGCAGGAATCATGCTGCTTTATGCTCTTGGCAGTGATCATACTTGTTTAATAGCAAATCATGGAATGAATTCTAATAAATTCCTGCATAAAAGACAAAGTATAAATACAGAAATTGTGTCTGTTATGTACAGAAACATTTCTTTCTTAACATATATTAGAATGGGCAATATCTGTGCATCAGAAATGTGTGAGCACCATGGTGACCTAGTTTCTCATGCAAAGGCTAAGGAAAAGAAGAAAAATGTGTCTCGCTTTTCAGATGGCAATATTTTTGGGCTACTTTATCATGAGACCAAGTTGGAAGAACAAACACAAATGAAATTAGTGGATGCATATGAATCACAGTGTATAGCAAATACGAACAGACGGGGCACTGTAAGAGATGAGTATGTAAATTTGCTAACAAAAAGCAACAGGTTCATAAGAAATCAGTTTTTGGGATAACAAAATTAACCCAAAAAAGATGAATTCAAATGACAAATATAACTGAGAACATCTGAAAGCTGCTCAGAAATTACAAACGAGATTGGAGGAGGTGTAAGCTCTTAAATAATCATTATATTACACTCAGGAAGAGTTGTACAAACCCCCGAACTCATAATTTTTTCATTAATAATTTCGTAAAATACACTTTGTAATGAATACACTTTGACTACTGATAATAAAGAAAGAGTGATGAAACTGAAAACACTAAAACTTTTTGCAATAAACATCATTTCCTTGTCTTCTTTTTGTCTTATTCAAACTTTTGTACTCGACTGAAAGTGAGAGAGAGGGCAAAAAAAAAAACCTCAAAGGCTTATGAATGTCAATCTAATCACAAATAGAATGTATAATAAGAAAACTAATAGGCACTGCAAAATGAAATCAATGGGGCAGCAGATTTTGCTAAACATCTATTTTTTCTGTGCAAGCATCTTACATCTTAATTGGCACAAGCCCTTACATTAGCACTGTTCTATTTCTTTTTGTGTGATTTAGTCCAGTGTTCCTCTCGGCTTCCTCATTAAGCTAGCCCACGCTCAGCCAATGCGGCGGCCAGTAAGAAAACACAATTTAACGGCTAATTTGTGTGAACCAAAAACGGAGACGTGCTCAAACTACAGAGGGCGCGGTGTCATCTAGAAACGTGTTAATGAGCCAAATCAATTATTCAATTAATGGCTTGATTATGCCGTGGAGCGCTCGGTTTGAAAGATCAACGATTGCTAAAGGATAGGAAATGAGGGACAAATTGGTGAAAAGGCACCTTGTGGCCCCACTGCAACACATTATTAAAAATATCAGAACAGGTTTCCCACACAATTTCACTAAGGAGAGGAGAATTTATGTTTTTATCTCTTATATGAATTAAATATCTCACTAAACATCTCATTAAATACACACACAGACATAAAACACCCATAGAGAATAAAACAGTAAGTGTAAGAAAGTGGAAAAGGAAAGAAAAGACTACAGAATCAGATTTCAGAATGAGCAGTGATTATGAAAACGATGGTGATGAGATTACTTTTCAACGTCAATACAAACTCTCTAATTGTATGTTACATCATACCAGAGGAGAAAAATCCATTTGAACATACTCTTGTAACTGTAATTGAGTAGTTTTTCCTACGTTACTAAGTAGTTTTAAGTACTCTATTAAGTACACTATTTCCCTGTCCTTATTTTTACATCATTTCATTGATTTCCACTTGTTTTGACTCCGCCGACGGGTTTGTTTTGACTCCACTGATGGTAATTGGACTGTTTATTCTCCCTAGTCAATCATATCAAATCCCAAAGAAAACTTGAGTGGCAGCAGTAGAACTGGTGCTAACAGCTCGATAATAATAATAATAAAGGTTGTTGGGGGATGTCTCAAGCAGCATTAACATTACAATACCAATAGCGTGCCGTTATATCGCCTTTGCTTTCCAAAGCCTGTTGAGATATGAGCATTCAGGAATTCAGACTCCAACTAAACCCTAAAATAAATTAGGAATCGCAACCCCACGTTACGGCCATTTCATTTACAAATGTGGTCGTGAGAGAAACTCATAATCTCCTATTTTCTTTTATTCATTTATTTCGACAAATAAATATTAGAAATTTCACTTTCGATATGAAGAGAGATTTTGTGCACCGCTCTTTTAAAATGTTACTGAGATTCACCTCCTAGCGTTGCGAAGGAAGCACCTACCTACCTCCGCTAGTTCCTCGACACCATTGAATGACTCTGATTCAGTGGAACAACAGAAGTGAGGCAGAGGTCTGGTACATTGCAAAAACAGTTTCTTTGCATGCACTGAAAATGGTTCTCTTTGCAAGCTCCTATCAATGCGAAGCTGGATTCAGTGCTCTCGACCTGCATTAAGTAAGGAATAACACATAGCACACTCCAAGATGTGCTGTTATTGGAAAATAAAACACTTCACTTTGGTAATAAAAACTCTACTTCATGTTGGGCTATATTACACCACCCTAGTGTGGATTATTCTTCTATAACAACATGCCCCACTATGTTTTATTTCTTATGTATCATTTGAAACTGGAAATGACATACACCTCCTGACTTCTTGAAAATCTATATCATTTTCTGCTTCCCCTCACTACTCATTACTCTGTGTAGGATGGATACTTTTACTCTTCTCACATTACATTCTTTGAGAGTACTTTTATTTTGTATGTTTTTTATGTAAAAAAAAAAAAAAAAAGATTCACTTTGAATAAAAAGTTATGAAAGCTAAGGCTAAGTTGATGTTCATAACTCTAACCATATCATCATCTTCGGTTGAAATTAATAAAAACTTTTCAGATTGTTAAGATTTCTCACAGTAATGTATAAAGAATAGTAGGAAATCCTTGTAGAAACGTAACTGATTGGTTTTGATTGGATGAGTTTAGCATAGTAGCTAATAGATGAAATTGAAATTCTAGGCATGCTGTCTGGTTTATTTGGGTATCAGGTATCCGTATTTTGTTTGCTTGATTGATTTCTGCAAAAAAAATGATAACAAGAAGATATGTTGAATAAAGGAAGTTATCTAACATTTTTCATTATCAAATTATTTTATAACAAATATACACATTTTAAGCCTATTACTAGACATATTTGCTCATTTCAATCTTAAAATTATTAGAATTATTCTATTGCCAGATAATTTCTTTCTTTCTAGAAATATATGCTTGCAATAAGGCAAATTATCTACCAGTAGACTAATATAATTTCATGCTGGAATTGAGTACATATATCTAGAAATAAACTTAATATCTTAGATTTGATAAAAAAAAAACTAATATAGAAACTAATAAAAAAACTAATACATTTAATAAAGAGAAATATTAGTTGATGAAGAAATGTTTTTTTGCAGTGATGGAAATGCTTGAATAAATGTACTAATTTTCAATTATAGTTGAAGTACAAATCCTCGTATGAAGTTAAGGACAGAATAAAAGTATAATTACTTAAATACTTTCCACCTCTGCATTATGTATTATGTAAAATCCACATTGCATTAGGCATGAGGCTTTATGGTACTTGTTTAATCTTCATTCATTCATGTTCCCGTTGGTTCTAAGTGATTACTAAGTACTGTTTAAGTTGTGAAAATCATTGTATTTGCACTCCATTAGTTTGTCCTGCACCACACAGAACAGACTGTAAATAAATCACAGTTCAGTTAACGAACTGCCACAGGACATAGAGTTACACTTCTGGATTGTAATTTTTTTTTTCTTTCTGTAGAGTCAGTAAAATTATTTTAGCAGTGGACAGATATTTTACAAGTTTGGATTTGTATGAACTTGGAGGTAAACAGACTTAACACATGTGGCTTATTTAAATATAAAAATAATGGTTTCAATTCCAATTAAATTGCATTTGCATAGAGCTTTCAGAAATAGACATTGTTACAAGCACAAAGCAGCTTTACAGAAATCCGGCTGTAGATTTACATCCCTAATGAGAAAGCAATAGGAGATAGTGGCGAAGAAAAAAACGGATGAAAATGGAGGAAAAAATGGACAGGAAGCAGACTCAAAAGGGAATGCTCTTCTGGGTGAGTAAAGTATTTTTGTAGAGTAAATCTGTGTATACTATAAAGTCAAACAATAGCTGATTAGTATGGGCATATTGTCAAATCCTGGGATGATCATAAGAAAATATTTATTATTATAACAGTAATTCTTAGGTACAAATCTACAGAATCCAGGTGAGATTATCCACTGACATGGTGGTCAAACTTTGGTATAAACTGTTTTCGGGAAGTGCAATCTTTACGGTATTGATGTGGGACCTTCGCAAGAGAAAAAAGTGCAGAAGCGCCAAGCAATGTGCAATCATATGGCTATAGTGTTATAGTCGACAAATTATTGCAACATATTATTTCATATTTCCCCCAAACCAATCCAGTAAATCTGCTAAGTCACTAAGTTTTCTCTGTAAATGAATGACATTTTAGCAAGGAAAAATATCAAGAATATAGTCAAATCTATCTTGTATTTCCTATTATAGTATATTCTTATTGTTCTTACTGTCAGATAATTTTGGTAATTGTAAGCATTCATTTCTAGAAAGAAGCAAAATTAGCTGCCAATAGAATAAGAAAATTTAAAGCTTGAAATTAGTGACAAAAATGGCTAGAATGGCTAGAAATAGGCTTAAATATTTTCGATTAGCGTTAAAAATTTTATATTAAAATATTTTATATTAAAATTATTTTCTTCATTGTGGTCTTATAATAGTATATACTAGATAAATTTGACAATATTCAGTATTTTCTTAGCAAATACTGAAAAAGATTATCTATTGGAAATGTATGGGAAATGTGGAGCCACTGATGCATCCTGGGAATTAATCTGGTTACTCTGTCTCTGCTTCTCCCAATTTTAACATGATGTGACATTTGATTGGTGAAATAAGACATGACCTTATCGTGACCACATAAAGATGTGAGGATGTGACAGGCAATAGAGAACCAAAAACACAAACGAAATGAGCAGAACATCTATCAAAAAAAGAAAAGAAATAAAAGTGTAAGGGGGGAAGACATAGCCGAATGCACAATTTATTCAAAAATTTTAATGTAGTGCGTTACTACCCACCTGTGTCTGCCCTAAAATAAGTGACAAGGTGATTATTATTGTTCGTGAAAGAGAAATTGTAAGCAATAAAGTAGGCTATGGGGCACAAGTTATAGCCAATTCAATCCATATTTCAGAAGCCAGACTGTTGCCTTCCTCTGTACCCCAGCTCTCCTGCTGTGTTCATCTGTGCTTGCATTGCCACGACTAGATTGAACGCAAGGTTCGGGTCCTTCATCCATTTAGAGGCATACAGGGTGCCTCCACTAAAGCTATCAGCAACCAGCATCATCACTTAGAGGTTAACTGCCTTTCAAACTGCATCAAGGCCCTCAATTGCTAACGTGTAGCCTATTCAGAGGCAACAACTGATCCGTCCATGTGTTATGGTAGAAAATAGAGATTGGGGAGATAATGACATGGCTTGTACAGGAAGAAAAGGAAGAAAATGGATAGAAAGGAGAAGGAAACAAAATGGATAGGGAGAAAATAGACTTGAACCACACAGTGAATGGAGAAGAAGAAAATTGAGTGTTTATTCTGAAGAAGACACTCTGTATGAGAGCATTCTACAGTATTAAAGACCCCAGTATGTCAAAAATTACACAAATAAGGAAAGCTACAGTATGAGGAACTGATTTTACATACTTAAAACTTATGGTTACAACGAGCTGCTTTCACTTTACCAAAATTGGATTTCATTTATATTAATGCTCTTGTTAAGATGAATCAGTAACAAAATATCTGCTCTCATAGTCATGCTAATATCCATTTACAGTAGACAGACTAAGATTGTAAGAAGTGTAACAAGAATTATATTAAAAGCTAGAACTTCTAGGTCCACTTTTCATATGAGTTAGCTCATCTTCGTTCTTATGAATTCCTTGCTTACAAAGATCAAGATAAGCAACTAACATGACTGAATTCTTTACCTTTTAATGATTAGCCATTAGATTAGTTTATGACCATAAATAAAACAATTTTGAAGCGGTTATGTTTTGTTTCACACTAGTACTTCACGTTACCATTTTTGACTAGCTTCAAGAACAGATGAGACATCTATTAACATATAATGCAGGAGGAACAAACACATACTTCTCTGTCCAATCATCTTCTGTTTTTGTCACCAACGTTTCTGTGAACAAGCAATGTTGTCGGTTCACTAATCAGACCAGAGATTTCCCTTCTTTCTGAACTAATATTTCTAGTCCAGTAGCCTAGTCTCAGGTTCGGTAATCTGACGTCAGCTAAATATTTTTTTATATATAGTTGTAATTGGATAACATGAAACAGAGGATCTACTACAGAAGCCGAAGCTGTTGAACTATGGCCATTTTTTAACAATATGTTGATCAGCTCTGCTGTAGTATTTCTTCAAGTATTTGGTTCGATCAACTAAAATACTTCACTGAGTCTGCATTTAGACCATCATCCCTTTTATACACGATTTAAAAAACAAGTTTAACCATTTAAAGTCCCAGAACCCACCATTGTATCCAAAGTTACATTCTTCAATCTTATTATTACACACATTTCCTATTAATTTCACAGTAGTTACTGAGTCAGTTATTGAAAAACATGCCTTAAAATGAATAAGTGATTAATAACCTGACACATCAAAGGGATAATAAACCTTCACTTAAATAAATTTTGTACACACACACACACACACACACACACACACACACACACACACACACACATATATATATATATATAGGGTTTCATGGTTATCAGATTAACATGAATTGATGATAGAGACATGGACCACTAGGTAGCTGTGTGACAACACAAGCCACATGACAGAGTATTAGCATAGCCATTACTTCATAACCTTCATAACTCCCAGGTCCTTTTTATAAATGATCTAATATTTTCTAATATTGTCACTGGGCCATGATTATGTTGGCTTTCTTTGTAAAGAAAAGCTCACTCTTCATGTCTTAAGAGCCTCTAAATTTCAGAAAATGTTAATGTAATTAAACAAGATGTTACATGATGTATTGCACTGTAATTACGAACTTTGTTAGAAAGTAATGCTTTCATTTAAGTAATGCTTTGTTTAATTAGCCGTAAGCCTCATGACCTAGATGAATTAATAAACCCTACCGCTAATGTACAGTACATGTGGCTTAATACTGAGTTCTTGAGAATGTACTGTATGTATGCAGCTGAGGATGTTCGTATAAAAAGATAATTGTCATGACACAGCTTTTGTTCAATAATTTTTCTGCCTCACAGCTCCAGGGTCCTTGGTTCAATCCTAAGCTCTGGGTTGTCTGGTTTCCTCCCTCCTTTGGAAAACATGCTGACGGGTGTATTGTCGATGCTAAAATATTGCTAGGTGTGAATGAGTGTGTGAATGCGTGTGGTGCCCTGCAATGTACTGCTCATCCCATCCAGGGTGGATCACACCCAGCGTTCTCGGGATAGGCTCCGGATCCACCACAACAAGGAGAAAGCAGTTGTTGAAAATGAATGAATGAATGAATGAATGAATGAATGAATGAATGAATGAAGACTGTTTTTTCATCTCCTGATCCCTATGTTAAGCTCTACACTTGGACATTCATGTTTGCCCCAAAATGGAGTGGTTGATTGACATTTCTATTTTCCTTTATTTTGGACTGAACATACTGGACATACATTTTTCAATAGCATTTGCTTACAATCTCAAGACTAAGTTTAATTTGCCTGGATGATGGTAAAACGTCTAAAAATACATTTCCTCTTTTTATATACCTTGAATGTTGTGTTTGTTTGCTACCTGCTACCTTAAGTACCCACTACAGCCTTCTTCACTGAATCTAGGAAATCTAACCTCCTGAGGGACCTACGGGTTAATACAAAGCATACACTGGGTTCCCTTGTGAGTTATACTGAGCATCATGGGACATTTATATTATGGTGAATTGGAGGCAGCTACTATTATAAAAGCTTTTCTTTTATCATGATATAGAAATGCACAATGCTGTATATTCCCAGATGTGTATATTATATTATGCATATATTATATCTTATGAATAAATGATTTAATCCTGTTCAGAATTTAAAAGGATTACAATGGTCTCATATACAAAAAGAATACTTTTTTTACATAAGAGAATTACATGGGGTTAATGCATGCATTCAAAGGAGAGATTAGAAATATTCAGTTCCTCTCTTCTCCACTCTCAACCTAGTGACTTGAGGATAAGATCAAAATGACTGACTGTCACAAGGCTTAGGCTCTGGGTTATTATAGTAATTACCAAAGCATAATCTCCATTCTCTGCACTTTCTCAGACGCCATTATAACTGCAATTACTGCTTTGTCAGAGTTAACTGTGTGAGAGATTACAGAATGTGCCTGATGTTTCCCTGAAAGCAGCCTCGGCTACATCTCTCTCATTAAGAATCAAAAAGCAAAAGTTAATGCCATTAGGATTCATGAGTGGGATCGAAATCAATCAGTCAAAATGCTGGTTCGGGTGGCATGGTCCATGTACCCTCCAAACTTTTAAGGCAAATCAAAGTCAATAACCTGGAAATGAGATAGGGTGCAGACAGCATGACACAAATTAACTATGAGTGAACGCATGGCAAGTGCTCCTGAATATTACCCTGGGAGTAGGTAATTGTTTTTAAATCTTAATGACCAAAATCCCCTCTGGAAACAAGAATGCAAAATTGTGTACGGCTTCTCTTTTCTCTACTGCTAACAGAGCATAAAAGATTTAGCAACCCCTTCAAGAGGAAGAAGCACTGAACGCTTTCCCAGGACTCCAGGCTGCAGAGAACAGTGGTAGTGAATGTCCTTGAGACATGTTCATAAATAGAGTATTCAGTACGATATAAACATTAGTGCAGCATTACACAGGATTAATAAAATCTAGCTGAGGGCCAAAAATCCAAATAATGCAACATTACAGCCATCAAATCAGTCATGTGACTTGGGTTAGGTAAGTAATGTGCTGTGATGTGTGTCAGGCCGATTTCAAAGCCTGTGGTTATTTGTTCTTGTAATATTCTTATTTCTGTTTCAGTGTATCATTCAATGCAATAAATACTTGCCATCACAAAGGGCTGAAGCTGTAACAAACTAAAAAAATATATATATTACATTACTTTTTATATTATATTATATTATATTATATTATATTATATTATATTACACTGTTCAGCTATAACATTAAAACCACCTGCCTAATATTGTGTAGGTTTCCAAGCAGAACATTGCCCAGAGCATCACACCGCCTCCACCGTCTTGCCTTCTTCCCATAGTGCATCCTTGTAGCATTCACTTCTCATGCGCATCAATGTGTCAACGGTTGTTCTCCCTTGGACAACTTTTGGTAGGTACTAACCACTGCATACCAGGAACGCCGGTATGCCTTTTTGCAAACTGCCGTTTTGGAGATGCAGTGACCCAGTCGTCTAGCCATCACAATTTGGCCCTTGTCAAAAATCGCTCAGATCCTTATTCATGCCCATTTTTCCTGCTTCCAACACGTCAACTTCGAGAACTGACTGTTCACTTGCTGCCTAATACATCCCACCCCTTGACAGGTGCCAGTGTAAAGAGATAATCAATGTTATTCACTTCACCTGTCAGGGGTTTTAATGTTATGGCTGATCGGTGTACATTATATACATTTCCACTATACAGTATATTGCAAGTTTTTAAAACACCTATAATTGTCTTATGGTTTATCGCAGTTTATAGCACAAGGCTATTTAATTCTCGATTCTGATCAGAGGTTCTTCCTTATTCCTATTCTCATTCATCTTATTCTTTATCCATGTGCTCATTCTAATGTTATTGTTTCCATAGTAGCAGCTTACACAGGGACTTGTATGGAGGATGGTCTATAAATAGATTAAAAAACGTGTAAACATTGATATGAGACATTCATTTTGCATTTTTGGAAGGAGTCTCCAGTGTCAGCATTTCCTTTCAGCTCTCCGAAATGAGAAAGTCTTCAAGGTCGAGGAATTTATGCTATATTGTTAACATTTATTGCTACATTTTTGTCTTTTGAACTTCAAGAGAGAGAAAAAGAGCGACTGCTAAAGGAACAACTTAAAAGGATAAAAAGGTCTCTAATGAATAAGTTGTTAGTGCTGCTGCAATATGAGAGGGGAAAAAACACTTCAGGATGTTCTTTAATTAGAAAATAATCAGCTTTCAGGTGGTAACAATAATTCACACTACCCTGTCTTTGATAATTTTTCTATAACAGCATGCCTTGTTGTGTTTTATTCCCTACTTAACCACTATCATTGCCACAGACCAAAAAAAATATAGAACAAGCAATTAAATAAGGAAACCTAAATCATTGTGGAACTTATTGATTGGTTGCTCTCAGCTCCTAATGGGACTCTACATGTGCACTTTATTAAATGTGGGCGCACATGGGAGTAAACACGTTAAGCGTGTAGATAGAAGACTCAAACATAAATATGTGGTGTTCTACAAATGCCAAATTTGGGTGTTAAAGATTTTATCCTTTTCCGATTAGATTAGATCTAGATTGTCCAAATAACAGAATGAGGTCTTTAAAATAAAAAAAAAAAAAGCTAAACTATAGGGTGTTCAAAAACTTTTGACTGGCAGTGTATATACTGTGTACTATATATTAGGATGGATTTTAATAACATTATATAAATATAATTACAAAGTACAATATACTGCTAATTTTATTTTAAGGTGTAGTTCTGAGTTAGATTAGGAGTATTATCAAATGTCAAATGCAAGTGGAAAAAAAACATTTTTCTGTGCGTAATACATGAATTATGGTGTCAAAGTGTAACTTTGAGGACTCATTCAGTATTGCAAGTGAACATAAAAATCGTAAAAGTCCTGTATTCTCCAGTCATTTATTTAAAATTATGCTTTCAAATCTTAAAAAGTTAATTTCCAAAACGAAGCATTTTTTTAAGTCTTTCAAACATCTACACGAATCCTTCACAAAGCTGGTTGATCATTTCTAACTAATTTTGCCTTTAGATCTTGAGTGTACACTGTTAATAAAATTATTAATCACTGTGAATATGTGATGAGGCAATGTGTCATCTTAAAGTGATGGAAATTCATATTATAAGCCATGTGACGCTTGAGCTTAAAGTGCCAATGTGACTAGTGCAGAAGTACCACACGGTTTAGACTCTTACCTTAAACATGGTCACGGCAGGGTCCCTGCTATACCTATCTATGGTGTGGAACTTGGTGGAGTGGTTGAGTTCATGGTAGAGCTCTGAGTGTCTTTTGCGAGTGTGCATCACTTTCTGGAAGGAAGGTACAAAAAAGCAACAAAACAAAAAATAAACAGAATAAAAGGGAAGGGGACAGAAGGTGATGGTGGTGGAGAAACAGACTGGGAGGCGGGGTATGTAGCTGGCAAGATTCACCAACCATTAAAAGATCACTATGGAATTTTTTAGTCTTCAAAACACTGAGGGTCTAGATGGCAATGGAATCAGGGGCACAGCAGGGTTTCTTTGGTCACCGGCCTTCTCTACAGAGGGACACAGTTTCCCCCATGTCCTGATTTAATTAGAGGTGGTTTACAGCTAAGGCTGCCTAATAGACATGGCTGCATGCCACAAAATTTAGATCAACCTGGGTCAAATCTCACTATGAAGTCAAACTCCAATTAAGCTTAACACTGTACAAGTACTGTGACCTCGTACTAGTCACATATCACTGGATGCCATAATGGCATGGGTGGCCAGTTATTATGCACTGATTGAGCTTTTTTTTTTTTTTTTTCAGGCAGAAACACCATGCATGGCTGTCCAGTATGGAAGAAGTAATGAAACTAAAAGCGACTGGGTTTGTTAGTAACATACCTTTGCTTGAGAGGATGCCTCCATTTTGGAAAGCAAAACTCCAGCCACTGGCACAAAAAATCAGCCTGAAATATCTAGGTTTAGGTGGCAAATCCTTTAGAATAATGAATCCATGAATAACTTTTAACAAAGCAAGCAGCATAATCTGATGTTGACTGGAGGTTTGCTGGATTCCAGAGCTTAGTCATTCTCCAGGCATCTTATGTGCACTCTCTCACTAATCACACTCTCACAGCCCAGTGTTTCTGCAGCCTCAACATTTAAACAAATCAGATTTGTCATTATGTTTTCATGCAGCTCCCATTTCAAACAGTAGAATTGCTTTGGTGCAATAGGAGTTCCATTTTCAATCCAGAACACGATCTGAATCAAGGCTGATGAAACACTGAACAACTCTACCATGAATTGAATGGCTACTACTCTGAATGACAAATGCAAGGGGATACAAGCACTAAAGCAGCAATGCCATCGGGTCCTCTAGACAGCAATCAAACCCCTTTGCTAAAAGCAAAAAAGAAGCGCAAACACTAAGCCAGGGTACAGGGGTTACAAAATCTTACCTCAAAGTCCAGCTCAGAGTATCGTACTCTTTTCCTCTGGGAAAGGTGGGGAGTGGAGAAAAGACATGATAAATTACAGCAGTGTGTCAGTAAATAACCTATGAAAATGCCCTATCGACCCACCCCAGTGGACACATATTGACTATAACTGTGGAAATTTGGAGATTTGCTATCTCATGCAGGTGAACAATCTGGGCAAAAGCCCAGAAGTATGACAAGGTAAATAATTTAAGTACTGGAAAATCCCTTAACGACGCCCTTAAATGCCCTCAAAGACGAACGCTTAAAGCTTCGGTGTAAAACCCTATCAAAGAGCATTCCAAGTAGAATCCTTTCATAGAACTGAAAAAAAAAAAAACCTTACATATCCAAAAACCCTTATGGAACCCTTTTGTGTAACACAAAATCAGGACACTTCCCCTCCCTGCCAGCATAGGTTGTGATCATTGGAGTATTAGTGTCACTTTTAAACACCACTTCCTGGGTATATACAGTATTTAAGCAGTTCATGTGCAGCCATTCATTGCAAAGTCTTGCTAGTCTCTGTGCTTGAGTAAATGCTAAGCCTGGTTATTATTGACTGCCTCATCATGTTTTGAACCCTTGCCATCTGTTTTGTATTTTTCTTTGGATTATCTTTAGGCCTTGCTGAACTTTACTAATTGTGTTTAGACCTTTGCCTGCCTGACTGCTTTTGATCGTGATTTCACTTTTGTTTACTACGATCTTGCACATGGATCCTCACTCTGCTTCTAAGTTTCTAATGTTACACTTGGAAAGAGTGTAGACATAGAATATTGTGTATTGTGTAAATATATATTATTTATAATTATCTATAGCACATTATTAGAGTTTTACAAGGCATTATTCAAGATATAAAAAAATCCTATAAGGAGTCACCTTTCAAAGAATTATAAGCACGGTTACAATGCTATTTATGATTTTGGGCTTCGTCTAAAGTGTTACCAATAGTCTATTTGTGATCACCAATATGTTCTGTTGAAATTAACTTGAATACTTCATGTTATTTTTTATACACTGCTATAATCATACTGTATATGCAGTCAAATGCAACATGAAGGATTTCTTACTTAGCACGACACCTGATAAAATCACTAATGCTCATATAATGGCACTTCATTAATTCAAAATACATATTACAAGACCTCAAATGATCCAAGGTAAACAATCATGCCCATAAAGCCAACAACTGTATTAGTTCACATTTCAATTTGAAACACTGTTTGTGAATAAAGTGAGATGTTCAGTAGGGACTGCGAGGATTATGTCTGGAATATTCTCAGATATGCAAGGATATTTGTTTTAGATAACTTAGAGGAATCATTAGTGTAGCTGTTCATACACACTTATCTATGAGGACACTACGCATATTTACCACTACCGGGACAAGTCTTGCATCTTAAATATTTTTTAGGTAAGCCAAGGCAATGCATTTGTGGAAATAATTGCTCTTTGGCTGCTCCAAGGGGTTTTTAGCTTCCTTACATGATTCTATATATCAGAGTCTCTCATGGAAACTTTACAGTTTTCTCCAGGAAGACAAAACCAGAGAACGCTTAGAGGGCAGGATGGAACTTTTTTTTTTGTTTGCTTTGTAAGGCCCAACCTACAAGTATATGGACATTTTTGAAAATGTAATAGTGTAGTAAATATCTCCACATGAGTATATGTCCACATGAAAACACAAAAGTAATTTGAAAACATTCACATAAGCACTCCAGCCCATTAGGCAGTGATAGTATGTCATAAACTGTTATTCAAGCATATAACACCGCTAGAATAACTTTAAAAGCATGCGACGGGGAAGGAGAAGTGCAGAAATGCACTTGGCAGCCACAACAATCTCTGACTGGAAATTGTCGCACCAGATTCTAGTTCATCCGAGTCTTATCCAAAATCCCTGCTTGCAGTATAGTTTATAGCACTTGAGTAGTGGATTCAGGAGCAGTGCGGCACATATTATATCTTTCCGCTTGGATATCTTTGCGCTTTGCGCGTGTTTGGATTTATCCAGAGGTATGCTGCAAACATGTTGTCAAATAAGAAATTACAGACCAGAAAGTAACAACCTGGTCTGTAGCCATGTCTAACAGAGTCCAAGCACTTTCATAACACACATAAAACGACAATGGGCATGGAATGGTTGGCATTGAGATGTGAAAGTTTCCAAAAAACATATATTTTTCCCAAAAAAACAGTTTTAAAAATTTGTTTGAAAAGTTTTGTTTTCAGTGAACCAAAATGCTTTCGTTTTGGAAAACTTAGAGAAAAAAGGTACAGCTAAAAAAAATATCCATATTTGTGTGGATTAGGCCTAAGATTGTAAGCAGAACCAGTGCAACAGATGTGTCGCTCTAGTCAGAGACAAGGATCGACACCACAAAGCTGCTTATTATTTTCAACTGTATTCAAAGTTGGACAGAGGAACACACAGGGCACATCTCAGTTATCGGTATTCTGTCAGCACCAGTGCCAGTAAATATTAGTACAATATTTAATATTCAGTGACCACTCACATTATTATGAGTGAATTATTTTTATCTTCTCAATGATTTCATAACAGCATAATGAACTTAAAATGGCAAATCAAGAGTCTATGGCACTCTATACATTTATAGGATGATTCTGCCGTTAAACAATTAGGAATTAAACTGAATATATATGTATGTATGCATGTATGTATGTATATA
>CM041003.1:7940794-7988750 GCA_022985145.1 Pangasius djambal
AGCTTCATATCCTCATTTATTACCTCCATATACCTCCTCTTTGGCCTTCCTCTTCGCCTCCTGCCTGGCAGCTCCATGTCCAACATTCTCCTACCAATATACTCACTCTCCCTCCTCTGAACATGTCCAAACCATCTTAATCTGGCCTCCCTAACTTTGTCCCCCAAACGTCCAACATGAGCCGTCCCTCTGATGTACTTGTTCCTAATCCTGTCCAACCTCGTCACTCCCAAAGAGAACCTCAACATCTTCAGCTCTGCTACCTCTAGCTCTGACTCCTGTCTCTTCCTCAGTGCCACTGTCTCTAGACCATACAGCATGGCCGGTGTCACCACTGTCTTGTACACCTTCCCCTTGATTCTCGCTGATATTTTTCTATCACACAGAACTCCCGACACCTTTCTCCACCCATTCCAACCTGCCTGCACTCGCTTCTTTACCTCTTTCCCACACTCGCCATTACTCTGGACTGTTGACCCCAAGTAATTAAACTCCTGTACCTTCTTCACCTCTTCACCCTGTAATCTTACTGTTCCACTTCCCTCCCTTTCATTTACACACATGCACTCAGTCTTACTACGACTGACTTTCATTCCTCTTCTCTCAGCACAAACTTCCACCTCTCCAGGTTTTCCTTCACCTGCTCCCTGCTCTCACTACACATCACAATGTCATCCGCAAACATTATTGTGCAAGGAGACCCCTGTCTGACCTCCTCTGACAACTGGTTCATCACCATAGCAAACAGGAAGGGGCTCAGAGCCGATCCCTGATGCAGTCCCACCTCCACTTTGAACTCCTCTGTCTGACCTACAGCACACCTCACCACTGTCCTGCTGCTCTCATACATGTCCTGAACCACTCTGACATACTTCTCTGCTACTCCTGACTTCCTCATACAGTACCACAGCTCTTCTCTTGGCACCCTGTCATACGCTTTCTCCAAGTCTACAAACACACAGTGCAACTCCCTCTGACCATGCCTATACTTCTCCATCAAAATTCTCAGAGCAAAAATTGCATCTGTTGTGCTCTTTCTGGGCATGAAGCCATACTGCTGCTCACAAATCTCCACTACCTTCCTTAGCCTAGCTTCCACTACTCTTTCCCATAGCTTCATTGCTCATCAGCTTTATCCCCCTATAGTTGCTGCAACTCTGCATGTCACCCTTATTCTTAAAGATCGGCGCTAATACACTACCTCTCCATTCCTCAGGCATCTTCTCACTCTCTAAAACCTTTAGAACATATATGCTCATTAAACAAACAAAGGTGAGCCTGCAGAACAAAAGTGGTATCCTTCCCATATATTAAGGCGCATGTCTCTAGGCTTTATTTGTACTCTATGTTTGGCTTTTGGTCCTCGGAAAACTGCTTGAGTATATAGCCAATTTTAAATTCATTTTTCAAGAATTTTGTCTGTCACTAAATATGATATACTGTACATATGGCAGTGAAAGAGTAAATTCAATATCATGCTGCAATTTTGATGTAAAATAATACAAAAAATCTATTGTAAGTGCAATGAAAAAAAGAAAAAAAGGTAAACACAACAAGAAACGCTTAAATTAAACTTACATGGATGTCCTCTCTCTGCAAACGATGGGAAGACAATGTTAAGCAATGTTACTATTCATTCACCATATAAATCTCCATTGCCAATGTGTTCATTAAAAAAAAAAATGACAGGGAAACTGAAGAGTACAGACAAAACAGAGAGAGAGCTATTGATAGAAGAAGGAAAGAGAAAAGAACTGAAATACTTACCTGTTTGACATGCCAAGTCCACATCTTTCTCAAAATCAGTCTGTGTGGGAGAGTAGTAGATAAAAAAATGAATTAATATGGGTATAATACGGTACAAAAGCTTAAGTTCAACATGACTGTGAATCACTGATTAAGCTATAATTTTATTCAGCTGATGATTATTATCCAGGAATGATGATCAGTAGAGTATTCCTTACAAAACCTACTATAATATAATAGTGTGTGTGTATGTGTATGTGTATATATATATATATATATATATATATATATATATATATATATATATATATATACTATTTTTATGCAGTGAGAAGTAAGATATGAAGCTTGTGGGACAATGAAAGACAGGTAGGAACAAACATATTTCCATACTGTATTCAATTAAAAAAAAATGCTTCCAGTTTAGGCCATGCCCACTTTGCATGTAAATCCGAATACAGATAGAGATATGAATAACATTAACATTAACATTGGAATATGCTGAAATATACTTCATATAAATAGTAAAAGATGGCTATCAGATGTTGTTGCCTGTTAAGGAGTAATTACACCATTAAGATAATGGAGATAATGGAAGAACTATTTATAGTTCTACCTCTGTAGTGCCCCTCTGGTTCAACTCTTGCACACAAGTAGTGAAACATGTCACATCATGCAAATCAGTCAAGCAATTTTCCGCTCTTTGGTGATGACAATCTCCACCTCTCCTCACTTTTAACTCAGTCATTAGAGTTTAAATTGTGGCTGCTTTTAGCAGGGTGATGGATTATGAATGATTTATTACATTAAATGTGCCGTACATATGCCATGTATGAATAGGTAGTTTGGGAATCGTGCTTATCCATTTTCATATCATGGAATCTTGCTGACAGATGAATAACATTACCTTATCACCTACTGCCTAGATATGAACTCTCCAGCTAAATTGAGGTTTATACGGTTTCCATTGGCGACACGTTTGCACAACTACCTTAAGCGCAACTGTGGATTAAAGCCGTGTGAATGTTGTAAGGTTGCATTTGTGGCAATATAAATAGTAACGAATAATTAACAAAGTTGGGAAAATTTTCTGGAATATTTTCATAGCCATAAAGATAATGTTAATAGTGCTACAGCTATACATATCAGTGATAGACTGCTAATGAGTGAAAACATTTAGCACTTTAGTACTTTTACAATACTTTATTGACTGTTAATTAGGCACTTATTACTGTAACTCTTACCCTGCGTTCACACTAGCACACCAAGTGTTATTTCTAGTTTTTCTTCCACTTCTGTATGTCAAACATTACTAAATGCAGGTACGAACAAAAGTGTTGAGTTCGGAAGTTAAAAACTGTTTCTACGCCACCACAGAATTGGTCCAAGAAAGCATTCAAGACAATTGAGCCAATGGTGCTTTACAGTTATACCTAATCTGAAATGAGGAAATTTCAGTTCAAATGACACTTGTCGCGCTGTCGCTTTGTCATCTGCTGCTGTCACTAAAATAATAGTTTTATTATTATAAAATGAATAGTTGTCTGTCGTTTTGCTGGTTGCTAGTGTGAGTGTAGGGTTGTAGACAATGTAATAATTAGTATTGCGATTTCTACACAAATGATCTCTCCATCACAAAACTGCTTAGTGCAATTTTGCTATCTCTGATGTCGCTGCCCATTGTCAGCATAAAACTTTATTTATGTGATTGCTAAAGTTGACGACCCTTTTTCAAATCTGCAAAAAAATGCAAGGGCTAATAAAAATCAAGGGTGTAATTACTCTTTAATCCTAACACTGGGCATCATTTATCAAACTGTATATTTGCATAAGAAATGTGATTCATGAAGATCCAGTTCATTTGGGAAGAAAAACCTTCATATCCTACATGAGCTCATGTTTTTTTGTTTTTTTTTTAACAATTTTTAAACAACTTTTTAACAATTTCCCTCACGGGATTAATAAATTCCATCCATCCATTCATCCATCCATCCATCTTAATATAAACCTTGACTGATAGCTTCAAGTCATTTAATTGGCATGGGTTATTTCAATTTTATATACGGATTATGTTATCAAGTTTAAACTGTTACTTAGTCATTTCATACTAATGACTTGGAAGAAAACAATTCATAAATTATGACAAATAAGACTAGCCATTAAATTAGGACAAAAGAAATGGTGCCCTGTAGAAGGAGGAAGAGTTAACGGAAACGCTGCAGTGGCTGAGCTGCATTACTGGAAGATTTAGCACACTTCATTTAGTCGTCATTTTGTAGTTTTCGGCTGTCTGTGGACTTTGCCTTTTATGGACATTCTGAGTGTCACTAAATGTAAATCGGCTGTGCCGTGAATATGCTTGGTAATTTGTAGGTAACTGGGGTTTATCAACACACACACACACGTGAATATGAAGAAAATCAGAGTTACCGAAAGTTTTGAAAGTCTTGTAGGAATTTTTAGTTTGCTTTGGCTGACATTTACACACAACTTAACTTAAAGACTGATATTATTAGTACTGTTATTAGTTTATGTGTTACTGTTGCTTCTGCTGTCAGTAAGAATGCATGTTTACAAGTCACTAAAGCATAATGTAGTTCTGTAACTAATAAATCTGGTTGTTTTTTTATAACAAAAAATAAAATTGTGTATGAATCTGAGAAGTATGTGTGTTTATTGTACTATATAGAGGAGCTATATACATTGGCTGTATGGAGAGTGTTGTGAAGGCTGTGTACTGAGCAGAAATGAGCTATTTCTGCATAGTGTGAGAGGTGGATTGAGAGCACAAAGACAGCTGGCACTTGGGTGAGTAGAAGAGGGCATATTTAAATGAAAAGTTTTGGTTCAACTATCATAATATAATCTTTCATGAGAAAAAATCTATTGCAACACCTCCACAATCTACTGCAATAACTCCACAGTGAAAAAAAATCTTTAGCAGCAGGGATCATTCCAATATTTCAATAATGATCCTGAATGGATAAAGCATATGGCTGCTGCAGAAAGTACAGATTGATTAGTACACATTTTAAATTTTAAACAGGTAATATGCAATCAAGCGATCATACGCTCAATCATGCCTGTTGGATGGGAACAAATTGGTAGTGATTTTAAAGCTTGAATGCTTCAGACCCACACTGTCAATGCCCACAAAAGTTTGTATGCTAATGCTAGAATGAAAACACCGGAAAAAAGAGAGTGTATTGATCAAAAGAATGCAATCAAAAGTGATGAAATATTTTCCAAGCCAATAAACTGGAGGAAAACAGCATCATGGCTCAGTAATATGAACATGGTTAATTTTGCAAAAACTCTGTAAGAGTGATTTGTGTGTGTGTGTGTGTGTGTGTGTGTGTGTGTGTGTGTGTGTGTGTGTGTGTGCGTGTGTGTGTGTGTATGTGTGTGTGTGTGTGGTACACTAAAATGCACTTGAATTCACAGAAACCAATCGACACTTGTTTAACCTGACACTCAATGAACTTGAAGTAAAACCTGCTGACTGAAAGCTACTTATCTAATTAGCCATCTAATCTGTTCACACTATGCCATTGATTGCACTCTAAAATCCACAACTGGTACTACAGAACACACACACACACACACACACACACACACACAAGTTGTACAGCATGCAGCGTTTTGAGCTTCCGACAGGATACTGTAGTAGACAAAATGTTAAGTAAATTTTGTTAATAAACTGTATAATTTATATATTCTATTTCAATTCTATAATAAATAGCACAATTTAAAAGTTGAACATTACTGTACATTAGTATGTAAACTATAATAATGTCATAATAATTCATGTTTTTTTCTGTAATTACATTAACATAAGGAATAAAACACAAGGTGTGCTGTTATAGGGAAATAATCAATCACGCTTCATATCAGGCAGCATTACACCACCAAGAAGTTGATTATTGTCCAATTACAACACTTCCAAAAGTGCTTTATGTGCTTTTTTTCTCTTTAAGATAATAAGACAAAAAACAAACACACAAACAAACAAAATCAGTTTGTTGTGTTACAGAGAAACCAGAAAGTGCAAAGTCCCAATAAGGGAAAACTTGCTTACTGTTACAAAGCACTGACATTGGAGACTCCTTCCATAAATGTTAAATAAATGCCTACTTACAGAAACCTTCACCATATCAACAATTAGACATTTTTCATTGCAAAATAAAAATGTTTGTTTATTATTAGCATAGGATTATGTTGAACATCTGCCATACAAGTCCCTGTGAATGAGCTGTTACTATAGAAACAATATTAGAACATGCACATTGATATAAACCTGTGATTTGAATTAGTCAGCACTAATGTCAGATATACTGCTGCAGAATATAAAGCAACATCTTCTGGCCAATCAGATTTGAGAATTTAACAGTGCTAAAAGGTTAATTATAGTATCAGCTATTTTGGTCTACATTCATAACCCTATTACTGTCAATTTTATGAAGAAAGAACTTAAATGCTTTAGAGAAATTTGAATACAAATAAGAACTTTGTCCTGTGCTGTTGAACTCAAACATCATAAACAGAATCCATGACATCCAAGTTAAAATGAAGGATGTGACCCATAAGCTGGAGAGCTCATGATCTCAGGTCATAAGGGTGCAATGCTAAAAACAGCAAAAATACTTCACTGCACTCTCTGAAGCCTGGGACTGAAGTACCACCAGAGGAATGCATAAAACAGTGAACTTCAGCTGAACTTTCAAATTCATAGACTATATATCCTCTCCCACATCTCTATGTCTACCTTTCTCACTGACCATCTCTTTGTATTGACAATCCAATAGATTATTTGCTTTTCCTCTCATTGTTGACTGCAGTTGTAATTGCACATCATTTCAATACTTTATCAAGACATTCATTTCACATTTATTCTTTATGAAATTCCATTCCAGATTCATTAAAATTCATTCATTCCACTAAGAGTGTTCCTGAATATATGACTGATCCAGATTACAGCAAGCCGAGATTTATCTCAAATAAATAAGCCATCCTTCTGATTATATTTGAATAAGTTTAATCTAGTATACTGACCACGAATCAGAGGCAGCGCTGCCTTAAAGTGTCTGGGTGCAAACTAAAACCATGATGTCGTTTTGGTGAAATATTAAAATGTAAGTGCAGTGCAGTAGAGGGGAGAAAAAAAAAACCCCAACATAGCTCAACACTAATGGAAACAGATTTATCACTTTTCCGATGTTTTCACTAATTGCTCGAGCGCAATTCAGGTATAAACAGTCTGATTCAGCCAAAAGAGCATTTAAACTGCCAGCCCATATCACTGGCAACGTGAAATATTGATTGAATTACCTTTATCTATCATTCGTATTCTGCTTCCTGAACATGTGTTGCGTCACTGCATGAAAGTAGTTTATACCACAGCGCTGTTGAATTCTCAAATCTGATTGGTCAGAAAGTGTCGGTTACATTTTTTTTTTAACAGCAGCTCGACAGTAGCTCTGGCTGTGACATAAATTATAGGCTTATATTAATGCACACGTTGCTGAGAAACTGGAAAGTGCAAAGTCCTCTGTCTTGACTTATTCACCACTGGAGACTCCCTCCATAAATGTTAAATAAACATTTCCTTACAGAAATCTTTACCACACTAACGAGTAGACATTTCTCTTTGTATTATAACAAAATGTTTATCCGTTTATTACTATGCTTATAGTAGGTTGTGCGCTCGTTCTAATATCCTATTTTCTTTTTACAGTAACACCATATTCACAGGGACGTGTATGTTGGATGTTCCACATAATCTAAGGCTAATAATAAATGGATTTAAAAAGGTGATGCTATTTAACAAAGAAAATGTATAAACATATGGTGATGCTTTCTGTAAGGAGACATTTATTTAACATTTATGGAAGGAGTCTCCAGTGTCAGCACTTTGTAACAGTCAGTAAGTTTTCAGGACCAAGGACTTTGCACTTTTTGCTTGGTAACATAAGTGACATTTTTCTTTATTAACATAAAGATAGAGTAAAAAAAGAGTTTGGCGAGGGAATGAGTTTATATGATGTTTATAGCTGTTATAACATAAGTGATAACAGGAACTAACTTGTCTTGTAAACATTAATTGTTGGCAAATTGGCAAAGAGGAATAAAATGCTTTGGGACATCCATCACACCACACCATCACCATTACGATTATTTTCCTATAACAGTGTGCCCCATTTTGATGTATGTTTTACTTATTTATTGCACTGAGTTGGGTAACGGGGAGCAGTAGTCCTACTTCCTACTGCAGCAGGGGGTCAGTTTCAAGATATACTCTGCAATTTTGCTCATGTTAGCTGAAGTTCATTGTTTTGAAACTCAAAACCCAAACATATACAGCCCCTCCCTGTTTGTTCCAACCGAAAATATGCCCCCTGTGGAATGCTGAATGCCTGAATGATGGTACAAGATGGGCAGATTTAATATAAAATGTCTATATTCTGCTATGGTCTAAAACAGAGACATTAACAGTGTCACGTTCTTTATGATTTTCCAAATTGTCTACAAGAGCATTTGGATATAAGAATAATCGACACATTAAGCAAGAGAAAAGGAATGAAGGAATGCTCAGATAATACTGTATGTGTAGGATTATGAAGGAGTTAAGGTATGGTTACGCATGCTGGCTAGGTGAGTTTATAGTATAGTTTTAATATAATGAGTTTAATATTGATATAATTAAGCTAGTTTGAAGCATCTGTCACATTAGCTATGTGGTAAAGGCATTTTTGCATGAAGTTGTACTTTATTTTATGCAGATCTGATTTTATGTAATCCTATTATTGCTGTTGTTAACTCTAGACTGATTTATTATTATTAGGCAATAGTAGTAAAATTTTAGCTCATGACTTTATGATCATTCTGTCATGAATTTACATTACATCACTGCGAAAATCAGTCAAACATAAAATGAGTTAAAACTGATCAGGGTAGACACGCATCTCTCTGTAGACTTGTACTGGCTTCCATGCGAGGCTCATCATCCCTGCTAACTGTTATTAAAGTTGTTAATAATAATAACATGGCCTTCATCAGCTGTGCAAGCAAAGCTTCTGAGGCTTTAGGGGTTGAAACCAGTAGATATTTGAAATGGTTTACTCACTGGCCACCTAATTTATTAGGTACCCCTGCTCACTCATGCAATTATTATTTAATGTTCGAGTCAGTGTATGGTTTACACTCACAGCATCAGCCAATCATTGGGCAGAAGTGCAATCCATAAAATCATGTAGATACCAGTCAAGAGCAAACATCAGAATGAGAAAAAATGTGATCTCAGTGACTTTAAGCATGGCATGGTTCCTGGTGCCAGACAGGCTGGTTTGAGTATTTCAGAGACTTTCATTATGCTGGGATTTCATGCACAACGGTCTAACAGAGGAAAATGGCCAGAGAGATTTGAGCTGACAGGAAGACTATGATAAATCAAATAGCCACTCTTTACAACAGTGGTGAGCAGAAAAACATCTCAGAATGCACAACACATTGATCCTTGAGGCAGAGTGGCTATAACAGCAGAAGACGACATCAGGTTCACTCCTGTTTGCCAAGAACAGGAAGCTACAATGGACACAGGTTCACTGAAGCTACAACGGACACAGGATCACTGAAGCTAGACAGTTAAAGATTGGAAAAATGTTGCCTGTTCTGACGAATCTTGACTTCTGCTCCAAAATGCAGATGTAGGCTCAGAAACTGGCATCAACAGTATGAATCCATGGACCCTATCTACCTTGTATCAACTGTTCAGGCTGCTGCTGGTGGTGGTGTAATGGTGGGGGGGAATGTTCTCTTGGCACACATTGGTCCCCTTAACACCAGTGGTTACAATTTAACTTCAACTTAAAAGTGCTACTTCCAGTATGATCATACTCCATGTCACACGAATCATCTTTAATCAGTTCCATGAACATGAACAATCCATCACCAGATCTGAATCCAATAGGGTAGGATGAGAGATTTGCAGCATGAATGTGCAGCTCTCAAATCTGTAGCAATTATGTGATGCAATCATGTCATATATGCGTTATATGCATTCTACAGGCACTTTGATTAACAATTGAGTAGCTACAGTTCCATGACCTAATTGGTTGACTGTATGAGGTTCATTCTTGTTCACTGGTTGCCACTATACATTTATTTTTCCAATATAATTCCAATGTTAGAATTTGTTTGTTTGGTTTTTTTTTCAGTTTTTGGCTGATACTAGCTACACAGTTCAGATATAGCTACACTGACTACACTGTTCATTAATAAGCATATTATTAATAAATTATCATTAAACAGTGGGGAAAATTGAATGTATAAGAAGAGAAAGGATCCTTGGCTAACCTAGGGGTTAAACGATACAGTATATGTATGCCTGATTGAATTGTCCTGCATTGGGCAATGGGTGGTGAGGGCATGGGAACAGATAATGATTATGCCTGTGGCTATAGCTATGTCTGTGGTTATAGCTGTCAAAGAAGGAATAAAGGTGGAGAAGGAGAAGAACACAGAGGACTCTCCTTAACTGGAGCCATTTAGAAGGAAAATTTATCATCCCCATTATATCTACTGATCTGGCCCATTAAAGAAGGAAGCAATAATACAAGAATAAAAATAAAAGGATGAAGAAATGACACAGTCACACTACTGATTTTGCTGATGAAAATGAAAAGGGGGATAATGTGGATGTTTTGTGGCCTTTTTTAAGAATAAAGAAAAATAAAAACATACAGTTCTCTAATGCTTTAAATTTTCAGGTCAAGTGAAGTCTATGAAGAGGATGAGGTGAAATGAGATGCTATTCACCATGATCTGCACCTGGCCGTTTTTGCAGGAGTCTGGCGAGTTTTCACTGTCGTCCTTACATCCACCCATCCTACAGCGCACAGCATCTTGTACCTGAGAGAGAGAGAGAGAGAGAGAGAGAGAGAGAGGGAGATTATAATCTAAATCTATAATGTCACTGTCCACTTTATTAAAAATTTGTAGCAGCAGCACAATTGCATAAAATCATGCAGATATAGGTCAAGAGCTTCATTAGAAGTTAAAGTTTAGAAAAACTTTGCCTGGTCTTTTTCCATTCTTCCACTTTCCAGTTTCAGTGAGCCTGTGCCCACTGTGGCCTCAGATTCCTGTTCTTGGCCAACGTAAATGGAACCTGATATGGTCTTATGCTGTTGTAGCTCATCCAACACATGGTTTTGTGCGTTTTTGAGATGCTTTTCTGCTCACCACAGTTGTAAAGAGTGGTTGTTTGAGTTACCATAGCCTTCCTGTCAGCTTGAACCAGCCTGGCCGTTCTCCTCTGATCTCTCTCATCAACAAGGCATTTTTGCCTGCTCACTAGATGTATTTTTTGTTTGTTTTGTGCATCATTCTGTGTAAACTCTGTTAAACTGACTGTTATGTGGGGAAAAAATTGGCAGTTTCTGAAATACTCAAACCAGCAACCGTGTCACTCTCGAAGTCATGAGATCACATTTCCCCCATTCTGATGATTGATATGAAAATGAACTGATGCTCTTGAACTGTATCTGCATGATTTTATGCATTGCACTGTATATTTTTTTTCCTGTGAGTGTGTAGTTACATTCATGAGATCCAATAAACCGGAAATGATCATGACATTTTACAAAACTACTTTTCCATCTTGCAATATGCTGCAGCACATGGACACACTACATAAAATCAACACTGATATAAAAAGTTTTGGCCTAGAGGGATTTAATTGATTAATATGTATGAATTCTTTAAAAAGGAGTGTCCAGTTATAATGGCTCTCCATTCCTTTCAGTATTAAATAGAAATTTTCATCAGCATAATGGGAGAAGGTATCTCTTTTTAGGTTGTCTTTAAAAAAAAAAGAAATAGAGGACTCCAGGCAGAAATGTGACAATGTAATTAAACGTTATTTCTTCTATTTAGCTAGATATGAATACTAAGCACAGAAGGATGAGGCTGAAATTCTGAAAAAAAGCACCGCATTATACTGCCTTTCTCATTGATATGTGGATGTAAGTGCTCCTTGCTGTATGCACACTTTCTTCTACGCTACTCAATCTGCTCATTACTCCTGATTGAAAGATTTTAATTATCCATTGTTTATTAAACTGCATATTCATTTTACTATCCATCCTGTTTATAGGCCCACTAGGACACGAAGATCGAACGCTCTGATATATCTGGAACATCTCAGAAGGAAATGTGCGGAAGGAAGCGTAAACAATACCTTCCAAGGCCCTGTTTATTGCTAACATAGAGCTAATAATGATAATAAGTATGCTGGAGATGGAGACAGACCTGAGTCACAAAGCAGAATCTATCACTTTAATCTAGTTAAGGGAGCAATCGAGGCAGGGCGGCCTGATGAGATTCCTAATGAAACTTTGATATGAGTTTATACCCCTGAGTGACAAACCTCCTGCATAGTCAATGCTTACACATCCTTTAAATAATAAGAGCACTAATGACACCATTAATGACAGCGAACCTCGAAATAGCGCATTTCTCCCAATGCCTTATAACATTAAATATAGGTCAATATTCATTTGCATCACAGTTTCTTCCATAAAAATATAAAATATCCATTGCTATGACCTCGCTGGAGTGACTAAATGTCTCTCTTGGTGTTAAAATAAAGATGAATAACGATGAAATAATGAAAAAAATAAAACACATGTTGGTAAAATTATGAATACGCCCCATTCTTTTTTGTCTTGCTTTCTAGTATTATGTTTCTCTTATTTATTCCTATATTATCCTTTCATGCTTCATATTATTTTTTCTGCTCAGTATCCTTTGAATGGCCTCCAACAGATGGTCTAGATACATTTTATGTGCAAGTTGTTACAGTGTGCATGCACATTCTTTCTCTGATGTTTATGATAATCTGCTTTTTCACAGTTAACTGGATTATTATGCAGAAATACTATTCACTGATGCTTCAGAAATATGCAGCGTGAACACACAGCATTGTTTAAAATGCCTATAATTACCACTCTACATCTCGCACATAAAATAATCTCACACTCCATATTTCACCCTCAGACATGCACATGAAACATTCATGATAACACTGTGCTCCAAGAACCACCTCATATTTAAATATAAATATATGATATAAAGTGCTTTATTAAATATTGTATTTTTTTTATAATGTATATTTTTTCAGGTTGAAAAAATATATATTATAAATGATAAAAAAATTAATATTATATATAAATTTTTCAATATATTTTTTCAAGTTGAAATGCACTACATGTTTCTAAATTACATACAATATATAAAAATGTGCATACACGTACAAACATACAGTAAAATAAATCAGAAATCATGGAATTTAGACACCTTTTTGAACAAACAAGGCTCCCAATTGGCAAAACAGACAAGCATTTGTTCCATTGTCCAACTGAATTTGAAGCCCAGCAATACCAGATACAAGGGAACAAAACTGCCCGTGCTCTTTGGGTGGGAGGGATGGCATACCCTCTCTTCCCTGTCAATCACAGTGACATTAGCCAATCGTTGCCGTCTGTGAGCTCAGGTATGCTGAAGAGGGCAGATAGCGTTTTCCTCAAAGTGTGGTTCGCTGCCCTGTGAGGCAGCATGAGCAGCAGTCAAAAAGATATGATCACACTTTGCACATCTGAATCCTGATTTCTTTTGTCCAGCCTTCTCAGGATAATTGCTCAAGTTCTTTCACACTGGATGGAGACCTTTTTTCCCCTATATCCATATCCATATCCAGTCTTCACTATAAAGTGCCTCATTTTGTAATTTCGTACTTGTGTCTGAAAGCATCATGGAGAATATCTAATATGTTGGTAGAATCCCATAATGCAATGCAATACATTAGTCTCCAACTGATGCACCCTAGGACCCTTGCACATACAGACTACCCATGATGCACTTTGATGTAGGGGATAATGAGTAGCATATACTCATGCATTTGGCCATCTCATTCTCAGATTCAAACTGAACATAAATGATTTCTGATTCAGTCTGAGCTCAACATATCTAATATTTAATGTACATATCTCTCCCTGTCTCTATCTATCTATGCTCCATCTCCTCGCGATCTCTCACTCTCTGTGCTAATTGTCACTTCTCCTTCTCCTGGGTTGTCTACACCACCTAACTGGGTGTAATTTACACATCAAACTGGGTGGGCTGTGCGTGATCCTCACACACTTGCTAGGTTGCTCTCTGTTCTCTTGTTATGCAAAAAAGCTATTAGGGATTACATCGAATGCTTGTCAAGGATTTTCATGTATTTAGCAAAAATAATTCCGGATTTATCTTACTCTAATACCCAGGTTTTTGCTATTGATTTCAAATATATATGGCTTAGTGATTTAGCACTTCTATTTTCCCCGGCAACCAAATTAGTATTTAGTGATATGCCTGGAATGTGAAACTCAGCCAACTTCAACACGTGCTAGGAAATTGGATCAAAGCCTTGATGCATTGTGGGTAAGGCCATGCTGCAGTTGCCATGTATGGAAATTTAGCATGCACTTTCTGACTCAAGTGATAATGCTCTGATCCTCATAATCCCACTATGGTGATTTGGAACAACAATATGGTGCAGGTTCATGATTTTTTACTAATCTTCCAGTACATCCAGTCTTACTACTAATTTTCTGAAAGCTAATCCAAAAATAAAACAAGAAATTAGGTTACAAATGCATATATGCATTACCCCTAGTCTCTTTTTGACTGTTTTTGCTTCATTTGTGAGTAGGCTCTTAAAATTGTTTTGTCATTGCATTCTCAGGTCACTCTATGCTACTCAGATATGTAATCACTTGATGTGTAAATGCAGCTTGAATTTTTATATAATGCATTTAAAGATGCATGTTGAAATATGCATGTGGATCCAAATGCTGTGTTTTCAGTGGAGATATAATGTCATTTTAGAACATCTTTAAAACAGAAAGGCATGGTATGTGATAATGAGATGTTATAAGGCTTTGTACTTAACAAGATTATATGGTTACCTTAAAATAGTAACAATGTTTGTAACAGTAACAAAAATTGTGTTATGCATGTTAGATGCAATCTGAACAAAAGTATTGACGGTCAGTGTTTCCACAACAACAAGAAGCTTATATAGTCAGTCAGACAGTAACAAGTAACTAATGTTAAATCAGTGTGTTAGCCAAGTTTTCATTTTGCTTGTGTTTCTAATGAGGACCGAACAGCATCAGTGCTGGGATTTATTAAACATGCTTACACCACAAGCATGGATGGATTGTGGAATCCGATTGGAAAGAAGGTGTGCATTATATTTTTTATAGCATGGCTCAAAAAGTAGTTCTGCCTGTAACTTAAGCCGTAGGTTTATATTAATGTGCTCCTTCTAATAAGTTATTATTTCTATAGTAACAGCTCATATACAGGGACTTGTATGGTGGACACTGCATTTTTTGAGTGTGAGAGAGAGAGAGAGAGAGAGAGAGAGAGAGAGAGAGACCGAGAGGGAGAGAAAGAAGGAGTTTATTGTTGCTATAGTGTCAAATGCGAGACAGGTTCATTAATAAATTAAACTGTAATCTTGTAATCACAGTGGCAAATCACTGTGGTATACGCATTTGCCAGAAATATGTCAAAAGAGAAGTCCTCTTTTTTTCTCTAATAAAAACAGTAGATGAGACAATCGAATCTAAAGAATCTGGAACGACTGACAGTTGCGCAGGTTTTGAATGTTTCGATATTAAATGACACCCAGGCAACACACACTTTCTTATTAATTGCTATATTTAAAAAAAAAAAACTTGTTAGAATAGGAAGAAAGAAAGTACTTTTCTAGTATGTACATCTTAACTAAAACAGACGAGTGTCATCTTTTTTTTTTTTTTTTTACTTCCCAAGAGCCTGGTGGTTAAAACCCTGTCTACATGCACACTCCAGTTTCTAACTTAGACAGGTGATTTGTGAAAGGTCTGAAAAATGTATGTGTGAGGACTTGTTTAAATCCTTGTGAAAGGATTTGTTAAAATGTGTGTGTAACATCTAGCCCAGGCAATTTCCCTCCAGAGTGCCAGAGGGCGCCCTCCCCTGAATTCTGAATGACTTCTTTGGATTCCCAGCTCATTTCCTGGGTAACCGGTATGAAAGGCACATGGACTTGAACTTCGGTTCACATTTGCCCGCAATCGTGTAAGTTCTGAGCCGTGTATTTTGGATAGTGAGCTTGTGTATTACCTTGTTCTCGACTTCGCTCCTTGCCTACCCCTTTGATCTTTCTTTGCCGGATTTTGGTTATTGGTATTTTGACCGTGCTCTGCCCACTGACCTAGACACTTGCTACTGTTTTTGTTTTTATTTGCATTCTGTGTAATTCTGGCATTGACCCGGATTGTCTTGACCTTGATTTTTGCAAAATAAACCTGCAGACATCACACCGCCCTGTCAGTGAATATTTTCTTTCTTACATATATTCTACATCAGTTTGCCCATCCTACAGAAATATGTTCATTTCCTTAAAGTTTTATTATTTTATCTGTCATACTGGTCAGCATGCCCTGTTCGATTATTATTAAATTAGTTGAATTATTATTGGTATTTCAAAATCCAATCTGGATAAAATTGGTATAAATAGCTTTCTAAGAGGCTAAGGACCTAGTGTAGTGTAGTAGATCCTGCGCCATGCTGATACATCAAATGAGATTTAAAAGAGTCAGCAAAAATTGAAAGGTGAGAAACATGACCAATAATTTTCATAACCTCCCAATTATCTTGCAAATGATTGATATTCTGTCATGTAAAGAACGATGAGGATATAAGTTCACTGTAAAAAAAAAAATGCATAACAGGAATCTATAACCCTGAATTTACCCAGGGTTCGATGTTCCAGCCTGTTAAATGTCAGTATGCATACAGAATATATTTAGCCTTATTTTCGGTTCTTTCCATAGAAGTATGTGGTTCTTTAGATCAGGGCTTCTCAAACTTTTTACAGTCAGGGAGCCCTTTAAAGAAAAAAAAAAAAACATAGACCCCATCAGAGCAGATTCATTTTACAAACAAGCATATATACATATTATTTTACATTTATTAGAGTCAAAGAGTTTTTTATTATTATTACTTCTTTACTTTCCACCCAAAGAACCCATTTTTATTAAAATCGCTGGTGGGTTATGGTTTCTACCTCAGAAATAATATGGTGTTTTATTGTTGTTATTACTGAACTGAACAACTGGCCTTGTTTCCTTTTATTCATTTTTATTATTATTTTTATTCCTTTTCCTTTATTCAAAGTTTATTGCTATTATTATTACATGGTTTTACATTCTGAAATGTATCTGCACAGATACATTATTATTATTATTATTATTATTATTATTATTATTATTATTATTATTATTATTATTATAAGCATAGAAAATATCCATCCATGGTGAGTTTTCACACAGGAAGGTTAAGTACTGTCCTCATTTGTTGTGTGTTTTTTAAATTGTCATCACTTTCTAATTCTGAGCTTGCTTTTATCATAATAATTGATATTTGAATTGTACATATCACATTGTACATATTAAATGTAGCAACAGAACCAGGTTAAGCAGTACAGTATCTTCAAGATCATATTCCTTCAAAAATGACTGAAAACCCTCATACACTTTGTGAGCACAATGCATCAGTGGTTTCTGAGTTACAGTAAAGAACTCGCTCACCTCTCGCCTCATGGCACAGTGAACAGTGATGATGACGAAGCCTTGGACTGAGTCGAAGACTGCGAAAAGCACTTGGAAGAGCGTGGAGCGCCGATCTGTGATGGCTAACACCGCCGACATCCACGTGAGCGCCAGCAACGGCAGAACAACGCATGAGCTCCACAATGATGTCCTGTATACACACACACACACATATATACACACACAGCATGGCTAATTCAGTGTCTGGCTCAATTACTCATTCCACTCATTACACATTTACATAGAATTTTATCTTTATACATATATCCACAGGTTACAAACCTTTATTTGTTAATGGGTGTTTAATGTTACAAATACTTCATGAAAAAATATTTCGGCGTCATATTTGTATATTCTCTCTATTCCATGTAACTGAAATGATTTTTAAACATGTATTAATGTTTTAGAGCTCATTTAGTAATGAAGAAATATATATTGTAAGTATGAAAGAAATGCATGTACATTGCAATCATGAGACATTGATTTTCATTTCTAAACATTTGCTAATTTTTAACCAATTACGGATTTTCTCATCACTATTAAACATACACACTAAAAATGGCATGAAGTGTTACTACTAAACAGAATCAACGCCAGAAAGCGTTGATTCATTTCCTGTAACAGCAGCTCTGACATTAGTGCCGGCTGCAATTCGGATCACATATTCATATTAATGCGCTCGTTGAAATACGTTATCGTTTCCATAGTTTCCAACCCATTCATGTTAGGGACGTAACCTAATATGAATACGTTCTCCGGAATGAACTGGTGATGTGTTCTAAATGGATACAAATACGAAAACATCGGACAAGTTTTCTGGTTACTCTGTAACATGACAAACAGTGATTTTTTTTTCTAGATTATTTCTAGAGAGTGAGAAGCTGGTGAGGGAACGACTGCTTATAGCTACTATAACATAACTGATAACAGGAACTAACTTGTTTCATGGACGTTCCACAACATTAAACGTAAGTATAAATAAATAAAAGTACAACATGGCATTCTTTGCTAAATAAATTGGCAAACCACCATGGAATAAGATGAATGAAGCACCTTGTAATGTGCTTTTATATAAAAATAATCAACTTATAGGTGGTAACTTCACTTCATATCAGGCAATGCCACACCACCCTGTGGTTGTTTATTTTCCTCTAAAAGCACTCTCTTTCATGTTTTACTATAGTGACCAAACCCTGACTTATGCTGCTACCACAGAGATACTACAGTATGCTTCCCCTGAAAAAAGTGAAATCACCAGATCTTTCTGAAATGCAGCTAAGTAAGTGCTTTATCTTGGTCAGTGTTGCTGTGGATCTGACACCTATCACACAAACACTGTATGCAAGAGAGGTACTAGTACTACAACTGCTACTACTACTATTACTGCTATCACTATTATCACTACTACTACTGCTACTTGTACTAGTACTACTACTAGTACTCGTATTAATATTACTACTACTACTATTACTGCTACTACTAGTACTCGTATTAATATTACCACTACTACTATTACTGCTACTGCTGCTACTACTGCTACTTGTTGGCTATAGGACCCAGAATATTGGACCCTACTCTTCAGGGATCCTATTGGACTCGACTTTTGCCTGTCCATTGGTGTGTGTTAGTTTAAATATGCAAAGGCAGGTGGTTCCTGTCTCACTTTGTTGCAGACTGAGAACATGCTAGCTGTCAGTAAAAGCCCTGCCCAACTCGACTCAGATGTAGTTGCGGCTGGTGCTGGCTTCATGCTGCTTAACCATGGTGTCTGACACCAATTTAGTGTGTTCTCGCTGCACTGAGTCCAAATCCTGAGTGTAAATGGGCTCCGCTGACAGGGGACAGACAACCCACTTTTAGTTCATTACCAATGATGGTGAGAAGACAGAAAGGCAGAGAGAGAGACAGAAAAAAGGCAGACAGAAGTATGAAAATGCAAGCCATACTCATCAGATTGTAGTAGCACACAAAAGCCACATCACACACACATGAACTGAATTTGCATTCAAAAGAAGAACAGACTTTGAAATAAATGGAGAGAGAGAGAGAGAGAGAGAGAGAGAGAGAGATGCATGAATGGATATCAGTAATTCCATTATTATTTCAATAACATGACTAAATTGGCAAAAAGCCACAGATTAGACCAATTTTCTTATAAAGAACAAGAGGTGACCTTGGACCCACTCTCTGGTTCTCTACCTCTTCAAAGAACAAACATCTCAAGCCATGTGTGTGTGTGTGTGTGTGTGTGTATGTGTGTGCGTGCGTGTGTGTAGGGTAAGAGAGCAGCTCTTTGAAGAGTATCTTACTGTCACTGGTAGAAGCAAGAGAGAGGATGAATGAGTGACAAAAAGAGGGATAGAGATGAAAAAGAGACGGAGAGATAAAGGAAAAAATAAAACAGCAGGAGCAAAGGGGTGGGGGGAGAAAGAGGCACATATTTAAAGGTTTTATTTTAAAAGCGAGAAATGGATTTTTATTATACTCTGTTACATGAAAAGGATAAACTTTTAGTTTATTAGTTTAATCCTGATTGCACTAGTAATAGTATATTAATGAAACATTTTTATTTAAATATTCTGTACTTAAATGAGGCACAAATTACATTATTTATCATGTTAGTATACAGGATGAGGAAGTTTGAATCCAGTTATAAGCACAGACAGGTTTTCTATCTTTCAGTTCAGAAAGGTGCAGTAGCTGCATTTGTATTGAAGGAAACATCTTTACACTCTCAGACTGGTAGCTTATGTGCAGTGGACAACTAGCTATATTTTACGTCTGTTTTTTATATATTAAAGTCTATTTTAAGTTGTATTTTCAAGTCAATTTACTTTAATATAAAGTGTAGTCAATAATGTGTATATGGCACATTCATATACTAATACTACAGCATATTAAAGTGTACTTTTTGTCCCAATTTATATAAAGCTGTACACTTATATGGTATACTATGATATACTGTATGTTTGAGATCTTGAGATCTTTTCTACATTTCTATAATTAAGTCCCATTTGATCATTCTGTAATCAAGCCCAAAAGGTGTGACCCTCAATAAGGTCAAAGCAGATACAACATTTCAATGTTACATTTTTTTTTAAAGTCACACATACAGTACTATGCAAAAGTCTTAGACACCCTATTTTTTAAGTACAAACTTTGTTATAGATTTTTATTTTATGACTTCCAGATTAGATTTCCAAACATTAGTTTTCCAGCACAAGATTAAATGTTACAGATAAATGTTTGTATGCCATTATAAGAAAGCAGCATATTTTGTCACTTTTCAGACAAAAACGCATAATGAAGGCTGCTGGGTTTTGCTGCAAAAATAAGAAGCATGTGCGGCAGTCAAAGTCTCCAGAATAGCTGTGGCTGCTTCTGCAAGATGTTCATTTCCTTACAAAACTGCACACATTGTACCTGAGACTACTATTTTTTTTTAAAGCAAGCTCGAAAACATTATTATTTCTATAGTAACGACTTAAACAGGGACTTGTATGGTGGGTGCTTCACAAAATGAAAAAAAAAAATAGCATAATGATACATAGTGATACGGTGATGGTTTCTGAAAGGAACTGTTTATTTAATATTTTTTAGAAGGAGTCTCCGGTGTTAGTGCTTTGTAACAATCAGAGGTAAAGCTGTATCTTCAAGCTTTCCAACACAGGAAAGTCTACAGGCTGTTTTATGACTATTTATAGCTGCTAGAACTGAAGCGATAATCGAAACTATAAACCTGAAAGCGTTGTTCTTTAATAAACCACAAAAATGTAATCATTGGCAAACTGCATTGGTATAAGAGGAATAAAACATTCCAGGATGTGCTGTTATAGGAAAATAATCAACTCTGCAGAGGTAACAGTAATCCCACTCTGCGTCAGGCTGCATCACACTGCACCACCTTTGATTATTTTCCTATATCAGCACACCCTGTCATGTTTTATTCCTTACTTGATGCGCTTATAGTACACTTTAAAAATTATTCTGAGCTGTGGTATAAAAACTGGGACCAAGAGAGAAAAAAGGAAAAATCAAGCGAGTAAATGAGAGAGATGAAGATGAAGTGAGAAAAAGAGTGAGAGAGAAAGTAAGAGAGAGAGGCAGAGTGAAATGGGACTAACATGGCGCTGCTGGCGGTGGAGCTGGACAGAGCGGTGCTGGAGATCACCCCACACTTGGAGCACTGGAGGAGCAGTCTGCTACGCGCCTCCAGCGACGGACTTCAGGACCCAGTACACACACACATACACACACGACACACACACACGGATACACAATCCACATACACAGCACACAGGAAGGTAGCAGACGAGGAAATATACAGATATAGGGTGGAAAAGAAGAAGGTGCATCCAAGCCAAGCATACCAGATCATAGGTTTGTACAAAGTTTGTCAGCACACACACACACACACACACACACATTAAAGGAACAGAGGGACGATAAGGTACATTTGCAATAATTGGCAAATGATTAAAACATACAAGACATGGACAAAGAGGGAAGAAGAGGGAATGAGACATTGGAAGATAAAACCAAAAAAGAAAGAAAAAAAGAAAAGAACAATGGAATAAATGATTAACGTGTAGTATTCGCAATGAGCAACATCAACAACACAGGCATTATATGATATTTCAGCTAATTATTGTGCATGGAAATAAACAGCCACTGCTGTACGTGTGTATATACAGTACATACAGTAATTAATAGAGAAGACGTGTTGGAGTTGGAAGAAAGAAAAGAGTGCATACACAGAAAAACAGCAGATTTTTGACTACACCTCATTAATAACACATGAAGCATGAGGGAGCTGGAAGAACCAACTTTGTATTTTGGGCAAAAGTTTTTGTTTAAGTTGAAATAAAACAGACGTCCACAAGCTTGATCTCCATGACTAATGACCTGAGAGTTCTGAAATATTCCCTTTATCTACATGCGAGTGTGTGTGTTAGTAAGGAAAGCATAGGAGGCCATCCTGATCCAGCTCTCTCAGGTCATTAGTCATGGATTTGAGTGTTTAATGAACCCGCAAGACTCTCCCCGAGTTTCACAAATGTCCAGACTTTGCAGTCTTCCGACGACCTAAATGAGAAGAGGGACTGATGTGATCTAAGGGAAGCATGCTGCGTTATTCATTATTTATAAATGTGTTGGTGGAGTCAAATTCAAATTCTGGCCTTTAACACTGCGGAAATGTTAGCACTAACTAGAAGTCCTGCGTCAGCCATATGCAAAGTCGAAAAACTCCACGGGGGAAACAGCCTCGCTCCACGGAAGTTAGAAAGCTCCGCTCTTTTTCTCTCAATGGTATATATTTTGTCAGAAGAGCTCGGCTGCCAAAGTGGGTGGGTCCAGAATCAGCTTATGTGTGTGTGTATGTGTGTGTGTGTGTGTGTGTGTGTGTGTGTGTGTGTGTGTGCGTGTGTGTGCATGCGAGACTGATGGTTGCAGCACAACGTGCACAGGATGTAAAGGGCAAAGTTGTGATGCTTCATTAATTTAGAGAGTGTTTTCAGAACATCAGAAATGCTCATGGGCCACACTGGGTGAGCGGTCAAAGTCACTGAAATAGCTTCACGTCATAAACACACACACACACACACACACACACACACACACACACACACACACACACACACACACACACATATATATATATATATATATATACACACACATATACACACCGATCAGCCATAACATTAAAACCACTGACAGGTGAAGTGAATAACATTGATTATCTCATTACATTGGCACCTGTCAACGCTGGGATATATTAAGCAGCAAGTGGACAGTCAGTTCTCGACATTGATGTGTTGGTAGCACAAAAAATGGGCAAGCGTAATGATCTTTGACAAACTTTGACAAGGGCCAAATTGAGCATCTCCAAAATGGTAGGTCTTGTGGGGTGTTCCCAGTATGCAGTGGTTAGTACCAACCAAAAGTGGTCCAAGGAAGGACAACCGTTGAACCAGCGATAGGGTCATGGGTGTCCAAGGCTCATTGATGTGTGTAGGTAGCAAAGGATAGCCTTCCTGTTCCAATCCCACAGAAGAGCTTCTGCAGCACAAATTGCCAAAAACAGTTGATACTGGTTATGACAGAAAGGTGTCAGAACACACAATGCACTGCAGCTTACTGTGTATGTGGCTGCGTAGCCACAGACCGGTCAGAGTGCCCATGCTGACCCCTGTCCACCGCCAAAAGCGCCTACAATGGGCATGTGAGCATCAGAACTGGAGCATAGATCAATGGAAGAAGGTGGTCTGGTCTGAAGAATCACATTTTCATTTGGACAGGTGTGTGATGCTTACCTGGGGAAGAGATGGCACCAGGATGCACTATGGGAAGAAGGTAAACCGGCAAAAGTAGTGTGATGCTCTGGGCAATGTTCTGCTGGGAAACCATCTGGGGTGAATGTTACTTTGACGTACCATCTACCTAAACGTTTTTGAAGACCAAGTACACCACTTCAGGGCAACAGTATTCTCTAATGACAGTGGCCTCTTTCAGCAGGATAATGCCCCCTTCCACACTGCAGACTTGTTCAGGAATGGTTTGAGGAACATGATAATCCCCCACATCTCAATCCGATCGAGCATCTGTGGGATGTGCTGCACAAACAAATCCGATCCCCAACTCATAACTTACAGGACTTAAAGGATCTGCTGCTAACGTCTTGGTATCAGATACCACAGCACACCTTCAGAGGTCTTGTGGAGTCCATGCCTCGACGGGTCAGAGCTGTTTTGGCAACAAAAGGGGAACCTACACAATATTAGGCAGGTGGTTTTAATGTTATGTGGCTTTAATGTAATGTTCAATGTTATGGCTGATCGGTATATATATATAAATATATATATTTGGACAATGACAGAGTTTTTGTGATTTTGCCTTTATACACCACCACAATGGATTTGAAATAAAACAATCAAGATGTGATCAAAGTGTAGACTTTCAGTTTTATTTTAAGAGGTTCCACAAAAATATGGAATTTACCATTTAGGAATTGCAGCCATTTTAAGCAAAGTACTTCCATTTTCAGGGGCTCAAAAGTATTTGGACAATTAACTGACAAGAAGTTAATTGACCAGGTGTGGTCCATTCCCTCGTTACTTCAAGACAAATGAAGCAGATAAAAGGTCTGGAGTTGATATCAGGTATTGAGTTAGCATTTGGCAGCTGTTCGACTGGAGCTACCAATATGAAGTCCAAGGAGATCTCAATGCAAGTGAAAGAGGCCATCATTAGGATGAAAAAATAAAAGAGACGTATCAGAGAGATAGAAAAAACTTTAAGACTGGCCAAATCAACAATTTGGTACATTCTTAAAAAGAAGGAATGCACTGGCAAGCTCAGCAACATCGAAAGACCAGGAAGACCACGGAAGACAACTAAAGTGGATGATCACAGAATCCTTTCCTTGGTGAAGAAAAACCCCTTCACAACATCAACAGAAGTCAAGAATACTCTGGAGAAGGTAGGCGTATCATTGTCAAAATCTACAATCAAGAGACGCCTTCATGAATGTAAATACAGAGGGTTTACAACAAGGTGCAAACCTCTGGTAACATTCATGAACAGGAAAGCCAGATTAGACTTTGCCAGAAAACATCTAAAAAAGACTCCCATATTCTGGAATAAGATTCTTTGGACTGATGAAACTAAGATTAACTTGTACTAGAATGATGGGAAGAGAAAAATATGGTGAAAGAAAGGAACAGCTCATGATCCAAAGTATATCACATCATGTGTCAAACGTGGTGGAGGGAGTGTTATGGCATGGGCATGTATGGCTGCCAGTGGAACGGGCTCACTGGTGTTTATTGATGATGTGACTGCTGACAGAAGTAGCAAGATGAATTCTGAGGTGTATAGGGCTATACTCTCTGCTCACATTCAGCCAAATGCTACAAAACTGATAGGACGCCGCTTCACAGTGCAGGTGGATAATGACCCTAAACAAACTGCGCAAGCAACTCAAGACTTTTTGAAGGCAAAGAAATTGAATATTCTTCAATGGCCAAGTCAGTCGCCTGATCTCAACACAATAGAGCTGCTTTTCACTTACTGAAGACAAGACTGAAGGCAGAAAGACCCACAAACAAGCAGCAGCTGAAGGTGGCTGCAGTGAAGGCCTGGCAAAGCATCTCCAGGGAGGAAACTCAGAATTTGAGTTTTGAGAACATGGGCTCCAGACTTCAGGCAGTCATTGACTGTAAAGGATTTTCATCCAAGTATTAAAATTATGGTTATATTTACAATTATGTCACTTTGTCCAAATACCTTGGAGCCCCTGAAAATCCATCCATCCATTTATTTCTGTAAAGCTGCTTTGTGACAGTATCCATTGTTAAAAGCGCTATACAAATAAAATTGAATTGAATTGAATTGAAAATGGAGGTACTTTGCTTAAAATGGCCATAATTCCTAAATAGTAAATGCCATATTTTTGTGGAAACTCTTAAAATAAAGCTGAAAGTCTACATTTCGACCACATCTTGATTGTTTTTTTTTTTTTCAAATCCATTGTGGTGGTGTATAAAGGCAAAATCACAAAAACTCTGTCTTTGTCCAAATACTTCCGGACCTAACTGTATATAGGTGTGTTTTGAGGCAAAGCAGTGACACTGACTTGTGACTTGTCTATATAAATAGTCAATTCCAAAATTATTGGCAACCCTCAAGAAATGAGCAAAAATAAACCAATAAAATGAATAAACCATGCAGCAAGTGATATAAGCTTGAACATATTGAACATATCACAAATAATGTATAGTTTATTTTTATCTTTTTTCTTTTTTCAAACAAGTGTTTTAACTATGGCTTTGTATGCATAACACTGGTTTCAAAAGTTTAGGCACCCCACCATTAATATTTGGAACAGTTTGCCCTGGAGAGATTAAAACCATTGGACCTCTTCCTGTAATGACTAACAAGGTTGGAGACACTCGTTGAGGATATTGGATACCCCTATTAAAAAAAAATTCAAGGTCCTTTAAATTCTTATGCTTGTGCAATTGATGTGTCATCATCAATCCATACTACAGGTTTTCAATAGATTTTAGATCCAGAGATAGAGAAAACAGTAATTTGGACCTCTAACAATAATTGTGTTGCACTGAGTGTGTATTTGGAGTCAACTATGTTCAAATATTAACCTCCTGGCAGAGGCAGTATGCTGATAGGTCAAATGTTTTCAGACATGTCTTGTTTTATCATGACTTGTCCATGCAAATGGCCATCTGTCTAACCATCTGAAAGCTCTTGGGTTTTCTCCATGATGGATGACAAATGATTTCGCATGTGTACAACCACATGTTTACAAATATTTTAGGGGTGGCAATAATTTTGATGATAAAACTTTCATTTAAGGGAATAATTTTTGGTAATCAGTTATTTATGAGCAAGTATCTACTTAAAGTGGTTATTTACTAATGAATATTCAATTAATAAACAAACATTGTAGAAAGTTAAAATACATATTTATTATGTGTTAGGTATGAGTTTATAAATAAAGTGTAATTTAATTCAACCTCAAGAACAAAATTTTCTCTTTTAATAAGGATTTTTATTTTTTATTTTATTTAGAAATAGTGTCGTAGACCAGCAGACCTCAACTCCAGCCCTAGGGATCCACTGACCTACACAAGCTTCATCTTCATCTTTCAAGCTTCATCTTCTCCAAACTCTCTTCACCATCTTGGAAAGGAATTGAGAATCCCTTCATAAGATGGATCATATCAGATGTGTTGAGAACAGAGAAAACCCGAATCTTTGCAAGACAATGAGTCCCTAGCACTGGAGTTGAGAAACAGTGCCAACCTTTCTAATACTATATACACTGGGGTCTAAAAGTCTGAGACCATTAGTGAAAATGCTTCTATTTTGCATTATTTAATACATTTGTTATTATCAGCAGCAATAACTTGAGTGAAAAGAAGAATGTCTTCACATGAATTATTTACATGAATTTCAGATTTTTTAGGATTTAGTATGTCCTCCTTTTGCTTTAATGTAAGCGAGCACTCGAGCTGGCACAGACCACACAAGTTTCTGTAAAACCTGACGATCCGTGTTAGATCCATCGGAGTGATGTCTGAACACAGGTTTCAAGGAAGAGTTGAATAAATCTGGCCTTTCATACAAAGGAGTTAACTTGATAAGTGTCACAAATTTTGAATTTGAAATACGGACCTAGAAATAATGCAGATTCCTGCGCACTGAATATTCAAGATATTGACCATTTCTTTTCTTTGTTTTAAAATTTTCAGAATTTTCAATCATTCTGTTTATTTCCAGTTTTTTGTTTGTTTGGTGCTTCTTTTTTTTGTGCAGAGTTTCAATGTGGTCTCAGACATTTGTACCATAATGTCTATCTTTCAACCTTTCAAAAATTGTTTAACTACTTTTTAGAAAAAATGTTTTATAGTATATTAACAAAGATTTAAAATGCATCTTGATAGTTACTTGATCAGTAGTTTATTGCTGAACACAAAAGATATTAAACTGTTTGTTTGTTTTTTGATTGATTGATTGCCTTTCTATCACCCAAGGTCAATTATTACACAATAAAGAATTTCAAAACCAATTTGCCTGCTATTCTGTATATCTTTCAGAGAAAATACTATAGCGTGCAATTGAGCACATCTGTACTCAGACCTCAAACATAACTATTGGTGTAAGCACTCTTCAGGAGTTGAGGAAAGGTGAGGAAGGTTTGAGGAAAACAGAAGTGTGTCTCAGTTAGGCATGATTCTGACACAAGTCCAGCACCACTCTATGACATTTTAATGAAACCATAAAAAGTCATGCTGAAATTAATCTTTTGCACTGGGAATGCACAAAAAAAAATTTAGGGCCAATATTAATGAACAAAAGGTTTAAGATTTTTGAGTTCTGACCTGTTGTTTCTGTAAATATCTATTTTTTAAGTTTCAGTGTAACACATTTTGAGCAAAAAATACTGATAAACATTTTGAAACAGAAACAGTTCTGGCATAACATGATCTTTTGTTAAGCTTCTGTTTGTGTATTTTCGTGTAAGAAAATGAAATGCTTTTTTTTCACTAACCCATTATTTATGTAATTTCCCTTTATTAATTTTCATGAAAATCTATGTGATCTCATACCACAGTCGCATGGCGTTGCCCTGAGGCAATGAAAAAATATCTGGGTGGGGGAGTTTGGGCGGTGGGGGTCTAAATGAAAATAAACAAATAAAAAAATAAAAATCATTATTCGGGGACTTTAAGTGTCATAATGAAAGAGTCATATATTTTTTGGGGGGGCTCAAAATCAAAATTCATGCAGAACAGGGTTAAATACAACAAAGTATATTTGTCACTATTAATTAATCAGTAGTATTGTCCCTTTAGAGTCAATGAAACACCTGTTTTGGGGGGGTTTTATGCTTATAGGTGGTGGTCTTTACGTCTTTACTCTACTGAATAAACCTTCTCAGAAGATTCTACTTAAGACGATTCTGTCAACCTAAGAGGCATAAAAGAAATGCAGGTAATTTGCATAACTTGGATGACACACCCAGAAAATTGACTTAAACACATGCATAGACCATCTCTGAACATGCTTAGATTCCCACAGTAAGTCACCAACTCTGAATACGGCCAACTGTTTGAATGTCTATTTAATACAATCATTTTTGCCCATCTGTGGTGGACTGATATCCCATCTGGGGGTGTATTCCCGAAACAGGCTTCAGATCCACCGCAACCCTGATCAGAATAAAGCATTTTTGCCCATTTCTCATGAAGGGTATTAGTAATTCCTGAGTAATGACTGTATAAGATATGGAGATGATATGTGTATGTGTACCCTAACAAAACTGTCTGGCTGAGATAACTCCCTGTTAGCTATTATAGCTTCTAACATGCACCAAGCCCACTTGCACATAAAAAAGCCCAAAAAGGAAATAAATAAATTAAAAGAAATCAATTTGGGACAAAATTGCTCAATGGATTGCCGTCTGGAGCAGGGATTAGAAATATCCCATCATTAGATTAGCTCCCATCTCTGAATAGCTTCTCATTCAATAAGTAAAGCCAATCGTTTCCTGCCCAGTCATGTATAGAAATCTACAGAACAATTTCATTGTGTTATTGCTCAGCCAAAGTGGCGAGTTATCCATTGGCCTTATGAGTGCCACTTCAGTTGTTTTTATTCACACCCACATTTAAGCTATGCTAAATATATTTGAATTTTGCAGGGCTATAAGCTGTAGTGTGCTCGTCTTTGTCTATATAGTGAGTTTCAGTAAAGGATCAAAGTTTCCATGCTACTTGAAAGAAGCAGAAAATGTTCAGTTCATCTATGCCCTTTCACTCATGTAATAAAAGACCTTTTCTACCTGCCTGTACATCTAATATGACAAAGAAAAACTTTGTACAACTTTAGAAGCCTGTTGCTTTGTGTGTGTTTGTGTGTGTGTGTGTATGTGTGTGTGTGTGTGTGTGTATGGGAGACAGAGTTAATGGAGGAGCATCGAAGGTAAACAAGGCTGCAGATCAATACAACTCCACTTATGAAGCTATTATACCTCACATTTTATTAAAACCTTTTATGACCCCCTGACTACATATGTCTGAAATAGTGTGTATAGCCATTGGTTTATCAGTTATACAAATGACTGGATATCTCTACGCCATTAAGAAATGAACAAGAGCTCAGTGATGAACAGACTTTCAGCACCAAGAGTATGTGTGGTGTCTTCACTCACCCTGCTCTTTGCTTTTTAGATTTGTCTGAGATGCCGTCTCTCGACATGAGCTTGTTGAAGACCACGATCCCAATAAGCATGTTCACCTGTGGAAGAGACGTGCGTCATTTGAGAATCAAGCTTATAATTTTTATCTAATGCAACTGCAGTGAAGGTTATAATAACATTGTCAGGTTACAGTCTGTTACATTCAGGTGTCCACAGACTTTTGGCCATACAGTGTTGAGTCAAAACATTTTCGAATTCTGTCAGTAAACCCATATTTTTGCAAATCACTTTCAAGCATGGGTGGGATGGTGACCTACTGGGTAGCTTGGCCATCTCATAGCTCCAGGGTCCCCAGTCTGATCATGAGCTCAGGTTACTGTCTGTGTGGAGTTTTGCATATTTTCAACATGTCCACATGGGTTTCCTCTGGGTTCTCTGGTTTCCTTTCACCTCCAAAAACATGCTAGGGAAATGAGTTCTCTAAATTGCCCCTAGGTTTCAATGAACATGCAAACACTTGACTGGCCATGACCAGATCCAACGTGACCCTGACAAGGATAAAATGGTTACTGAAGATGAGTGAACTTTCAGAAATTCTTTAGTCAAAAGAATTGGTCACTCAAGCTGCAAATTTGTATAATCCAGCCTTTCAAAGATAACACTACTTGTTCAGAGGAAAGAGATTTGTCAGCATTGTACTTGCATGGGTCCTAAATAACCAAGTACAAGACAAGTTTGACGTGACATCCTGCAATTTACCAACTGCTTCTAGACAACCATTATAAGTGAAAATTAGTCAAAATGATTGTTCCTGGATTAAGACTTGATTTAAAAAAATAGCTGGAAATTCTTTTTATATAATAACATTCTTTCATGGAAATTAAATTTGTTAGTAGAACTGACAAACAGAATTCATATCTTATAGTACACAGGAGCAAATGAAACCTGAATATGTGATGGAGAAGACGTTCTAACTGCTTGGAACCAGCATGAATCTTCACTCATGGCTAAATCACCACAGTGAGAAAAAAGTATTCCGGATTGACTGATTGCTATATTATCACTGCAGTTGATAATAGTGGGCGCTTTGCCTGTGGTGTGAATAAAATGAGCTGGCAGGAATTGGCTCTCATATTGAAAGCAGCTAGACTTTGACAATTGCCTATGTTAAAAAAAAAAAAAAGGTATGCTTCCCCCCCTTTACTTTCATTTAAGACTACCTTGGTCTCACAATTACAATTTTGTATCAATTTACACCTGGCATGGTGTAAGAAAGTAGGTATTATCATGAGCAAATTTGTATAAAATTTTTGCTCATTAGATTACCTACTAATTTTGTTTAATCTCTAAGTTGTCTTTAAGATTGAGTCATAATGGGTATTATAGTAATGTGCTAATTTATACAATATCTTAAGTCATCTCTCTGTGTTTACCCACAGCATGGGCAACTGCTTTCCTGGGGTTCCTGTCTGTCGTAAATAATGTGGCAGTAAATCTGTCTGTGGTTCCAGGACACCAGCTTCCATTCACACCTTGTCAAGTGCTTCATGCTGTTCTAGTTGTCTATAATAAGCAGGCTAATCCAGAGCTGCCTTCAGATAATCATATCTGCATGTTGCTAGCAGAATTAGTGGAGAGGGAGAATAAAGCAGTGTTGTAATCCCTGACCCTTAACTCATGAATCCTGACCCTGGCTGATTGTTCTGGACTTTAGCAGATGGATCGCGAAGTAATACTAATCATCCTATCCTATGCTCTCTATCGTTCTCTTCTTCCTCTTCCTTACTGTCTCAAATGTTTAGGCGGTCTCTTCTGGTCCTTTGGGAAAGAAGGAATGGCAATGCAATTAGCAGAGTATAGCAGATGGTCACTAGACACAACAAACCTGGATACACCAGTAAGAAAAACAGGATGTTTACTGCAGTATAGTTTAGTAAGAAAGTTTAAAGAAGAATGCACACCAGACACTATTTTTGTGATCAGTAACACAAGTGCAAGGATCTTAGCACTGGTGCTTGGGGCACACATATGTATGCACAGACGGTAACCTATTGGACTAAATCTGAGTTGGATCCAGTACTACAGAGTGTACTGTTGGGCTCTCTATTATACTGTATATGTACAGTGTCCTTGGATACCCTGAAAGGCACTTATAAATAAAATGCTACTACTACTACTCTCTAAGGCTGAGATGGTTCCTGTCTTACAGAGTACTGATGGAGTCTCTAGGACTGAGCTAGCTCCAGTATTGCAGAGTACTGTTGGACTCTCTAAGACTGAGTTGGTGCCAGTATTACTGAGTACTGTTGGTTCCAGACTTACAGTGTGCCATTGGACTCTATAAGACTGACCTGGTTCTGGTTTTAAAGCACGAGTTATTGCCCATAATACAGAATACTTTTGGGTGCTCTAAGACAGAGTTGTTTCCAGTATTCCTGAGTACTCTTGGGCTCTCTAAGACTGTGTTGGTTCCTGAATAACAATATATAGTAATTTGTTTTTGACCAGAATTACAGGACACTGCACCTAAAATAGACTTATGATAGCCACCAAGTTAGACACACTGAAATGATTCTTCACACATGTTTCTTTGGCTTGTTAGAGGCAAGCTACATATCTGCATGACAGTCTTACAGCACTCTGAACGTGAACATAGTTTATCTGCGCTAGAATCTAGAGTCTGACAGCTCTTAAGTGCTGTTCTGAATCTGAGTGCGCTGCTACAGCGTGGGCATCGCAAGTGACCCAAACAACAGCAGGTTCACCAAGTCCCTTGGCTTTCAAATTCTGATCATGTTAAAGTACTCGCTGAGAGACAATCGCACTGTTCTGCTCTTTGCTGAAAGCTAGACTAATTATTTTTCCATTAATTAGATTTTGCCTCCCTGAGGATGAGGGAGGCAGCATCTCCAGATGCCCAAATCTCATTTCCTGCAGTTTGTTTGAGTCACAACACCACCGAGACGTGGACAAACAACGCAAATCACATCTGACCATGAAGAAACAGACAAACAACGCAAATCGCATCTGACCATGAAATATAATGGAAACAGCTCTCTCAAAACTCAGTCTAAACACACCTGAGGCCAGACCAGAGATAATGTATATGCACACACAAACACACACACACACACACACACACACACACACACAAACCCAGACATTCAGAGCTCCTCAAAGTTTACTGAAGCATTTAACACATGCTACATTAATGAAATAAAATGTGCACAACACTAATTTCATTAGTGTAGTTTTCCCTAGGTTCTTAGTGTTGTTTATATTGTAGGACATCAAAGACGCAAAAGAGGCTTTATGAGGGAATGAAATCAGAAGTCTGGAGTGTGACACATACCAAAACAATGACGGCTGCAGGACCAACAAACGCATAGAGCAGACCTCCTTCCAGAGACAACCAGCAGCTAAAGAGGGAAAAAAAGAAGCATTTCATGTCAAAGACTCTATGATATCAGTTACATCTACAATTAATCCTTATAAACCTCTTGTTTTAATTGTCTATCATAGTAATCACATATTAGATAGATACTGTTTAATCCCATCTGTTTGAAATGAGTTGGGTGTGATACTCTCACCAACTTAGGCTGAACATTTCATACTTTACAAATGATTAAAGATACCAACTGGAAAGAGAGTTGCGTGCTAAATCTTCCAGTAGTGCAGCTCAGCCACCGCAGCGAGTCAGCTAGATACACACTAACTTTACCACCTTTTTACAGGGTGCCATTTCATTTGTCCTAATTGAATGGCTAGTCTTATTTGTCTTCATTTATGCATTTGTTTTGGATTGCTTTTTTTCAAGTCATTAAATGTAATGTGTTTCACAGTTTTCATTAAATTCATGTGCATAATTCAAATAAATAAGTGATTTTAAGCTTGTGTAATCCGTGTATAAAATTCCGTAACCGATATCAATTATACAAATCTAGGTTAGTGAGTCTCCTTATATGTTAATTTCTGGACTTCCGGATTTATGGATTTCCGGATTTTAATGAATGCCACATTTCGTGTGTAAATGATCCTGTGAACAATGTTGTATCGATAAATGAGGCCCAATTTTGTGGAACATCTACAAAACAACTTCAATAATGTACAGTATAACAGAACATTATCATACATAAATATTCACATATAAATGTTGTCGCAGCAGCCAGATAGCTTCTTCTATCTTTTGTTAGGTTATCTTATTAACCTAAAAAAAAATCAGCTTCTCATGTTATCAAAAAAAATTTTCCTGAAGAATTGTCAGAAAACTTAAAGTCTCAAAGCTTTTCTTCAATGTGCTTAATTGGAAGCTCCTTCCATTAATGTTAAATAAATGTCTTCTTACAGAAAGCTTCATAATAAATCTGTTCATGTGACCGTCCCTGTGTAAGACACTGTGCAACTTATTACTATAGAAATGATAATGTGTTCAAATGAGTACCTTAATGTTATAGAAAATTAAGCCACACCTTCTGACCAATCAGATTCAAGAATTCACCTTATTATTTGCTGCTCATTGTGTTACATTTAAATAGTGAGCAGGGACCCATTTGGGTTTCAGACAAACATCAATACATGTATATAGTCCTGATTTATATTCATTATATCCACTACAAATAGAGAAAAATTACCAAGCTTTATAATGTAAGCAAATAAATGGAGTCAAAACAAGAGCAAATTGCATTCACCAGCTCCTAAGGGTTAAGCAGATTCATATCATGTCAATGATCTGAATAGCGTTCAGTCATAATCTCAGCAAAGTATTCATGCAATTTTAGGCAGAGCCAAAGGGTGAAGGAGGAAAAAAATTAAAGACAGACGAAGAGTGAAAAAAAAAAAAAGAATTTTGTTCTGTCTGCAGTTTGATTCCCCCTCCTACTCTTCTTACTGAGAATGGAACCCCCACACAGTTCATTATCGGGGTTTTATTCTCCATCGCTCAATTCCACATCCTTCCCACCCCTTCTCTCTGAGTCTGGCAGATGAAATATTCACAGTACTCTGCATCATTTACTTTTTTGTGTGTGCATGGCTATCCAGCTATCCGAATGACTCCATGATTGGCATGCCATTTGTGTAATGCTGATATTACATTTACAGATATGTATATAAAATAAAGTGAAAAGAAATTTTAAACCCCTGTAGTGTCCTTCACAACAACCTATGTGCATAGATAAATAACTAACATAAATTAGCCCACTATAACCATACCTTTTCGTGAAATAAAATCATTAAAATACTCAAAAAATCTTTTTTTTTTATTAAAAAAAATGTGAGAATCTATTTTAACCCTTTTCAAGCATTAAGTTATGAAAAATTAAAATTTTTTTTGTCCCCCACATCACTCACTCAACCCTATGAAACATTTGGAATTTTCCACAAGTCATATGTTCAACGGGAAGTTGCTTCATCCAAATTTCCTGAAGATCATGGGAAGAAGAAAAGTAAGTTCTCTCATTCTTTTTTTCTTTATATTCAATAATATTGTGATGTTGATTAGTAAGGTCACTTTAAAAGTACAACCTGGTTACCCAAATGATAGACTGAACATAAAATATTAATAAAAAAAATACATTTAAGGAAATCATTAGAATATCATAAATGTCATCGTGTCATTAGCGTTGATGTTAGTTAACCACATTTTGGGAATAATTCTATGCTAAAAATCTCAACCCTGTTACTTATTTAAAAGCAAAATGCAGCCAATGAGCCCCATTTATCAAGCTGGATATGAACGAATTTGTGCTTAAATTGTTAGTATGAGTGTTCACACAAGAACTTTGGTATACATGAAAATCCCCCGTAACCTAGTCGTGCTCCCGAGTGTGGGTAAATTTAAGAAGACTAATGTAAACCTCAACTTGACTGACTACAAATCATATAGTTTGCATGAATTACTGCATTACAGTATATCTGTAATATACTGCTGAGGCTAAATTGCTTATTTTTATTATGTTTACAGCATTTAGCAGATGCCCTTATCCAGGGTGACTTACGGAAGGGCTTTGGAGTCTTTATTAAAAACACATCCTCATGCTAGTTCACTAGGTCAGGGACTAAAAATACCATTGAGAAAATTTGGGAAAACAAGACATTTTATATTATTTGCATTAAGGAATATGAAAAATAAAGAAAGCAAGCCAACACAAACCCCTAAATTCTGACAAACAGAACTAATAATTCAATTATGACAAAAGAAATGGCACTGTATAAGCGGAGGATGGGCCGGTCTGTCTGCGCATAGCCATTACCCATAAACAAACACCTCAGATGACAGGAGATTTAGTGCTCACTTATTAATATCATTAAACATTTTTCTTGGCATCGTTTTGAGTCAAAATAATTTTCACTTCTCTTTTTCAGGCTTTATCCTGATCAATCGCTTCATGTTCGTTTCATCAATGACTCATTCATGTCTGTGCATTTCAATGTTTATGGAGTTTTGTGAGCATCACTACATGCAAGAAAATTAGAGTTTCCGAAACTTTTGTAAAATCGGCAGAAACGTTTAGTTTGGTTTGGGTTACACAAACATTTACATACAACTTTACCAAAAAAAGACTGATAAACTTTACCAAAAAAAAGACTGATAAATGTGATAAGCGGCACCCTGATTGTACACTCCTGGACAAAAAAAAAAAAAAAATGGGCCAAGACAAAAATGGCAAAATATTAAGCTTTTAATGGTCTTAACTACAAATCATTGGTCAGGAAATTAGCAATAATTAAACAAATACTGTAGCTCTCTCCCTGCTCTATCAGTCCTGGTTCCATTTATGGGCTTGTTATCAGGCCATTGATGGGCTGCATCAGGTGTGGCAGATAACCAAATAATGACTAAACTTTTAAGAAGAAAAAAACATCCCAGAAGATATTGTACACCTAAACGTGTTAGTTTGAATTTTATATCAAACATTTTAATCATTATCATGATTTTACCTTTCCCTACAAGAAGACTATGTAAGTGAATTTCCCTGTTTCTAGCTTTTCCCCTAACAGTTCACTGCAGCAAAAGTAAATGAGTAAATGGTGGCAGAGGAGCTCTCAGGAGTGCAATCGTTTCATTCTTGCTAATTTTCTGACCAATGATTTGTTGTTAAGACCATTAAAAGCTATTATTTTCTTATTATAGCTACATATTTTGGCATTGTAGAATCACTTATCTATATACCTATCTATTATGAATACAGTTATATCTAAATACATATTAAATCCTTTTCCATGTTTTTCAAGCCTCCTGAAGGTGCTGTGACAGAGACAAGTCATGTTTAACACTTATTTCACCTTACTTTCATGTCAAAATGACAACAGTGAGGATAAATATTTCATATTTCAGTGTTATATCAGAAACTCTGAAGTGAATGATAATGATACTCACTAGTTTGGTGTGCCGTAGCCTCTAGCTCTGGTAAATCCTACAGATACAGCAACAACCAGGGCTGGCAGACCTGTGGGAGAAGACATAAAGGAGACAAAAAGACAAAAGAGGAAAATTTATGAAAGTAATGAAAGGCTTATATTGTTATAAGACAGAACAAACCACAGGGAAATGAGGTGGCCTAATATCTTTGCTCACAGCAACAGACAGCCATCAGGGCAGCTTCTACTTTTCTTCTATTCTATTCTTTTTTTTTTTTTTTTAAGAAATAAATACATTTAACTCCATCTTTTCTTTTGAGAGCCACTAGACTATGATGAGTTTTGTTAAGCCTTTTTAAGTGTTCTGCTTTAGGCACTCGCACACTGTGCAGCTGTGTTTAAATGCTGAACTACACCAATGGCACTGTTATGTGCTTCAGTCTTCAAGTATTTAACAAGAGCACTTTCAGATGCGCCTATATTTTATTTTCACCCTCACAATTCTCCACTTAATATGGATTGGGTCATAAACATTCACAAGTCGTTCATCTGTGCATGGTGTACAGACATGCATGTTTACTCACATCCACAGAACAATGGCTAGAGTTTATACAGAATGGGGTGAAAGACAAAAATAATCAATAATAATAAAAAAAAAAATAATAATAATCCAGTGAGCAACAGTTACTGTATGTGGGTGGAAATGCCTTGCTGATGAGAGAGGTCAGAGGAGAACGGCCAGAACGGTCCGAGCTGACAGGAAGTCTGTGGTAACTCAAATAACCACTCTTTACTTTGGTGAGCAGAAAAGCAGCTCAGATTGTCGAACACTGAAGAGGATGGCCTACAGCAGCAAAAAAAACACATCTGGATCCACTCCTGTCAGCCATAAACAAGAATCTGAGGCTACAGTGGGCAAAGGCTAACCGAAACCAGATGGTTGAAGATTGGAAAAAGACTAGGCAACATTTTTCCAATCTTCAAATGTCCAGCTGGATGATGGTTGTAGTGGAGTTCCAGACCCAAGTTTGACCGGTGGATTTCTCCTAGCCTTGATCTCCCATGTGAGATGTGAGTCCACTGGCTGTGGATTGAGTGCAACCGCATTTCTTTTATTTTCAGCAATGGCAGGGAATTTTACTCTTCTCTGCTCCTGTAATTCCATTTGCGCTGTTTTGTGCCATTGTCCTGATTATTTCTTGGGGCTCTCGGCCCTCTGTGCTCGCCTCGTGTCACACTTGTGCAAATATGATTTCAGTTAATTTTTTTCCTTTTTTAAAATGTCCCCCCTCGTCACTTCCCAGCAGAGCCACCATTCAATATAGTGCGTGCTGTGCACAGATAAGCAAATCTCTGCTGGGATCTTCAAAAAAATAACAAATTGAAAAATATGTACCTGTACATTCATTGTGCACGTTTTTCACTGTTCTCCATTAATTATCAAATGAAAATCATACAGGTACTATAATTAATTATATATATATATATATATATATATATATATATATATATCTTGTATTGTGGAAAATAATGAAAAATGAATTAATTAAAAAGTTATCCAGCAGGCCAGTTTTTTTTTTTTTTTTTTTTCCCACAAACATAGTAGTGTGTACTACAACAACAACAGCCTTTCTGTTCGAATAAAGATACAGACAGAGATGTTTGGAGAACTAACCATATACAGATTTACATTTACATTACACACCTAATATGCACTATTTAAGCATGGAGAAATATTAAACAGCAGAGCTTTATAACTCTCTCAATGTCAAATGTTATGAAGTGATATAACTCCATTAGTTTTCGAGTATGCATCCACTCCTGGAGTCAGCTTTAGGTTTCCTTATCTACCCACCGAGCAGGTTCATTTATTGGTAAACAAGAACAGATGCAGAAAAATGAAAAAAATACCAGACAACCAGTGAACATGCACTCGATAACACAATTGCTGTGGTAAAATCCAGAGCTCTCATTCATCAACATTGTGCAAAAAAGGTCTAAATACTTACTTATGCATAACATTTAAAAGTCTTGCATGCACAATGAAATTAGGATTCATCAAATGCGTGTATGAGTCAATAAATACTTGCGTGTGCATGTCACTGCTCATATGGCAGAAAAATGCTGCGGACATTTTGCAAAATGGTTGTGCTGTGCTAAATAATGAATGCACACTTAGTAGTATGCTTAAATAGTAATGACACCAATGATGTACTGACAAACTATATATTACAGTAGTTACACTCTGGGATGCAGCTATTAGCAAGCATGAGGATATAATTAAATGCTGCCATTTCCTTAGTATTACAGAAGCATTATGGGAATAAAAATCAAAACACTCTGGTGTTTCTGAGCACCAGGTAAAAGAGTAAAACCTATTCTTTGCTTCGTTGTAATCTTTTGTTCTCTAGCCTGTCAAAAACAAGCCTGATAATGTTAGCAGGATAATACACCGAGCAACAAATATAAGATACACTCCTGCCTGTCAGCATGGAGTGGACTTCTTTCGCGCCTAAAGTTGGGGTGTGATGAAGCTTGGCTTATCTGAGCTGGCATAGTACAAATTTTTTTGTCAATTCTGACCCAACACCCATGATAGCACTATTACAGGATTGTCAGGGCAACTCAGCACCTCAGGAATATCATATTATAAAGTGTCTTTTTTTCTTCCCAGCTCAATAACCTTTTTTTTAAAACATTTTTATGATTTGGCATAGAGAAAAATTTTCCATTTCTGTATGGTTACATCTTCCTCAGTGGCTTTGAGATTGTCTATTTTTCCATCTTGGAGTGTATCAGTGCTATACTTTGGATGGAGTCCCTCCTTCTGCTTCATCTCTAATGTGTTTGCCATCACAGTTGGGAAGGGCTGCTTTAGCCATGTGGTAATTGCACCTATCAATTATGCTCTCGCTTTGTCTGGTGCGCTGTGTTCACACTTAATGAGCATGTCTCTGAAATATTCATGTAATTAACAATGCTCTGATTAACTCCGCAATTTGAGTGCAATTAGAAAAACTCACATGGAAAGTATGGAGGAAAACGAAAAAAGAATGCAAGAAACATGAAAACAGTGACCAGGTTTACCAAGTGGCCTGGGACTTAATTGTATGAGGCTTTTGTAATGACTTCAATAGTAACGGCTCCCTGAGACTGACATATACAATAAACAGAGTAAATTACCATACTTCATTTTGACAAATTTGACAGAAGAACTATAGCTTCATTTTTAAAAGCCTATTTAGAGACAATTTGATGAGATATGTTAATGCAATGCTATCATTCAAAGCTACAGCCAATTTAAGCTGAGGGTATTACAACTATTAAATAAATTTTAATTGATTGTCCATGATTCAGGGAACTTTTTCAGTACTTAGAAATGTGTGTGTGTGTGTGTGTGTGTGTTTGTGTGTATGTGAGTGAGAGAGAGAGTATGTGTGCTTTTAGCTACCTCCAGATTATATAAAGCAGCAAATTAAAGGCATAAATGTTGTAAAGGCCAACAAAGCAAAAATATGTTCTCATTTGGGAAAAGAGTTTGCAACATGCATCATTTTTAGATAAAGAAAGTTTGCTTCAGAATGAATGTTCCATGTTTTTAGTTGTCTAGGAGCTGCTATAGTGTAAATCACTGTCAACGTATCTGCTCAGATTCACTTTGGGTTGCTGGATTATAAATTGCAGAATCGATAAGCATCCGAACACATCTAAGTATGGATGTAATTGCTTAGATATCTCCGCAGATATACGCACTTCTGATGCTATCATATGAATTTTTATCTCTGTTGTGGCATCTGTAACTTGTTATACAGCAGCAATGCTAAGCAGAAGCGACACAACATATTGTGGCACATCAGTCTGTTGCGCTGAAACAAATGGAGGAAGCCAGATTGGGGAACGGCATGAGGTTGAATAGAGCAGAAGTTTCATGTCGTACTGTGCTGCATCACTCATCCAAAGGAAAACATAGATAGATGCAGTCACAGTGCTGTGTTCAGGGGTGTTTAATTTGTCCTTAGTGTGAGGTGGTTACACTAAAAATATCATATTTTACCCCTGGGTTCTGTTCACTGCTTAGTAATAGATGTCACGTCAGTTTAGGCAGTGTTCAATTTATATCAGTATAAATATAAAGTTGAGTTTATAATACCCAGTATTATAAACTACCCAGTATTGTATTAGTATAATAATAATACCGACCCTTCATGCGTTTATCTAATCAACCAATTATATGGCAGTTAATGTTCACTTTAACCCAAACATCAGAATGGGGAAAACATCTCAGATCTCAGTGGCAGTTGTGCTGGTCTGAGTATTTCAGAAACTGCTGATCTCCTGGGAGTCTCTAGAGTTTACAAAAAATGGTGCAGAAAAACAAAATACATCAAGTGAGCAGCAGTTCTGCAGGCAGACATACACTGTTGATGAGAGAGGTCAAGAAGAATGGCCAGACCGGTTCAAGCTGACAAGGAAGCTACTGCAACTCAAATAACCACTCTTTACACCCGTGGTGAGCAGAAAAGCATCTCAGAATGCACGACACGTTGAATCCTGAGGGAGATAGGCTAGAGAAAGCAGAAGAACATGGCGCTTTTCATTCCTGTCAGCCAGTTTGAAGTGGTTATGTTTTGTTTCATAGTGATGCTTCACGGTACCACTTTTGACGAGTGCCATGGACTCTGAACAGATGAGACATCTGTTTTGAATCCGATGCACTGAGAATATACACACACTTCTCTGTGCATTCAACTTTAAACATTATTTTGTTTAAACCAACTTTTTTCTTTCTTTCTTTTTGTTAATCAATCAGACCAGAGAGGGTAAGTGAAATGAAAAAGCTTTGAATGTCTGTGGATAGTTCGAGCCTAGGTTTTTTTTTTTTTTTTCCATATGTTTCAAGTGCTTGGTTCTGTCTGCTGAAATATTCTGGGCCTGCATCCAGACTACGGCCTGCCAGTGACGACCCCTGGTATAGAGTATTATTAGATGTCAGTGACTAAAGAACTCTCAAGCATATTCTGGATTAAATAATTCTATAGCAACGACAGTGGTATATTTCATTCTTATTTAATTTATAATTTATTTAATTATGACAGGAAAGTACAGAAAAGCTACTACTGTAGTTCTTACTAACATTAATAAAACATGCCCAGAATTTTGAACATACTTGACTGGAAAGACTTTTGTCACATATTAGGAATGTAGAATAAAAATAAACAGATCAAATATCTACCTGAATGATTAAAGAATGTAGACACTGAGTACGGGTGACAGAATGAGACAGCTATGTTTGATTTTGGCATGCTGTGAGACTCTGATTGTCAATGTTTTCCCATCACAAACATGACTATGATGTATATCAGAGCACGGCCTATTGGGATTTGTATCTTTCTATCATATTTATAGGAGATGTGTTTTAGACAATTGCTGCAATTTTGTTAGTGAGGAGTGAGGATGTCTGAGGGTTAACACATTTACACTTTAACTATATAATAAATAAATAAATAAATAAATAAATAAATAAAAGGTGACAATAAAATGGGTTCATATGAGATAGCTATATTGTTCTTTTTTTTTCCATTTTCTCCTCATTTGCTGATTCCCACCCACTAGCTAGCTCTACACTTTCTTATGCAGCGTAAAATAGAAAGTAGAAAAGTAGAAAGTGCTATCTGCCCTATTTTGCATACATGAGCTCAGAGATGCCCATGATTGGCTAGTGTCTCTCTGATAGACGGGTGAGAGAGAGTATGCCAGTCCCTCCCTCCCAGACAGCACAGCCAATTTTGCTCTCTTAAGCTTTAATTAGGCCTTATGTATTTGTGTGTGTGTTTGTGTGTTTGTGTGATGTACATACCCCAACCCAGGCACAGGAAACGCTTGCGAATGAGGCGTGTCCTAATCTTGCCAATCACAGCAAGGTAAGACTGCCATGCCTCTGTTAAAACCCAGCAGAAAGAGGCCAGAAAGAAGAAATGGAGAAAGGCAGCAGTCACAGTGCACAGCCCCTGAGAAAGAAGAGTGACATAATGAGTGTGTGTGTGTGTGTGTGTGTGTGTGTGTGAGAGAGAGAGAGAGAGAGAGAGAGAGAGAGTCATTGTCTATGATACAAATATATCTTAAATAAATACTTTAAGCTTATAAAAGACTATTCTTAGGATAAAATATGACATTTTTGGAGATACCTACCAGTGAATGCATGCAGATAAGTCCAACACTGTCACATTTTTGTGCGTGTGTGTGTGTGTGTGTGTAGAATTGAACAAGGAAGCATGCTAAAAGGTCAGAGCTACTCTTTGTCGAGGTATGGTGGGTGTTAGAGAGCGATGAAGAGAGAAGGGCAGAATGCATTAAATATAGCCATTCTGCAGCACTAACATGGCATGTTAGTGACTACTCCATTGTTAAGTGAATGTACTACATAATCCACTCATTTATAAGGGACTAATAAATGATTGGAATTGGAAGAAGCACAAGAAAAAGACATGTTGCCTACCAGGGTTTACCAACTGCCATGCATTTACGGCAGTCAGACACTGAAGTTAACCATGAACAGACACTCACTCCATATGACCAAGGACAATAAGTAAGGAACAAAACATGGATGTGCTGTTACAGGAACATAATCAACAATGGGGTGGTGTGGTGCAGCCTGACATAAAGCAGAGTTACTATTACCACCCTGAAGTTCATTTCCTATAACAGCACATCCTGAAGTGTTTTATTCCTCTTAGACCACAGCAATTTGCTAACCATTAAGTTATTAAAGAATGATACATTGCACTTTTATCCTTTTATAGTTACATTTAATGTAGAGGAACATTTGCGAGACATAAGACAAAAACAATTCAGCATGTCATGTTACTGAGAAAATGTAGAGACCAACTGGAGAGTCCCCTGTCCTTTGCTGTGGGTGTGAGAAAATTACCATTACAAACTGCTGACACTGGAGACTCCTTCCATAAATGTTAAATAAACATCTTCTTACAGAAAATGTATCCATATCAACCACTATATGTTTTCCTTTGTTAATATTAATAATGTTTGTAATTTGTTTATAATTGTGGAACACCATACAATGAGTTGTTACTATGGAAACAATTGCAACAGCGATATTTAATTTGTATATTTGAACCAAATGAAATTGAATTGAGCTGGAACTACAATGAGAGAGGTGTCGTTATGGAAAACGAATCACCACCTTCTGACTGATTCAAGAATTCAACAGCTCTGCGATGTAAAGCGTTTTTAAATTCAACCCGAGTAGTACGTGGGAAATTTATACGCCAGATTTCACAAGTCAAATATTATATTTAAATGAAAAGGAACACCTGAAGCAAGCTGAGTGTCTTTCAACACTGTGTTTTCTGTATCAACCCAGTGTGTCTGCTTTGATTTGCAGCCGTGGTGTTCTCTTCTCACATTCACAACCTTTCATAGTGATTGACACCACTGACATGTAGCTGACCCCCGGAGCCCTCGATACGGCTGCCAATCTAGAAAAATCCTTCCTCAACTTGCTGTTTTCACTGAGATTGTATCTTACAGAATGTTCTGACCGGCAGGGAAAAGTGTTACTGTGTGCAGGACTGTAGTGGTTGGCACTGGTGTCACTGGTGTGGTTGGACAGATTCCTATAGCCAGGTTAAAGGCATGCTTGTGCTAATTGCTTTTCAGTCAATGCTTTCCAGGTCTCGACAGGGGTCAAACCATGATTTTTACTGGGCAAATTGCACAAAAGAGCTGTACTGTTGTTCAGTGTATATGATAGCAGTCCAAAGAACTGTGTTAAAAAATGCACCCTGAGGTGCAACATGATGTCTTATAACAGAGAGAGTTCCAGTAGCAAGAAAGTAGCAAGATGACCAGATAACCATTTGTATTTTTCTATGAGGGTATATAAGCCACCAAAAAAACCTAATTACTACGAACTCCTTTTAATTAATCATTTATTTAAAAAAAGAATAATAATCAAGGCTACAATGTGGCCCAGTTATATATATATATATATATATATATATATATATATATATATATATATATATATATATATATATATATATATATATATATATATATATATATATATATTTGTATGTATATATTGTTCTCAAAAGTGTTTGAGAAACACTTTCTGTATTTTCCATATTCATTTTCTATAACAGCAGGGCTCTGACTGCTGCAAGCAAATCACAGGTTTATATTAATGTGCCCGTTCTAATACAGTATTGCTTCTATAGAAACAACTGCCCAAGGACCTGTATGGTGGACACTCGAAATAAACTGATACAAAATGTGTATAATGTGAATTTTTCTACAAAGAGATGTTTATTAATGTCAACTGGTTATACTGTATCTGCTATAATGTAAGTGATAACATGAACTAACTAGTTTTGTAGACGTTCCAAAACACTGAATGTAACTATAAACGGATAAAAAAAATATGTATCATTCATTAGTAAATTTTTAAAAATGTAACTGTTGGCAAATTGCTGGGCTATAGGAGGACAAAAACACTTTGGGACGTGCTGGTATGGAAAAGTATTCAACAATAATAACAATAAATTGGTAACAATAACTACATTTCAGGTTGGGTGTCATTATTTTCCTACAACAATGCACCCTGACATAATCCTTACACATTTATCAGCCTGAACTATTAATTTGGAATGATGTTGAAGCTGTTCTTCTGACACATGTCTTGCACACACACATATACATGCACACACACACACACACACACACACACTCACCTTGCTGAGTGTCTGAGACTGTCCCACTAGTATAAGTATGTTAGAGGCCAGTATGGACAGACAGAAGTTCACCAGTATGATGGACCTCTCAGAGCGAATATACCTGAGGAATCAAAATATTCACACGTCAGACATGTGCAAAAAAAATGAGTTCATGTTACAGCTCTCAGAATTTACCTATAAATGCTGGCTGTAGCAGAACAGTCACAGCTGCTCCAGCCTTAATTCACCAACAGCAGCAATAAATCTGGGTAATTTTTCCATGAACTAAAAAAGTATGTGCTTTATACTGCCTATATGTGGCTCTAGAAATAAATGCATTTAAGGGCAACAAGGCCAAAAAGGCTTTGTGTAGGAGTACAATGGCTCTGCTCGATGAATCAATACCCTTCCTTTCTTAGTGCCTTCCTGCATAGATGACTGAGGAAAGCAGCAATAAACAGTTCAGCAGTGTCAGGTATTGTAGGCTTGGAAAGACAAAGTGGAAGTAACAGTGATATTGGTGTACTACAATCCCATAACTACAAGAATTCCACAACTGTTAGAATTCCATAACTAATAGAATTATAGAACTACTAGAATTTCACAACTACTAAAATTCCTTAACAAAAAGAATTCCATAACTACTAGAATTCCATGACTATAAGAATGCAATTACCTTTTGAAAGCTATAACTACCAGAATTCCATAACTACTATAATTCCATAACTATTCCATGTTTCCATGACTAGTACAATGCAATAACCTTTAGAATTCCATGACTACAAGAACTACTAAAAAAGTGTAACCATTACAATTTCATTACTATTACATGTCCACAGAATTCCATTTTTGTAAAACACAGATGACTGAATGATTACCTCTTAAAATTACTCATGGAGTTCCAGGGCAGAAATAAAGAAGCAAGTGACAGAAAATGTCTTGAATGAAAACAAACAGCTTGGATGATTAACTACATTTGGGCTAAGTGGAAAATTGTGTAAATGTAATTGTTCGGCAAACTGCTTGTTTAAAATCTTGCACCTTTTTTTTTTTTTTTTTTTTTTTAAACTTGTCACCAGCCTCCCTCTTTGGAGGACCTTGAGAATTTGTTAGTGCTATTAGCTGCTTCAACAAAGTAATGAGGCTCTGTAAAGAGGGAGAACAGAATCTAATACAAATGTGAAAATTAACACTAAGAAAACAAACACCCAGAAGGGGCACAATGGATGAAAGACAAAACAGATAAAAAGACACAAATACAGTAATGATAACAATAGCAAAATCATAATATTAACAGTAATGAAAATCTGCACCATCATTTGTTTTGTGTTTGTTTTTATACATGATGCTGCTGCACACCAATGATAATTGCATGAATGAGCAGGTTCCTAATAAAGTGACCAGTCAGTGTATAGTCAATTACTATATATATATATATATATATATATATATATATATATATATATATATATATATATATATATATATATACATATATATATACACTGCCCTCCAAAAGTTTGGAAACGCCTGAACAAAATAGGGTTTTTGGGCAATATCAGCATAAATCCTCTTTAGTTAGTGACCATTTTGCATTGATAATAAGGGACAACACAAACTATGAAAACATATTTTATTAAATAAAAAGTTTATGAACATAAACATGAACATAACATAGAAAAATA
>CM041003.1:7988850-8018883 GCA_022985145.1 Pangasius djambal
TATATATATATATATATATATATATATATATATATATATATATATATATATATATATATATATAGATTTTTTTTTTTTCCAGTGAGATCAACTCATATAACATACAATCCCAAATAAGTCCATTTCAGTTTTTCAGAAAAAAGGCCTGAGGTATCAGATTACTGCTGAGTCACTGCCTATGTGAAGATGCAGAATAATGGATATAAACACCTGAGTTTAGAGGTGGCGATTAGCAACACTATCAGGAACTGGGGTTAGAGAGTGGTGGGAGTGAAGTTTGCCTAGGGCACTACATGTTCTAGGGCCTGGCACTGCAGTGGATTGTCTTAAAAACCCATTTAGGAGAGTCACCACACTGTGAAGGATTCAGAGTCATGGTCAGTGGGAGTAAACAAATACTCAACTAAGCTCTGTTTGTGCCCAGGACGCAATGTTAGTCTTCGCTCCAGGCCATCTGCCACACACAGCCTGCTGCGTTTTGAGTCTTCACAATAACAATTGAGCTAGCATTCATCACATTATTCTGCCTGTCCCTCATCTACTCCAAAAGACATCTAATTGCAGCTTTATCCCAGTGTGAGTCCACCCCCATTTGAATAATCCCTCATGGGAAGCTGCCTAAGTCTACAAATTAAATTTTTGTTTTGGTTCAGTTTCAGCAGAAGACTATATGTAATTCCCAAGAACAGGTCAACACGACCCAATTCAAATATTTACTAAAAGTGGCAAAATAATTTATCTAGTATGAAACCCAGATGTATCAGATGAACCAGATGAAAATCTTTTAGAACGTCATAACAAAAAAGTTAACTTTAGTACATTGCACATGGCTGTCATATATTTCTTTTGCACTCATATGCACCATCAGAAGGATCCTTCGCCATGTAAAGGAGTTTTGTGTGTCTATTTATATATACTATTGTACTTTATATAGCTAATATACACTCACCATCCGCTTTATTAGGAACACCTGTACATTCATGCAGTTATCTATTCAGCCAGTCATGGGGCAGCAGAGCAATGCAAAAAAAAAAAATCATGCAGATACAGGTCAAGAGCTTCAGTTAATGTTCACATCAAACATCAGAATGGGGAAAAATGTGATCTCTATGACTTTGAACGAAGCATGGTTGTTGGTGCCAGATGGGCTGGTTTGAGTATCTCCTGGAATTTTCACACACAACCGTCTCTATGAAAAAGTGCACAGTATTAAACAGAATATGCTAAATAATAAATGAAAATTCCCAGGTTAATGATGCACCAAGAGGTCACACAATGAACTTGCAATCATAATATTTTTTTATACACAATTTACAGTGCTTTACATAAGTACTCATGATAAGTACATGATGCTACCACCACCATGCTTCACTGAGGGGATGATGCTCTCAGGGTGATGAGCAGCACTTGATTTCTGCTAAAGTAGCACTTTGTTCCAAGGCCAAAAAGTTCAGTTTTGGTCTCATTACACATTACAGACATTTGCTGATGTCTGCTGAGTCAACTTTCATTTGACTGATACTTTTCCAGAACTTTGTCCTCATCTTCTATTGTTAGGTTTTTGGTCTCCACGTTAATGTTTATTTAAGTATGGTCAAAAGTATTTAGCTAATAACCAAATAATTACTTGACTTGAATGTAATAAAAGTGTCACATATTATATTTTATAAAATATGTGACACTTTAATTGTATTCCATTCAAGTAATTATGTGGTTATTAGATAAATACTTTTGCAATTACAGCTTTTACTATACTAGCACTCCCCCACTTCAGTATTATGGGCTATTTTGTGTAGATCCACATGAGTTTTCCTTACCTCCAGGAGGCAGCATAGATGACCAGCAAGATGAGCAAAGCCATGCAGGACACCCCACAGCCCACCATGAGTGGTACTGAGGGCAAGCTGGATGGTCCCATGTCCTGTGTGTGAGAAAATGAGAGAAATATGTGAATACAAATAAATAATAATTACACACTGAGGTCAAAAAGCTAATTGTTTTCAGTGCATCATCTACAATTAACTAATTGATGCATCTATGCATATAGACACATTTTGGTGTTTTGAGATCATGACACTTATTGTAGTATTTGACAACATCTCTGTGAATGTCAGAGGCTCTGAAAATGGGAGAAAAACAAATAATGTGGACCACCAACATCCAACCAATGAGGGCAAAGAGGTGTATCTACTTGTCACTTAACAATGTTGCCAGTCAACTGAGACAGTCCCCCTTCTTGCACAAATGTTCAGGCTTTTCAATCAGAGCCAGGGGTCATCAACCGGCAGACCACCATCTGGATGCGGATCCAGAAAAGAATTTCACCAGACTGAACCATGTGCTTGAAAAATATTGTAATACTGCAATACTACATGAATGGCCATTGAACCATCCCAGCTTCTGTACCAGATCTTCTGTTGTGGATTATCTAATGACAAATATTTATGTAAATTATTTAGCTAAAGGCAGCTCATCAGACCAGAGACTAGCTACAGAGAGCTAGTCAGGAATTTTTTTTAACCCCGTCTTATGTATAGCCATCATTTAAGCGTTAAAAGGTAAGTGCTGTCGCCATTCAGTCACGTTAGCTGCATATTCTTTGTAGGAAAGAAATCTGTTGTAATTTTTACAAATCTTACAAAATTTAACACCCTTGTATAAGATAAGTGCATACAGTAGAAGTAGACTGGAGGGTGTGGCTTTGTAGATAACACTGTAGTGAAGAACTGTTTGCAAGAGAATATCAATTCTGGCAAACAGCTTTCCTGTGCTACACATAGCACTAACCCATACACATATGGGGTGTGTAGTGTGTGTATGAGAGTGAGAGGATGTTTGTGTGAAAGAGAGACAGAATAAAAGGAACACCTAATAAAAGCAGCAGGAAGTGCATTAGTGGAGAGGTGTGAAGGTTCAAAGCTGTGGGTTTTATAAAAGTTTCATGGCTACAGTACGGCTGGCGGAGTTGGCAGGCGCTGCCATCGCAGGTGGCAGAGAAAGGGTAGTAGCTGCCAAGCTCAACCTTTCATCTTTAGCTTAGCCCGATGCCCACAGCATGCTAATAACCAGCTCATTGGTAGCTAGTCCACACTAGCTCTATGGTTTTCATGCAGGTTTCTCTGAAATAACTGAGGCTAGTGAAATTCTTAAAGCAAAAAAATACAATGCGGAGAGAGAGAGAGAGAGAGAGAGAGAGAGAGAGAGAGAGAGAGAGAATTCAGGACACACAACAAACTCAAACTTCAATCAAAGCAAAAGGAAGAGCAGAAAAAGGTTTGAGAGTTCTGATCTCGAGTTCACTGGACACCTATCAAACAGATCTCATGCTAGAAACAGAAGCCTGGACAGAGAGTAAGGGCTAGTTCTTCTTTAAAGAATGAAGATGTGTGAGGTAAATGTGTTTGTTCAGATCAAGCACTAATGACATGGATTCAACTGGAAGTCATGTTTCTCACTTATGAACACTCACATAATGTTTGGTTGTCATTTCTGCAAATGACCTTTAATTACATTGCACTGCAGTACTTAAAATCTACTCAGTATATAATATATTAGCTATGTATGATCTCCTAAAAATAAATCGAATCAAAACTGCTGCCTGTGGAAAGGTAGGGACATGATAGGGAAAGAGAAACAAAGAGAGAGAGAGAGAGAAAGAGAGAGACTAGAATTTGCACCCCTACCATAAACACTGGCCTAAATAGCATGATAGACTGCAGCACACGTATCACATATCTCCTCACCTCCTACTGCATACTAAAAATCAGATGCCACAAATTACAAAACACATCATATAGCCATCAATCCCAGCAGTCCCTGCGGCAGCATAGAGCTCCTAACGAGCGGCAGCCACATCTATTTTCAACCCACCAGGTTTACCCTACTTCTCTTGCCCCATGTAGTGCCCACAGTCCGTTTATCACACTCTCTCTCACTCTCCCTCATGCGCCTTTTACTCTGCAATAACTCATTATGACAAAGAGAAAGTGGGAAAGGGGAACGAAAAGGTGGAGTTGAATATAGACAGCAGGGGACGAAGAGGAAAATAGGGAAGTCCCAATCCAAAAGACAGAATTTAAATGAAATGGATAAGACCTTGTGAGATCTAAAGTAGGCCCAAGACCTTCAAGACTCTACCTTCTGTTTTGAAGCCTCCTGGAGAAAAATCAGGAGACCCAGTACTATTGTAGCATATGGTTAGGCTGTCCTTCAGGTTCCCAAGATACTTGTTATCGCTGAAGTAGCTCAGAGAGTAGAAGAGTGTGAGAGATGACAGTCTGGGAAGTAGGGATGTTGGGACTGTGATGGAGGCCCAAAGCTCAATGCATGAACCTGCTGACCCATCATTGTGTTCTTGGAATCATATTGAGGCCCAAACCTGTTTTCCTTAACCCAATATAGCATGAGTAATGGTGTCCCTGAACAACACAGCCTTCTTTGGCAATTGAAGAAATGTATGCAGTGTTGTTAACGGTAGCTGGAAGAAAACTTTGTTTATGCCAACAACACTATAGGGAAGTATTAGTAGCAAAGGTTGGACTGATAAAGGTCTCCAGTGAATTGTCATTTAAACAGAATCAGAATGAAAATTAGTTTCATTTTTCAGGTATGCCGTATGGATCAGGCAGGTATTATACTAGCCCAATACCAACTAGGCCAGCCCAAAACCAACTAGAAAATTCCAACACCAGCTAGACCACCCTAACCCCAGCTAGAAAATTCCAACACCACCTAGACCAACCTAACTCCAACTAGCCAAACTAAACAACTAGACCAGCATAATACCAGCTTGACAAACCTAATATCACCTAGACCAGCCTGACACCAGATACACAAGTCCAACACCAGCTAGACTAACCTAACACCTGCTAAAGTAGGCTAAACCAGCACAACACCAGTTAAACCAGCCCAACACCAGTTAGACCAACCCAACACCAGCTAGGCCAGCTCAACATTAGTTAGAATTTTCATTTTCCTTTTCTTTGTTGACAACAACTTTTGACAGCTTACTATTTCTGCATTTACATCTTTATCAAGACATTTTTCAGTTCTCGTTCTCTTTCGCTCTTGAAGTGAAGTGAAGTGACATGTGGCCAAGTATGGTGACCCATACTCGGAATTTGTGCTCTGCATTTAACCCATCCAAGTGCACACACACAGTAGTGAACACACACACACACCCGAGCAGTGGGCAGCCTTTTTTGCTGCGGCGCCCGGGGAGCAGTTGGGGATTCAAGGGTCTCACCTCAGTCGTGGTCTTGAGAGCACCGGTCATTCACCAACGCCATCTTCATTTAATTTTCAAAATCTCCAGCACTGATATTCCATCTTCATGGTGGTGGCGAACACTCTTTCAGACAGTTGTACATTGCAATGTTGTGTTAGAAACGTGTTGTATGTACATGACACTATCTGACAGGCCTGTATATCCCAGAGCCGAGAAATTTCAAAAGCTAGAAGAACAAAACAAAACACAAGATGTGGCAGGTATGTGGCACTAGTCTTTTACGGTGTATTATGTGTGTGCGTGCACATGTTTGTACGTCTCTGTGTGTATTCGGCAACGCAGAATGAGAGATCTGTCAACACGCCTGAGGGAGATTAGTCAGCAGTGCAGATCCCTAGATACCAAATGGCCTTCGTCCTTCAGAGCCTTTTAGCATGCAAGGCAGGTTGGTTCTCTGATGCAGGATACAAATGTGTGTGTGTTTTCATCTGTTTTGGTATTATGGAGATAACACTTCACAAATTCAGTCCTGATATGTGTATGTGACTTTGTCTCTGCTTGGATGACTCTCTCGATTGTGTATACTCAAAGCCATTAGGTTGCATAGAGAAACAGATACACAGCAAATTGTTATGGCCACTGTACAGCCTACAACTCCCATCATGCGTTATTGTGTAAGTGATGAAGTGATGGCATGTCACTAGCATGGCGAATGTTCAGATTATCAGAGCCTTTGTAGAATAAATAGAAGCTGGCATGCTTTAAATAAAAGAGATTAGTAACGTTGGCGAAATAGCATGCCACTAGCCAGCCCATGCAGAAAATAAACAAGATTAGTTGGCAAAGCCTCCATCCATACTAAATGGCCTGACAGCAGTGGCTTAATCCTGCCCTCCTGCCTGGTTTCTATTAAACATAGAGCTTAATCCAGCACTCTCCCAGCAATGGGGTCAAGGTGCTTGTTCATGCTGTCAGAAATATGGTTCTTCTGTTCTACACAGCTATTCCATAATTCAAAATCGTGCATTACACTCTTTCTGCAACAATCTATGGCTAGCATTCTGCTAACACAAACAATTTTACCTGATATCTTTAATAGCAAACTCTTGTAGAATCAATCTCTGAGTTCCATACATTGTAAGATACCACAGTTCCAGTAAGGCATGAATAAGGTTCTGATGGTATACTAGTTGTATCATTAGGTTACTGGTACAAACTGTATTTGATTCAGAATTCTAAGAAATGCCAGAACCACCAACCTCCCCTTTAAAAAATAGCCACCCACCCACTTTTTTTGGTTGTGTGTTCACTTAAGATGCATGATATTGCTAGCCTTTAGAGATGGCAAAGCAAAACTACAGCAACAATTGCAAATGCCTTTAGGTATTAACAGGCTGGCTAGCTACAAACAGCTAACCTACAATTTTGTTTTGTTTTTTTATCTTTGCAGGCAGACTGCCCAGACTTACCAAAGCAAGAAAACATTTCCACATTTACCCAACACATGCAGATAGGCAGATTGGCTATGATAAATTGCCCCTAGGTGTGCGTGGGTGTGTTGATGTATGTGTGCATTGTGCCCTGTGATGAACTGCCGTCCCATTTGGGGTGAATTCTCCGGCATTTTTCCTGGTGTTGCCAGGATGGGCTCCAGATTCAGCATCACCCTAAGCAGGATAAAGTGGTTACTGAGGATGAACGAATGAATAAAGTACATTATTGGCAGAAATAATGAAAAGCCTGGGTCAAAGCCAGATTTTTCGTTTCTTTTCTTTTTAAAGCAGGATTTTTGAGGCCTGGCAAAATATGATGGTCAAGATAGGTATCTTCAATTTCCTAACTTGCCTAAACATGAATGATTGTTCAAATAAATTAACGAATGAATGAATTAATTAACAAACTAAGCTATACACCAACCCCTTCTGCCATCTGAAACCACCATCCATCCTAAATTTGCTATGCAATTACATACTGTACACACATACAAACATTCTATCTAATGTCTCTGAAAATGCAAATGTAAGCAGGTAACATACTGAAAACACCAATATATTGAAAACTATGATAATTATGCCAGTAGTAGGACACCATATCACTATCACCAGCACAGACAAAAAAGAACTTTATGCAGTGCATTCAGGATATTTCACTCATATTTCCATTCATATTCCAGATTTCAAATGTTTCCATCAAGAAGCGAAATAGAAGTTCCTGAATTAGTTCTTTTGAAGTCTGCTGTTCAAGCGACCGATACCAAAGACCTGTTTTTTACACGCGAATTACAGTGTATTATAATTCTCAGCACTATGATGAAGCTGGAAAAAAAAATAAAAAATCTGAGTTGCAGCAGCACTTTCCCTCACATTGCTTGTAGGATCTGTACAACACTTTCTCACAGTGAGACGGTAAAGGTCTTTCCAGTTGAATGGAGTGCTTTGCTGGCGTCGAGAGAACATTACTGATAGAGATGCACTGACCTGAACATGGCGTGGCTAATGGAAGGAAAATGACTAGGCGCTAATGGCGCTGTTTATTGCCCATCACCAAATGTCACCAGGCATTCCAGCAGCAGCCAGGGAACTTAATGCTAGAGATATAGAAGTGGAACATAATTGATAGGCATCATCTGGGAAAGTTCAGTAAGACATGGACACCTGCCAGCAAGCTGCATCAAGTGGTTCTGAGGTGCCATGCTGTATGTTCCAGCACTGAAATCAATTTTGGTCATTTAAGAATATATTGTGCACTGTGATGGACTGGTGTCCCATACAGGGGGGTATTCCCACCTAGTGTCCAGTGTTCTTAGGATAGGCTCTGGCTCCACCACAACCTTGACCAGTATAAAGCAATTCCTGAAACTAAACGAATAAATGAACAAACGAACAAACGAATGAATTAACATATTTTAGAGAACAAGTGTATGTATGGATATGCTGTCATTTGCATCCTGTGGAAATTTAGAATGAGCTGAAGTTTTGATGGGAAACTGTTGGCCCATCCAGGGTGTATTCCTGCCTTACGCCCAGTGTTTCTGGGATAGGTGAGGGATTCACTGCTACCCTGACTAGGATAAAGGTCTTAATAAAGATGAATGAATGAATCAATGAATTAATGAATGAAGGAAGGAAAATAGTTGAATTCTCACCATTTGGAAAAACAGTCTAGTACTGTACTTATGACTTACTCAGAATATGCACTTTACACTTTACCCCCAATCTCAACTTATAAACAGATATATATTTCATTAATAGTGTAATTAAAATGCCAGTCACTCTTTCCCTGGAAATCGTTTAGCTGAGAATACATAATATCTTAATATAATGTAAGAATAGCATAGACTATATGTGTGGCGGTCTGGAAAAAAACATTGGACGCTGCTATTGCTGAATTCTGGAAAACAGCTAAAATGATGAAAAATCTAGTTTTCGGACAAATGAGTTTTTTCCTCTGGCTTTTCTTCTCATACATTGACACCTAAACTTTAAGAAATCCTATGCATTTCACCAAATTAACATGTTAATGTTTTTTATTTAGGCTACAATCTAACCTTGCTTAGGTTATTTGCAAAGATCATTTGGGTAAGCAGCCAGTTTAACAAATGTGGTGGTGAAAACAGTAAGTCCCTAACTGCAACACATTTTTATAGATCAATACAAAGCAGAACGGTATCTGATAACTCTGACCTTTTAATAAGACATATGTTTATTAGGTTAGTATAAAATTTAAGTTATTAAAGTAACATTATGCACTGTATTATCCAAAAGCAGAAACACAGGCTTCAACAATGTATCTGGCAAGAAATCTCCCTTTAAATTCAAATAACTGATGGTTAAATTAAGCATTTTTCACTTCTCAGAGAGCACATAATGGGTGCATAGAAAATCAGTGGCGCTGTTTTATTCTTATTTTATTTATTATGACCATACTTGCTTTGAAAGCTCTCTCTCTCTCTGACTCAGCAGTTTACTGCATTGCCATATTGTTTTATTTCTGCCTATCTAAGGCTGCTCAATTCATTCATGTAAGCCTTATTTTCCACAATAAGCTCTGGAATTCCTCCATCTTTGTCACTGTGCACACTGAACACATCATTTGGACAAATGCTTAATTGCAAATGTTTGTCAATTGTAGAAGAGCATGCCAAAATATTGGAAAATGATTCACTTACTAAACACTTTTTAAGACTGAGGACACTTCCCCTCCCAGAGAGCAAAGGTTGCACTCACTGGAATACTAACGTGAACTTTAAATTCATTTCCTGGTTTTAGATTATATAAACTCTTCATGGACATTTACTCATTGCGAAGTCTTGCCATTCCCCGTGTTTGAGTAAGTTCACTATCATGTGTAAAAGCTCTCTCTCTTTGCAAGACATTTTGACAGACATTTCAACATCTGATTATAAACTGAACTGACTAAACCTATTTAAAAAAAAAAAAACAAAAAAAAACAAACACATTTTGCTAAAACACTTTTGATATGAGCTGAAAAACAAGAAGTCACTATTCACAAGAAGACACTGTGTTAACCGGTTCCGTCTTAGCTTATCACCTGCTATTTGTTAACACTAGACACATAGTATGAAGAGATTTTAGACAAAGACAAAGTTTTGAAGACTGCACTGAGCACACTGGGTAAGTGGGTATCATTTGTTCCCATGAGCACCTGAGAAAAAAGTTCTGGCTCTTTACTCATCAAGATCTTTTTGGGGAGAGAGCCAAGGCAAGGTTATAACCTAAAGTAAATAAAAATATTTCCATGCCATTTCTGTAGAATCTATTTGTTTTCTTAAAGATGTCAAAGCATATTATTGGGGGAAAAAAAATCTATTTAGTCTGTTTTCCAGAATTTTGCCCCAGAGATATCCAACAGGTTTTCACAGATTTTACTTCACAATATGGTTGTCACTCTCAAACAATGGGCCTCATTTATTAAGGTGTATGTTAACAGATTTATTCATAAATCATTTGTAGGACCATTAACACAAGAAATTTGGTATTCATAAAAATCCCATAATTTGGGGAAAACATGCATATCCTACTAGTGCTCCTGAGTCTGTGCATAAGAACTAATGTAAAGCTCATTTTTTATCAACTTCAAATCATAATTTGCATGAATTCCTGCACTTAAATATATATAGAATATATGGTTGCATTTTAATTGATTATTTTTATTACGTTTACAGCATTCAGCACATTCCCATTGAAGTGCTTTGGAGTCTCTATCAAAAACACATCCTCATGCTAGTTTACTAGCTTACATAAGAATACCACCAAGAAAGATTTGTGAAAACCTGACATTTTATATTAATGCCATTCATTAAAGAATATGAAAAAATAAAAAGCCAAGACAAACCCATAAATTAAGACAAATAAAACAAATCATTCAATTATTACAAAAGAAATGTCGCCATAAAATGGAGGACGGGTCGGTCTGTCTGCGCATTAGCCATAAACAAACGCCTCAGCTGCCAAGGAGATTTAGTGCTTGCTGTGCTAGTGAGGGAAGAGGATGTTTAAAGACTAGTATTCTTTTTGGAGGATGCATGCAGGCTTATAAAAAAAATGTTATGCAACAACATTTTCAGCTCATTGGCTGAGACACTTAAAACAATTTTAAAATAGCAGTTTCTATGGGTGATGAGCTTGGGTCACATGATCACCTAGGTACAGTGTAAATCTTTTTTTCTTCTTTTGTTTTCATGTCACACTATTTTTTCACCTCACTTAATTCACACTTAATTCACCTTTTCTGTAAACTGTCTCTGGGTTTTGATTTTTTAGGTGCTGATGCGCTGCTAAATATTTTTACTGCTGTTGTGAGTTGAGTCAAAATAACTTCCACTTTTGCCTTTCTACCGTTTCTTTCATCATTCAGTGGGCAATTTGTGTTTCCAGCCCGCTGCGCACTTAAACTTTTATGGAGCTTTGTGGGCATCACTACATGCACATGACCTGTGTCATGAACACAGTTCCCTACAGTTTCCTTTTGCACATTACAGGTGATCAACATATGCATGCGAGTATGAAGAAAATCACATTTTTGTAATTCTGGCAGAAAAATGTAGTTTGGTTTGGTTATGGAAACATTTACACAAAACTTTACTAAAAGATTGTCGAATTGATAAAGGCCTAATAAATAAATCAAATCAAATCAAATAAATCAAAAAATATTTATGATTTTCTGGTTCATTCAGAAAAATAGGCCTGGACAAACCATTGTTGCCAGTCAAACAAAACACATGATTTAAATAATAGAGCCCAATATAAGCTCATATAACAAAATCCTACAAGCCAGTAAATAGGCCTACAATACTGATATAAACTGCTGGATTAGATTCACATGATTCACATTCACAAACAAGAAAGACAAAATCCAGAAAATCCCTAGGAGCTATCACAAAATGTGCAGGTCAAACGAATGAAAAGTGGGTCATTAAGTCAACTAACAAGCCAGGCTGTCAACAACACAGAAGCAAACAGAGCATAACCACAGAGCTTATCTGTGACCAAGGGCTGTTAAGTGAGGAATAAAAAACAATGTGGTGTGCTGTTAGAAGGAAATAATGCAAAGAATAAGACTCTACCATGGCGGAAAACCTAGTGACTGCCTTGCAGCAAAAACATATTGAATATAAGCATATTGAACACAAGAATACACTACACATACCTGCTTGACTTAATCGATTATATGTCTGAGTGAATAAATGTAGGCATTTCTAACCCAGTTCCTCATTTGACAGTCTGTTCTGTTCTGATCAGCAAAGGTTTAGTGCTAGTTGCATTTTAAAGCACAACTGCATGTAGAAGTCAGCCAGAGTGGTGTGGATATGGACAATACAAGAAAACCACACTGTGATCACTCATGTCTAGACAGCTCATGCAGGCTTCACTAGATTGCCCTCCATGAATGAGAGTAGGCTCTGACCTCGACTGGACACACATGCTGACACACTGTATGAAGATACAGACAGCTAGTATACAGATATAGAAACTCTCAAATGTGTAATAGTTAAACTTTCAGCTAAAAAAAAAAAGTAGATATGAAATGTTTAATAAAGTGCATTGTGAGTACATGACACCTTAGGCGTCACCTGAAAACTACTGTTTTTTCATTTTCTTTTCAGCTAAAGCAGTGGTCAGACTGAATGGACAGGACTGTCGTGTCTTTGGTCAGTAACTTAAATGGGGAGCTGCGTATTATTAAGTAATGGTCACACTGACCTCATTTTTACCTCATTGTTTTGTTAATGTTGCTTCGTGCACATGTGAGGGAAAAAAAAACACATCGGCTGCCTAGCTAATGTTATCCTTACATTCTGACGGGAAGAATTGAAATCTGTTAACTCTATGCATTCCCTCTTATAACAAAAAACACTGCCAAATTATTGCTACAATGGATGAAGCCAACCAATTGAAGTAAAGACTTGGCCTCAAAAATTGTTTGATTTCATTGGGTTTTCTGCCTCAGTCCTGACTCTGTCTTGCTTTCGTTTGGTAGGTCTTGACTTGGCCTTAACCCCCTTAACACTCGACCATAGCTAGTCCTGGTCTTGGACTCGTAATAAACTTGACTACAGCCCTTCCTTTGGGTGATAGATCCTAAAGCTTAATTATGCACTTGGTGAGCTACACTTGTTATCCACAAAGGTCTAGTCTGGATAGATAGACAGCACCAATGTTTCATTGACAGTTGCCCTCTCTAATTAGGTTATTGCATGACCCCTCACTACTGTGGACCAAAACTGACCATGTTTGTCAAGTTTAATACAAGTCCAAGACCAGGACTAGCTAAGGTCAAGTGTTAAGGGGGTGAGGCCAAGTCAAGACCTACCAAATGAAATCAAGGCAGAGTCAAGCTTGAGGCAGAAAACCCAGTTAAGTCAAATGATTTTTGAGGCAATTAGGCAATGTTTTCTAGAAGATGGAATTTCTGGTTTGAACACAACTGCTATCTCTGTGCCACCTGACAGACATCTGCCGATTTGTAACAGAGACTCAATAATTCCCTGAAAAATGACGCTTGGCATGTGGAAGTGGGGAAGGGAAAAATGCACTTTCAGTTGCCATGTCTGTAAGTTCTTTACGCCTATGTGTGTTTTTGAATGGTATTATCTTTTATTACCCTTATTGTCACAGGTTTCCCATTTCAGCATGAAGCACAGTTCTTAGCACAACTAGCACTATTATATTTGTTTTAAGTTCCTGTTATGGTTTGTTTTCATTGCCAATGAGCTTCCTCATTTACATAATCATGTATGTTTTGGTTTGATTTCGTGTCTTGTCTCTGCTGTTGTCCCATTATTGTTGTGGTTCCTGATAGTGTCCAGATGCTCTGTGTTTAGTTTATAATGAGTTTTCCTGTTCAAGCCCTGAGGTTTCATTGTTTGGGTGAGAAGTCTTAATGTGCATTTTATGTCGTTCAGTCAGAGCCTTGTTTCCTTGTTTCCACAGTTCCCCCTGTTCTGTGTGCCCTGTTCGGTGTTTCTGATTACTTCCTGGTTTCAACCCTCACCTGTTTATATGTTTGATGTTATGGATTATCCCTGTGTATTTTTGCCTCCCTTTGTTTTGACCTTTGCCTTGGACTATGACAATGATTTCTGGTTTGCCCTCGATAAACAGCACGCTGATTTTACACACCACACTTACATTCATATTCTTAGGGTTTAACAAACTAGTACACTCATTCTATTGGTAAAGAACTTTAATTGTGGACTTCCAAAAATCTAAAAGCAGCAGACACTCTCCCATCTACATCAATGGGACTCAAGTGGAGCATGTCTCCAGCTTCAAGTTCCTGGGTGTCCAGGACATCTCTGGTGACATCTCTGAGGAGCTGTTCTGGCACCATAATACCATAATACTTCAATTCTGGTTAGGAAGGTGTAACAGTGTCTTCACTTCCTGAGGAGACTGAAGAAAGTTCATCTGTCTTCCCAGATCTTAACAAGCTTGTACCGCTGAACCATTGAGAGCATCCTGACCAACTCCGTCAGAGTGTGGTATGGCAGCTCCACATTGTCTGAAAGGAAAGCCCTGCAAAGGGTGGTGAAAACCGCCTAACACATCGCTGGTGCACAACTACTTCCCTTTGAATATCTTCACCACAGTAGATGTCTGCACAGAGCACGCAAATTCTGTATTATCTCTATATAATTGTAGAGCCATAGTATATATCCTAGGTTATCTTTATATATCTGTATATTATCTGTATATACATTTTATATTATCCATGGATAATATGTGTACTGTTATATATATTCAATGTACATAGCTCTTACATATATTTATGACTAATAATTGCATACATCTATTCAAAAGCTACTCTATATTCACTGCCTATAGCCTTGTTATTGATTTATTGTATGTATATATATATATATATATATATATATATATATATATATATATACACACACACACACACACACATTCAACTTGCACGTTTGTTACTTTGCACAATGCTATTATATGTACTTCTGATAGATGCTAAACTACACTTCGTTGCTGAGTACCTGTACTGTGCAATGACTTCTATCTATCTATCTATCTATCTATCTATCTATCTATCTATCTATCTGTCTGTCTGTCTGTCTGTCTATCTATCTATTGAATGCCAAAGATGGTCTTCCTTTCTTTACTGTTGATTGGACTAACTGCACTTATGTGTTAGAATTGGGCAGAATGGGACAGTTAGTGCAGTCCTCCAGTCAACAGCATTTATCTTTCCTCTGATGTGGCACAAATAACAGTTCGACTAGAGGTGTTAGATTTCATATTAGCATGACGTTTTCATCTTTACAGTAATTGGGCTCCAACAATCCCAACATCAAGAGCAACCACACTGCTCATTATTACAGAATGTTCTCAACATGTTCTCACATTTAAGTGGTCTATGATGTTTAGCCAAGGGTCTTGATGATGTAATCACTTCTGGAACAATCCTAAACAAGAACTACAAAACTCCTGAATGAGTTCCTGGTTTGTGTTTCCACCACAATGCAGGAGATGTGATCATTAACAGAAGTGAAGCAAACTGTGTGAGGGATCTGACATTTCAGAGCACAGCAAAAACACTTTATAGCAATATCACAAACATGGAGCAAGTTGGGTTTGAAGTTGTTGAACTTTATTGCTTTTGTTTTGCTGCCTGAAAATGATTTTAACCTTACAAGAAATTTTTAAACCAGGTGCTCTCGCAGAAAAGCACAAATTCACACGTCTAACATGTTTTCATTGTAGACTGAAATGAAGTTATTGATACCATCCTGAAGATTATTAGTTTTCTATACCAGCATGTTTCCCTTACACCACAACTATTTGACATTTTTTGCCAATTTGCAATTTGATAAAGAATGACGAAATTTTTAATCATTTATAGCTATATTATAGTTAGTTCCTGTTTTCAATAAGATACAACATCTAAAAATTACTAAGACAAAAAATGCTGCAAGAAACCACAATGGCCTCTGTCCTTACACTATGGTGGAAAATTAGAAGTCCCACTTATATGGAAATGATAACGTAAGAGAATGATCACATCACTATAAACCTGTGATTTGAATTGTAACTGGCATTATAGAAAATAAGTCAACACCTTCAGTCCAATCAGAATAGAGAATTCAACAGTGCTATGGTATAAAACTAGACTATTAGCTAAAGAAACATTTATAAATTTCCAGGAATGATGCTTAGACTGGTAAATGTGAAAAGGCATATTATCTGTTCTTTTCTAAAACAGTGTTTTGCAGTCACTGAAATTGCAAGTCAATTAATCTGAAAGTGTTGTCTTCCTGTTGTTGTGTGGATTCCAAGATGGAGGTTATTGCAATGCTGCTTTCTTTAACAGTTTTTTTTTCTTTATTTAATTTTGACTGATTTGTATGGTATAGGGGTGATGCTGGGATGTGCAATAAAGCATGTTTTATGTTCATGTTGTGAAAAAAATGATGTAAAAGTCACAGATGAGCCACCTTACACACATACCCAGGATGCCGTTTTCTGTCATTTTCACATTCTGACTGTAGAAAACCTGCAGTCTGAAAATGTTAGTTTGGTAAAAGCATAAATATGGCATTATGAAAATCACCCCTGATAGTGTAGATGAAGGCTTAGTCACTCTGTGAAGCTTGTGTTTGATCAATCAGTGATATTCAATATTGCAAACTATACCCCAATACATCCTAGCCCATAGGAAAATGCATAACCTTGAGCAAGAGCTAAAAAGTATTAAAATCAGCCCTGGCTTCTGTGATGGAAACACACCTGAAGTTTACAAGTTCCTGGAAAAGTTCCTGTGACAAGAACAATGGTAGGGCACATGTTTATTACTGTGTGTGTGTGTGTGTGTGTGTGCGTGGTTGAGTCAGAGTGTTGTAGTCTCTCTGGCTGAGATCAGCAGGAGCGGCATTGACATTAGCCAGCTGTGTGTGGTTCAGTTTCTATGTGACAACAACCGGCTACTGGATTTACAATCTCCACCCCCACATTGCTCACTCCTTGCGGCCATTTTCCATCTCCCAGCATCCCTTTCCCCTGCTGTGCATATCACTCATTCTAATGGGGTGCTTTCAGATAGAGAGCAAAAAAGGAACGCTAGACAAAAGTGGGTCAGCCTCAACATCCCCCCATTCACCCACCACGACTGGTGACTTGTGGAAGAGAAAGAGGAAATCAGAGAGAGAGAGAGAGCATATGGTGGGTGGTCCACCACATGGCAGATGGTCAATACAATAAAACGTACAGACATTAATCAGGAAGGATAAAGGGCAAACAGCTCAGGTCGTTTGCAGGTCTCGCTAATCTTGCTAATCATTTTAGCATGCTGGACCTTATTAATATTATGGATGACTTAAAATGTGCATTGTCACTTAAAAACACAAACACATTCACTACCCAAAAGCATTAATCTATTTTGGTATTCTCACTCTAGCAAGAAATAAATAAAATATATAATTCCAGCCCACGTTTGATCCGATTAGCAAGCGCAACACACAACATGATACCTATAATATCCATATGACAGGTGCAATTAAAAATCCATATCAGCTTGTATCAAATAATTAAACTTTTTTTTTTTCCAGAACCTGTTTCAATCATTGTTTTATTAAAAAATTTCCTGTTAGCAAAACTAGCATAAAGCATGCTAAGACCCTCAGTAAAGGCATTTTCAATAAACACATACTGTCTGTGAGATGTGAAGGCCATAATTTATTCAAATTGTCAAGTGTGTACAACAAAGGTTCACATCGAATTCAGCGTCTCATTGCCCATGTGACACCCATGCACATTCCACTTCCTTGAAAAACAATCTGTCTCTCAAGTGCTTATTCCTGATGCTGATGAGCTCGAAAGCAGCATCCGTACAGTCCTTCAACAGCTTTGACAGCATAATAACTACTGTATTACTTCGAATGACGACATTTAAGGCTGGACGTGAGGAAGAAAGACAGATTTAAAAAAAAAACATTTCATAGGGCTGCGACGATTAGTCGTCAACGTCGACGACGTCGACTATAAAATTTCGGCGACGTGAAATTTCATTGTCGACACGTCGTATTATTTAAGCAGCCTCATTCAACTCATGACTTAATACTTCTTCGTTTGCTGTCTATGATAAGAACACATGCAAATGAAACTGCAATGCACCGGAGGAAGTGGTGGGGGCAGTAGCGTCTTTTAACCATTTGCGTCCTCAATCAATCAATCAATCAATCAATCAGTGAAGAAGTGTAACACAGAGATCAACAATGGCAGAGGCTCCGGCTCCGTGTGAGCAGAATGTAATGAACTTGAGGCCGCGACTATCTAAAGTCTGGGAGTTTTTTAAAGATAATAAAAATAATAAAGTCAAGTGCACTGTCTGGCAGTACAACGGCGATGCACGAGCATTTTAAGCGAAAACACCCAGGACTGGTGTCCAAAGTTCCAGATGGGTAAGTTTGCAGTTTTTGGTTGACTTTTTGGAAAATGCGTCTTTCAGTCTAGAGTGTCAAAGTATTTTTAGGCCTTTTTATGAAAGCCGGTGTTGAACAATGAGCGCGCTTACATGCAGGAACTAACGTTACTCCAGTTATAAACGAAATAGCGGCGATATTCGGTTTGCGCGCGAGTCATTCTGATTGACGTGAAATTTGGCCGCATCTGGCGCAAACCGAACATCGCCACTCTTCCGTTTATAACCGGAAGAGTCCCTGCATGTAACTGCGCTCACTGACTGAATGGTAACGTTAGTGTCTCGTCCCTTATGTTAATATTGTAAGCTAAATTCAAACCTCGCCTACTAATGTTAAAGTAGTGCAATAAGCCATAAGTTTAAACCCTTTCCTACTTTTTGTTTACATATGGCCTTATTTGAGCACTTTAAGTCACTTTAAGACACAACAATGTCACTTACCTCAGTTTTTCAATTTTCTTAATGTCCATGGCCAGTTTGTGGTTTCTCAAGTTACTGGATGTTAACTCAGTGTTTACATTGTGTCCTGTTGCAAGGATGCTACCTTTTATTACTTGATATGAAACACCAATGTAGAGTCAAAGGTTCACTGTCTACCATATCACATTGCTTTCGGAGTTAAACATATTGCTGGACCATGCAGAGGCTTAGTGGTGTGTTAGGTGCAAATGTAAAGGTGACACTCACCGGGTCTTTAGCTTTCTGTGCTAACACTGCAAAGGTGGAAATCTTGCTGCAGAGGCATTTAGTGTGGACTGCCGGCGACGGGAACGTTTTGCAGGCTTCAGCGTCCCAGTTTTCCTCACCAGCCTCACTGTTGATAGGGAAAACACAAATGAGAGCGAGACATTCAGAGGGAACTAACTAGGGTGATGAGGAATTTATCAGTGGGGGTGGTGTAACTGAGTGACAAACGCTCAGCATTCAAAATATCACCAACATCAACAGATGTTATATTTATTACATACATGATCTGTATATATTGCACACTTTTTCAGAATAAAAATCTCTACTTTCTACTCCCTAAATGTTCTCTACAATGATATAATTATAAAGCCATAAGATGACTTTTAGCATCAGACAGCTTCAAGAAGTTGATCTAAAATCTGACCAAAACTAACACTAAAGCTGTTGTTACTTAGCCTCTGCTAATTCCTACACTCTGAAATGTTAGATATTAGCATTCAACTAGTTTGTATTATCAGTGTTTTATATTATAATCATGCTAGTTAACATTTAAGAGATTAGGAATAAAGCTGCTGTTAGAGATCTTCAACCGATTCCTAATATCTCAAATGTGAGCAAGATATTAGGATTCAGCTACTTTGTATTATTAGAGTTATTATCATTCTAGCTAACATTTGAGAGATTAGCAATAAAGCTGTTGATACTTAGCCTCAGCTAATTCCTAATCTCTCAAATGTTAGCTAGATATGAGCATTCAACTACTTTGTATTATCAGAGTTATTATCATACTAGCTAACATTTAATTTTTACAACACAACAGTCTGGGTTTATGTCTCTAATTGTGTGACATGATATGCGCAACCTATCGACAACACATAGTACTCCTAGGCCCATTACATCATATCATTTCAATGGTATTCATCTTCTCTTAAACTGTAGCGGTCAAGAAATCCAAAATCGACTTGAAAATAATTGGTTCACTGATTTAGCCGAATCATGACCCCCACATTATCTGAAACTTAGCAACTTTGAAAAAGCCATAAGCTCTCCCTACGTGGCACAATTACATCATGTTATATATCGCTGAAAAGATTGTTTCTTGATATAGATATGTCAGTTTATGAGTCATCATGATATATATGTCTGTCAGATTCCTTTATAAACCTTATAAAGAACACTAAGTAGAATGGAGATACTGTACACTAAACTACTACAATAGAAAAATAAAACTTGTAAGAATATCAGAAATCCACTGGCAAAAATGATTATATATATATATATATGTGTGTGTGTGTGTGTGTGTGTGTGTGTGTGTGTCTGTGTGCGTGTATAATATGTTGGGGCCGATATTGAACAGGTACCAAAAACCAATGCAGTTGGTGTGTTTGGTACTTAACTGGTGGCTTATTTAAAATGCACAGTTCTGTTTTTTTTTTTTTTTGGGGGGGGGGGTTTGTCTTGGTGCCAAAAATTCAGTACTTTGTGAAATAGAAAAACATGGTTACATCCCAAAACCTTTTTGTGCCAGAAAGTGGCTCTTTGAGTTTTAGCTTTAATTTGCAACACAATATTGGATGAAATTAGGTATTCATATAACATAAATGTAAACTAAACCCCAAGGCCTCATCACTGGTCCAGACTAATCCCACTATTTTGCATCCTTTCTCTTTTTTTTCCTGGGATAATTTAAATTTCAGATCCACTGCTGTTTATCACCTGAATTTGTCTATATTTAGCTCTGTCTGATTCTTTCTCCCTCTCATTCATGTTATTTTGCCCAGCTTGGACTCCCTTCTCTCTGCTTAATGAGTTTAAAGCCCGTTATTGGAAAGTTTGATGTTCAGAGCTATGATGAACATCCAGTGCTTTTAATTAGCGGTCTAATTCCCAGTAACCTCACGGCAGGCATGCATATGCCCACTTGTTCTAGCAGCAGCATGGGAGAGACTGCACTTATCAAATGGACATGTGCCTATTAATACTAATTTGCTAATTAATTGCAGTTGATACATGATGAAGGAGCATGGAGAAAGCATTTCGTTAAAAAGCTGTTTCAGTATCACAATCATGAATTAATTAACCCGGCTGAATTGCTGCAGTTCATTGAGAACAATATGCAATGATTTTTGCATGTACAAATATGATGTTTATAATATAAACATACCACTGAGCTTAAAACGCATCAAGGACCAGCAGAAAATAATAATAATAATAATAATAATAATAGATTTGCTATTTGCGTTCGTTTGGTTTCATACTGCATATTTTTACACAAACCAAAAAGCAGCAGAAAAAAAACAAAACAACTTGAGAGGAGTACAGGGCTGAAAATGTACTTGTACAACTCAAAAAATAAATAAATAAATAAATAAATAAAAAATATTAAAAACTGAAGAATGTAATACCACAGGTGGTAATAATTGATTAGATAATTAGATTAGATAATTATATAAAGAATTAGTTCTGCATATTGCATTCAGCCAAATTTCCAGAAAACATTTCCGATTTCTGCAGTTCTACAGCTCTGTTCTTTGGCTCGGTTTGCACCTCACAGGTGAGTTTAGAAGTTTGGCTCTACAAAAACCTTGTGGCCCACAACCCAAAATACACAGTCTGTTTGATTCACTTCCTAAAGCATCGAACTGCAATCAAACTGTGCTAGAGTTGTAACCAGACTGAGAAGGATTGTTTATAGCTGTTATAACATAAGTGAAAAGAATGAAAAGAAACTAACTTGTTTTGTGGACATTCCTCAACATTAAATGTAACTGTAAATGGATAAAAACTATTATGTACCATTGTTGAACTGTACTAAACTGCTGTGGCACAAAAGGAACAAAAGACTGCATTTGGCCATATCACACCATCCTGTTATTGACTCTTGTCCGATAACTGCCCATCCTGTGGTGTTTTATTCCTTACATATATACCACTGGTACTTACACTGTTCCTTACTTAGTTAAAACTCTTTTCTAAATCTTGATTTGTACATTATTTTTGATTCCATGGAATTTAAGTTTGTAACTCTGATTGTACAAATGTTTTTTTTTTTTTATAAATACATCCCCAGATCTAGTGGATGTGCATGGTGAGTCATTTGACGAGCAAAAATCAGCAGCTAGACCAACCGTACTGATATTTCTAGCATATGTCTTTCACAAGGGCTGTATTCCATTCCGAACAAACCTCTCGAAGTCGCGTCAACATTTTCCTCCATGAGTGCTCCATTAATAACTGTTGGTTGGGGAAAAATGTTCATATTTACCAGTCGTTGGAAAATAGTGTTGTAATTAAAACTTACCACACTGCAGAACAGGATTTGAATGCAATTCATTAAGCTCTTATCTTAGCCTTCTTTTTACCAAGTTATAGCTGAGCATGCATTTACTCGGAATATTGACTTGGAGTAGTATGTCTAATGCACTAAGACTCTAATCATTTCACAGACTAGAGTGGGCTGTGTTTTTATTTATTTATTTTTTCTTGAGAGAAAAAAGGATGCTAATTATTAATAATCACCTTGTATGTGAAATCTCTCCCGCTCACAATTGTTGAAGTCGGAGGAGAACGATGTATTTCACAGAACTGGTAACTTGTGGGGGAAAAAATCGTTTATCGTTTTATCATAGTTTATTTGATTTTTGGCATTTCTAATACAATCAGGGGAAATCTGACTGATGCTGTGAGTAGGGACATAGTAGACGCATATGATATCTAAGTTTTTTTTTTCCCTAAATATTATAAAAGGAAAAGATGGGAGGAATAGTTATACAGTGATACTTGTCATTGATTTTTAAAGGGAAAAGGCAGTATCGGAAATATTGATACTTCAGTATTGACTCAAGCATCCTAAACATTAGAACATAATTCCGTTGTTTTTCACAACTAAATACTTGAAATACACTAAGATGCATTCTTTTATTCAATATTATATATAAAAATCCTTTTTTTATTGTCTGATATCATGCTTATTTACTCATACTCGTAAAAAATTCTCTAATACCAAAATCCGATACCATGTGATATTATGTGACGTAAGCCTCGTGTATGTTGTTTTGCTAAGAAACAGAAAACACGAAATGATAGAGATTGGGACGTATTTCGCGATTAATGACCGCAATCAAACCAAAGCAAGCTGCAAGCTGTGCTCTGCGAGAAAATATCAAGAGGACCTACTGCAGCATCTTTCTACAATACAAGTAAACATAAAACTCAGCATGAGGAGTTTATTGCTAGCAGTGCATAGCAGCAAACAACACTTTGGTTAACACTGGTTATGTGAGGGGGAAAAAAAACTGTCTACGGACAAGGCTACATAAGTGAAAAAACAGCTCTTATAAAGTAAGATCTTCTTGATGATCAGCCACTATCGGTCATTGAAAACAAAAACATACTTTACTTACAGCTGTGCAGAAGCGCTTCTCTGAATTGAAATAAAACTCGCTCTTCTCCACTACAACCCTACTTGATCCATGGAAACATAGACAGAGCTACATAAAATATTTTTTCTGATGTCCCTGGTTGATTGATATTAAGTAGGATACTTATTTCGGTATCGTTATTGGTGTCAGCGAGAACCAAAAAAACATGTCCTTGTAGTCAGTCTGAAAAAAAAAAATGATATCAATGCATCCCTAATGTGAACTATTCAAAAGATTTTCTGATTTTAGTCTGACAAATATTGCAAATACTACAAAAGTACTGCAGTGTAGAAAACTACACAAACAATAGTGTGATATTGGACATTTTCAGAGTGTGCTAAAGTGATGTAAAATGTACCATGAGTGGCTTTTCTGACTAATACTTTTACTTGTTTTGAATATTGCACAATACTCCATTAACATTCTCTCTCTAAGTGCTTATAAACAAGCACGGCTCTTATTTTGAGATGCATGAACATGGTGAGGTGTTACATAAGTCAGAAAATTACAAAAAGGGGCAGCATTCCTCCTTCTGTTTGGGTGGCCATTATATTGTGAAGCCTGCTATATGCTGGCTGTTCACTGTTCTTGACATTTTGGTAATTAAAGAGATAGCACTGCAGAAAGAGGGAACAAAAGCGTATTTCTGATTTCTACCTCTCCCACACATGCATTAGCCTATAGACCTTTCTCAGTGTGTCATTTTATATAACGAAAATGTATGTACAGTATATATGCATCTTAATTTAATAATAAAAACAGCTTATAGTGCATATCTACTTACTGGACTAGTTTGGCACTAAGTATCATGTTCAAGGGCAAAACCACCATGATACTCAGAATGACTTACTGAGTTACAGGCAAATTCTGCAGCCTCAGTGTGTGTAGTGTACTATAACTTAAGTGGCAAATGATCCTTGAAATTCTAAAATAAGTACATGAATTTCACAATTATAGCTGGAAAACTAAAACTGGATAAATGTGACCTGACTTGATTCTAAAGTTGCTGAGTTTAGCTTGTTGGGTCAGGCAGTAGGGTTGATGTGACCAATATAAGGTTGATAAAAGGCAATGCAGTATGCTGGGTTGGGGATGCAGATCTGAAAGAGAACAGGCATGCTGCATCAGGAATCATTTTAATATGACATGCACTCAGTAACCAATACGACCTGAGTATTTACAATCCTACGTACAATATACAATATAGTCATCTTTACATCTTTACAAGTTAGGCTGGGAAAAAAAGTTGGGAAAAATATCAATCCAGTATGGTGGGTCAACATCTTAGTCCAACTATGCAGGGTTGAGGGGAAAAAAAACAAAACAATGCTGGGTTGGTCCATATTGGAATGGGTTTCCAAATTGACTGGGGTTACTTTTAACCCAGTAATTTTTAAAGTGTAGATAGATTTGACTGGGAATATTTGTCTCAGTGGTAAGTCAAGGTGACTTGATGAATAGACTTCATCAACTACCAGATGGAGGGAAAATGGATGAAATAGATGAAGTTGAAAGGTGTTAACTGGTTTGAGGCTGCTAGGATAAAATTGGTAGTTTGGCACATACACAAATGCATACTGAGCTACAATTAAATTCCAATTAAATGCCAATATGCAGCAGAAATCGAGATGTACATTTAGATCCCTATTAAACAGTGGAATGGAAAACTCCTTGAGATGTCATGAGGAAGAAACCTTGAAAGGAACCAGACTCAAAAGGAAACCCATCCTCTTCTGGATGACACCATATGGTAGGATAGTAAATCATTACCCTCTGCCACTATATACTATAAAGTCAGACAGTACTCAGTGTGTTGAAAGGTTGTTGACTATGAGCATATTGCGAATGTGTGTACTAGGATGACCCCAGGTCATTCTTTCTAATTTCTAACAGCAACGGTTCTTAGGCACAAATCTACAGTATATTGGTGAAATTATCCACTGACACAAGCATGAGACATGGGCATAAATGGTTTTTGAATAATGCAAACTTTGGACAAAGTGCATAGCTCTTTTTGGAGGCTTGCTGATGGATTTGAACTCTTGGCTCCCTGTCCTGGCTCCCTGGACTAAACACTGAGCAAGGCTGTGTCTGGATTCAGACAGATGATATCAATGTTGCCATCGTTAGTCCAGCATGATTATTGTAGAAATGCTTGACATATTCTACAGAGATTAGCCAAGTCCACTGGGAACTGTAGATTATGAACATCAGATGGATGCACCAACACACATACAACTGTGTATGTGTGTATATCTGGACATAATAAACTCAATTCAGTTCGCCAAGGCTCAAAGGAAGAGAGCTGCTGACTCTCTCAAAATCATATACAGTACATGTATTTTATTTGATAAATTGAGGAAAGCAAATAAAAAAGACTGATATATTCTACTGATGCAGTTTCAGTAGTAAAGCAAATGTGTCTTTTTAGTCCCAGCCACAACACATGGTTAAATGGACAATATGGATTATATTAGTATTTAAGAAGTTGGGGAGCTGTGCTTTTTTATGGGGAACAATAGTGTTCAATTTCTGCGTTATTACATGTAGTTCTTAACAATGATATCATGGAATTGTTATATCTGTTTTAATGCCTTATTTACTGTAACTAGCTCCAACTTGAGGAAATCACCTATGACATTTGATTACATTCCTATTACCAGTCCTGGTTTGGACAATTTCATCTAGCTTTGGAATTGTTTCAGATAACATTATAGTAGAATATAACAGGAAAAAAAGCAATAATCCGTGATACTTATAAAGTTGAGGCGTAATTATCTCACCCATGTACCAATCTGAAATACTGTGAAGCGTGTAGGAAACTCATTGAACTGAAACTAAGAACCTCGGCAGGACTAGAAGAATCATGGATAAAACATGCAATACCAAAAAAGTCCTGAATGTGGGGGGCGCTGACGTAGCTAGTAGCTGTCTTAGTAGTTGTTTGTCATCAGATGATAGTACCAGCTCTTCTAACTATTCTTATAAGACAAAGGGGCAGGAGATCCACCTTGTCATAATCCTAAAAAGCTCCTTTGATGGTTCCCATACATCACATGTCAGTGCAGGTCTGGATTTCAAGCATCACAAATCAATATGTTACACAACTTCATACAGGCCTACTTCAATACACAAGTTGAGCAGTTATTGCTCTCACCTAAGCATATTGAGATGCCAAGCGATGCTAATGAGCAAAAAAAAATATCAACCTTTCAAACAGACACACCCACACCCACACACACCCACACACACACACACAAAATGCCATGAAATGCCAAGGCAGTCATTTTTCACACTTGTGTATGCAAGGCCAACTCCAATATTCAATTAGGCCATGCTGTGATAGGCATAATGAGGCAGCACAGTGCCTGGCCCTGTCCTTTACTGCTGTGTCCTTGGCACAAAAAGCTGCCGCAATTAAATGACCAGATTAGTGTCAGCGGGTATCTGACTTTAAAGCTCTACATTTGTTTTTGTTCCTTTTGTTCACTTTAAAGCCATCTGATGGGTGATAATCAGAATATAACCTAAATTAACTCACCTTCTCTGTTCTCCCAACCAAAGCTGTTACTTTAATATTTGCGATGAAAGCACCAATTTCTTTTTTTTTTTCTTTTCCTTTTTTCTATAAAGTGTAAATGGAAAAAAGGCCCATACTGTAAAGAAGCCTATCCTGTGAGGAACCAAAATTGCGCACATGGGTATTCAGACCTCAGACATAACAGACTTAAGTGCTACTCAGACAGTTGTGAGAGTGTTGTGCACATAGACTGGGGTTTGTGAATGAAAGGAATGATTTCTTTTATGAATAAAATTTAGAACTACACCTACATAAAGTTTGACAACTCAAATAGCTAAATAAAGCATAATAAAAAATCCTACATCCCAAGCACACATTACGACTTTGATTTATTATTTATCTTATGTCTTCTTTCTTCTTCTTCTTCTTCTTTTGGCTTTTCCCTTCAGGGGTCGCCACAGCGAATCATCACTCTCCACCTATCCCTATCTTCTGCATCCTCAACACTTGTACCCACTAGCTTCATATCCTCATTTATTACCTCCATATACCTCCTCTTTGCCTCCTGCCTGGCAGCTCCATGTCCAACATTCTCCTACCAATATACTCACTCTCCCTCCTCTGAACATGTCCAAACCATCTTAATCTGGCCTCCCTAACTTTGTCCCCCAAACATCCAACATGAGCTTTCCCTCTGATGTACTCGTTCCTAATCCTGTCCAACCTTGTCACTCCCAAAGAGAACCTCAACATCTTCAGCTCTGCTACCTCTAGCTCTGACTCCTGTCTCTTCCTCAGTGACACTGTCTCTAAACCACACAGCATGGCCGGTCTCACCACTGTCTTGTACACCTTCCCCTTGATTCTCGCTGATATTTTTCTATCACACAGAACTCCCGACACCTTTCTCCACCCATTCCAACCTGCCTGCACTCGCTTCTTTACCTCTTTCCCACACTCTCCATTACTCTGGACTGTTGACCCCAAGTACTTAAAATCCTGTACCTTCTTCACCTCTTCACCCTGTAATCTTACTGTTCCACTTCCCTCCCTTCCATTCACACACATGTACTCAGTCTTACTACGACTGACTTTCATTCCTCTTCTCTCCAGCGCAAACTTCCACCTCTCCAGGTTTTCCTCCACCTGCTCCCTGCTCTCACTACAGATCACAATGTCATCCGCAAACATTATTGTGCAAGGAGACTCCTGTCTGACCTCCTCTGACAACTGGTTCATCACCATAGCAAACAGGAAGGGGCTCAGAGCCAATCCCTGATGCAGTCCCACCTCCACTTTGAACTCCTCTGTCTGACTTACAGCACACCTCACCACTGTCCTGCTCCTCTCATACATGTCCTGAAACACTCTGACATACTTCTCTGCTACTCCTGACTTCCTCATACAGTACCACAGCTCCTCTCTTGGCACCCTGTCATACACTTTCTCCAAGTCTACAAACACACAGTGCAACTCCCTCTGACCATCCCTATACTTCTCCATCAAAATTCTCAGAGCAAAAATTGCATCTGTTGTGCTCTTTCTGGGCATGAAGCCATACAGCTGCTCACAAATTTCCACTACCTTCCTTAGCCTAGCTTCCACTACTCTTTCCCATAGCTTCATTGTATGGCTCATCAACTTTATCTCCTTATAGTTGCTGCAACTCTGCACGTCACCCTTATTCTTAAAGATCGGCACGAATACACTACATCTCCATTCCTCAGACATCTTCTCACTCTCTAAAACCCTGTTAAACAAACTAGTTAAAAATTCTACTGCTGCCTCTCCTAGACACTTCCAGACCTCCACCGGGATGTCGTCAGGACCAACTGCCTTTCCACTTTTCATCCTCTTCAAAGTCTTCCTGACTTCATCCTTTCTAATCTTATCTACTTTCTGTTCCACAGAGGTCACCCCTTCTACTCTTTTTCCCCTCTCATTTTCCTCATTCATCAACTCTTCCAAGTACTCCTTCCATCTCCTCTGTACACTCTCCTCACTTGTGAGCACCCTTCCATCTCTATCCTTAACAACTCTAACTTGCTGCACATCCTTCCCATCTCGATCCCTCTGCCTAGCTAACCTGTATAAGTCCTTCTGTCCTTCTCTAGTGTCTAAACTAGTGTACAACTCGTCATATGCCTCCTGCTTGGCCTTAGACACCTCCCTCTTCACTCTGCACTGTAACTCCTTGTATTCCTGTCTATTCTCTTCAGTCCTGTCCATGTCCCACTTCTTCTTGGCTAACCTTTTGGATACTCTGGATACTATCCAAACTAACTTCCTCATTCCACCACCAAGTCTCCTTATCTTCTTTCCTCCTTCCAGATGACACACCCAGCACCTTTCTTCCTGTCACCCTGATCACTTCTGCTGTAGTTTCCCAGTCATCTGGTAGCACTACCTGACCACCCAGAGCCTGCCTCAACTTCTGTCTAGTCCTCACAACATTCCTCCTTTTTCAGCTTCCACCACTTGGTTTTCTTCTCTATCTCAATCTTTGACCTCTTCTTCTTACATACCATCAATGTCATCCTACACACCACCATCCTATGCTGTCTGGCTATACTCTCTCCCACTACCACTTTACAGTCACTAATCTCTTTCAGATTGCCTCTTCTACATAGGATGTAGTCTACCTGTGTGCTCCTACCTCCACTCTTGTAAGTCACTCTATGTTCCTCCCTCTTCTAAAAATAAGTGTTAACCACAGCCATGTCAATCCTCTTAGCAAAGTCCACTACCATCTGTCCTTCAAAGTTCCTTTCCTTAACTCCAAACTTGCCCATCACCTCCTCATCACCTGTGTTCCCTTCACCAAAATGTCCATTAAAATCTGCTCCTATCACCACTCTCTCACCCATGGGAATATTCTCTATCACCTCATCTAATTCACTCCAGAATCATAACCACTAACAGCATTCAACATCACCCCTTCAATCCCTAACTTCAGACTCATCACCCTGTTTGACACTCTCTTCACCTCCAGAACATTCCTCCCAAACTCCTCCTTCAGGATCACACCTACCCCATTTCTCTTACTATCCACACCATAATAAAACAGCTTGAATCCTGCTCCTATACTACGAGCCTTGCTACCCTTCCACCTGGTCTCCTGTACACACAGTATATCCACCTTCCTTCTCTCCATCATATCAGCCAGCTCTCTACCTTTCCCTGTCATAGTACCAACATTCAGAGTTCCTATTCTCAGTCCT
>CM041003.1:8028620-8089247 GCA_022985145.1 Pangasius djambal
TATATATATATATATATATATATATATATATATATATATATATATATATATATATATATATATATAAAACAAAATCATTACTTGTACACACTACTAATATGAAGCCACGTATCATATAACTGAACTATTTAGCAACTAAGAGTATGTTAAACTGCAACCAAGCATTGACCTTAATAGTTCTTGTATCAGTGTGTTGTAGCCACACTGTATAGCCATAAATTTTGGAAATACACAATGTTGGAAGCACACAATTGTATAGTATGATTTATAGAATAAAACCTAACTATATTTCTCAGGTATTCATGGTGAGAATTTATATATACACTCACCAGCCACATTAATAGGAACACCTGTACACCTGCTCATTCATGCAATTATCCAGTCAGCCAATGTAGCAGGAGCACAATACATAAAATCATGCAGGTGCAGGTCAAGAGCTGTTGTTGATGCTTGGTTAATGAACACTTTGTTGTTTATTTTGTAGGAGAAAAGAAGGCGTCGAAGGTTCTGTGGTAGGAGCGCGATTCTTTCTCCATAGAAATGGCTCCCTGCAGATTCACACAACTGAGGTGGAAGACACAGGAAAATATACTTGCTTTGTTAACAACTCAGAGGGCAACTCTATCATTAATGCAAAACTACATATAAAAGGTTAGTGATGTTCTTGAGCTAAACGGGTTTGACTACTCTTCTTACACTAATTTATGGCATATATTGCGAGATTGTGGTCAGTGAAATATATGCACGTCTTTGTGATAGACCCAACCAAAATCGTAATCCCTCCTCAAGATATAAAGATAAAGCGAGGGAGCATGGCAGAGCTTCAGTGCAAGGCGCAGCATGATCAGTCATTCACTGATGAGCTGAAAATTCTCTGGCAGAAGGATGGGAAAGAGATAGATTCCAACCACACTGAGGATTCAAGGTGGGCAGCATAACCTAACTATAAATGGTTTGATAACTATTGCAAGTCATCTAACATAATTTTAATATTTATATGGTTGACATAATATGATCCCTTGTCTAGTAAATATAAAAAAAATCTTTAAATGTCTGTCTAAAACCAATCATTGTTTAGATTAAGAGTAAGATAAAATTGCATTCATGTACAGCACGTTTGTAAGCAAATCATAATGACTGAAATCATGAAAGCATTTCACTACACGTCAAAAGCATTTCACTACACGTCGTATTGTGTATGGTTGCGTGTGAGAAAATAAATTTGAATTTGAAATTGAATATGATAGTGCATATCTTTGAAACTTATTTTGAGTTGATATGTGGACTTCAGGCTTATTGTTCCCAGTGATAGTACTGAAGAATGTTTTGTAATATCCACAGATTCTACATTGATGAGGGAATATTGCAGATCAACAATGTGAGCCACAGAGATGAAGGACGGTACACATGTATTGCTAGAACAGCTCTTGACCAAGATAGAGCATCTGCATATGTAACTGTGCTAGGTATGTCATTTATTGTATCATTCATGGCCAACGTTTTCACACTTTAGCTTTTATAATTAATCATTTTAAAATATAGTTAATGATAGTCCATATGAAATGTACAGTGTTGTTGTATGTTAATGATACATCGACAGAAAGTTATATAATGTGGATGCAAACACACAGTAAAGTCCAAAAGTCTGAATATAACACCAATAACTGCTAAAAAACTGTAAATAATTAGCACCATGCTTTTTTAATAGAAGTCAAGACCTTTCATTATAATTTGTTGAAAGCAGGAGCAACTGTAAACATGTAAGCTGTTAACCACAATTCTTGATGATATTCTTGTTTTTTTTTGTTGTTGTTGTTGTTAAAATAATCAAATAATTAAAGAAATGAGCTAGAAAACCTTTTCTCTTTATGCTGTCACGCTATTCAATTTTCATAAAATTCAAAGTGTTGGTTAGTTTGATCACAATGATGTACACTTCTTTATATGTCTGTTGCACTTTAGATGTCCCTGACCCTCCAGTAGACTTAACATTATCAGATCTGAGAGATCGCAGTGTGAAGCTTCACTGGATGCCTACCAAGGACCATAACAGCCACATAACAGGTAATGTCCATGACTGCTTACACTAAATGCAAATCTAAAGATACACCACTTTGTATTCTATGTAAATAATGACTACTGAAATGTTTATTATTGAGCAGAGTACATCATCGAATTTGAGGAGGACCAGTGGGAGCCAGGCAATTGGAGGCCACTGCTGCTAGTATCTGGCCACCAGAACGCTGCTCCTCTCTCATTATATGGACATATTAACTACCAGTTCAGAGTCAGCGGTGTCAATGCCATTGGAAGAGGTCATGCCAGCAAACCTTCTGACAGATATAAAACTCCTCCTGCTGGTAAGAATATACCTTTCCATTTCCCCTGAGTCTTTATTTCAGGGGAATTGTGATTGATCCACATGAACCTTGCTACCTTGACATTGTGAAAAAAAATATTTTTATATTTATTCTGGGAATAAGTAATACATAGTATGTACATATTATTTACAGTGAAGACACATCTTATTAATACAGATTTCCTCCTTAATAGCCCCAGATAGGAACCCAGAAGACATAAAGATTGAGGGTCATTCGCCTCATCAGATGGACATTACTTGGGAGGTAACAAACTGACAGCACTGTTGATATACTATAGGTATATACTGCAGTTGGCAAAATGAATATACTGTATGAGGCATGAGAAAATTGCTACGAATAAACATAAATCCATCTACACTATATGGTCAAAGGTATGTGGATGCCTGACTATGACAAACTTTTGTGTATATTGTGTATATTCTTGAATAGATGTTTGAGAAGTTTGACTGAGCTCATACCCCCTAACCTTAAGCATTTTTAACTTTTCATGTGGGAACAACCTGACTTCATGCGAATTTGTAGGAAATTTCTCTTGAAGTAGTAATTTTTTTTTTTTTTTAGATTTCATGTGACATTGTAAGAAAAGCTATGACCATTAATCCTGCTTCTTGCCTGAACTTGACCACGTTGACCACTGTTAATTAACTTTCCTGTACTGCTCATTTGAACAGTTTTGCATCTTTTGAGAAGAATGTGCACCTCACGACTCCATTTGTAAAACTACTCCTTTCACTCTCTTTGTATTTTAGCCTTTGACGCCTATTGAACACAATGGACCTGGTCTAGAGTACAAGCTTAGCTACAGGCAGATGGGTGTTGAGGAAATCTGGACAGAGAAGATGGTGAAGAGGCATTCCTTTGTTGTGAAAGGCACCCCGACATTTGTCCCTTATGAGGTTAAGATCCAGGCCCACAATAATTATGGTTGGGCGGTGGAACCCAGTGTGGTGATTGGATATTCTGGAGAAGACTGTGAGTAATACCGCTATGCACTTCAGTGTTTAATGTTTCCCCCTATTGGTGGATCCATAACATTTAGCCAGGTGGGACACAGGGCTAGAATGATCAAGTACTCTGTAGCTGTAATTCAGTGACTCTTTTCTAAACATGAAACGTCTGTAGCAGGTCCTCTGTTGCAGCTTATCCAATCATGTGCATTTTTGCAAAATATTCAGCTTAAGGCAGCTCAGTGAGAAAGGGAAGTGTTTTCACAGATTTTCATAGATTTCCCCTCTCTGGTCTGATTAGTGAAGTGATGTTGATGACAAAAACAGAAAGCTTAAAGATGAATGGACAGAAAAGTATGTATTTATTCTCTGCTTCAAGTCCAAAGCCAGCATGTCTCATCTGTTCAGAGTCCATGGTGCTAGTCAAAAGTGGTACTCAGGAGCTCTACAGCAAAACAAGATAATAATAACATTAAATTGATGTGATGTCATATTTATAGCCATGAACAAATCATTAAAATTTAAGCAGTAAAAGGTAACTATTGTAGGCATATAGTATTGTCGCCGTGTTAGTTGCTTTGTCAGCAGGGAATTTTAAGTAGCTGGACCTTCACACATTGTAGTTGAATACCCCTGGGTATTTACTGATTATTTTAAAACCAAAACCTGCAATGAGACTGACTTATGCCAGAGCTTACTGATACCATACGGGATATTAATATGAATAGAGTGACTACTGATGTGAAAGAATCAAGCCTAAGACAACACAGTGTATAAAATAAAGGAAACAGTGTAAATAAAACTTGTATGTGTGTTACTGGCTCGTAAGCAGCTTAGATATGTTGGACTGTGACTTATATCCTCAATAGTAGTTAGTTATGGCATATGAATGTACCTGTGTATATTTCTATCTCATCCATCAGTATGCTTACTTCCAAAGCCTTGTAGTGATTGTTTTACCTGGGGTTTAATGCTGTCTTGTCCTCACCAGTGCCAGCTGCATCTCCTGAGGATGTGAATGTAGAGGTGTTGAACTCCACGCTGCTGCGGGTCAGCTGGTCTCCTGTCCAACAGGCCCAGCTCAGGGGCCATCTTGAAGGCTACAGTGTGAGTGTCCTTCTTTCGATAGGGTCTGGAGAGAAACATCATTTAGCTATGAGCAAGCAGGTTGTAGTGATGAACTGACCCTGCTTCTATGTTCTCTCTTTCCCCTGCGAGGTGAAATATTGGTATTCTACACTATTAACAGTAAGAAAATGACTTTCTGTGTGAAAATGTGTGAAGATAATGTTAAAGTTGAAGTGAAAGATAATAAGAATCTAACTGAAGGTAACAAGTGAAGTAGACTACTGGAATTTGGGGTAATGTTCAGTAAATCATATTACATAAATCTGAGGTTGTGTCAAATGAATATATGTTATAATATGATATAATATGTTCCAGACCTGCACTTAAATAGCCACCCCAACCTTTCTCTCCCTTTCTTCCTTTATTTCTTTTCTTTCTTTTTTTTTTTGTCCCCTTTATTCATTTTTCCCTATTTCTTTGGCTCTCTCTTTCAGGTGCATTTTTGGAGAACACAAAGCCTGCTGACTTCTACAGAAGTTCCTGCTGAGAAGCAGTTTCTGATCCTCCCAGGGAATCAGAGTCACACCATAGTGCCTGGGCTGAAGCCATTCTCCCAATACCGTCTCACTGTAAATGTCTTTAACAGGAAGGGCAACGGTCCCAGCAGCAGGCCGCTCACCTTCACAACACCGCAGGGAGGCAAGCACTAGTTGCATCACTTACATTTAAATAGGGCTTCACATAGGGTGGCAAATGGTTTTAACCTTTATACTGTTTTGTTCAAAATGACCCATTTTAAATTTGTCAAACATGAAAGTTTATGTTCATAGTTCAGTTCATCTAGTTCCCATTAAAAAATGCATATTAATTTATAATACTGAGAATATGGTTAGTTTATTTTACTAACAAAATCTTTTTTGAAACATGATTTTAGCTACTTTAGTGAAATTACCTCCCTCTTTTATGTATACTCACATTTTAAATGAGTAATTGTATTGTTATAAAACAAACGCATGAGTAATTGAGTTCTCATTCTTCTTATAAAGTAAGGTAACTGTAAGGTATTCACTGTGTGCAGTTCCTGAAAGCCCCCCTATACTCAGAGCCACAAACCCTCAGGATAATTCCATCACACTGGTGTGGGCTCCACCACTTGAGGCCAATGGAGTTCTCACAGGATACAAGCTGCAGTACCAGATATGTATGCCAATATTAATATCATTGTCCAGAAAACAGACTCCCCATGGATCAAGTGTGGAATGCTTAATTCTTGAATACTGAAGTTGCATTATTTCACCAGTCCAAGAATGCAAGTTAGGCAGGCCTATTAATTTGAAACAAATAAACAAACCTACAAAGCAAACCTTAAAAAACATTAGCTGTCTTATTTCAGTCAATGATACCCTGGATGTTGGTGAAGCATACGGAGTAAACATCAGTGGACCAGACACTACACATTGGGTTCTGCATGATCTGGAGACAGCCAGCTACTACAGGTTCTATCTGAGTGCTTGTACACTTGTGGGCTGTGGACCGGCTATCAGTGAAGGGGCTTCCACAGCTTCTGGAGCACGTAAGTGTTCCCTGCAGTGTTACACACAACGATTAGACTAGCCTAGACCCTGAGCCAGATGTATGCATGTCAGGAGGCATGACGCAACTTAATGCGGCCATTGTCGGAGTTGTCAGTAACAAGGATAATGTACTGAACTTCTTTGTTAGATGTACAGAAAAGTGGTACATGTATTTCTGACATATTGTGCTATAACCAAGGTTGCCATGACAAAAGCAGACCTACTGGTTAGCAACATTAAAAGACATTAGGCCTCATTTATCAGGCTGGATATAAACAGGTTAATTTGTAGATCATGCATATGAGCGTTTGCACACAAAAAAATGGTGTTGATGAAAATCCCATAAAATTTGGAGAAAAAAATTATTTGTATGCTATTCGTGCTGCTGAGTGTGTGTAAAAATAAGATGAGTAACTAATGTAAACCTTGGCTTGATCGACTTCAAGTCAAATAATTTGCATGGATTGCTGCACTTTTATATATGGATTATACTGTCGAGTTTAAACTGCTTAATTTTATTATGTTTATAGCCCTTATCCAGAGCTACTTATAGAAGAGCTTTGGAGTCTCTATCAAAAAACTCATCCTCATGCTAGTTCACTAGGTCAAGGACTAAGAGTAACATCAATAAAAAAAAAATAAAAATAAAAATAACAGTTGTTTTATATTACTGACATTAATTTAAGAATATGAAAAATAAAGAAAGCGAGCCAACGCAAACCCATAAAGTAAGAGAAATAAAGCTAATCAATTAATTATAACAAAAGAAATGCTGCCATATAAGCAGAGAATGGGCTGGACTGTCTGCACATAGCCACAAAAAAAAATGCCTTGGCTGATGGAAGATTTAGCATCCACTTATGAGTGAAAGGGTTTTTAAAGACCAGTATATATTTGGAGGATGAAAGCTGGGTTATAAATTGGTTCAACATTGTGCACGTCCGCCGCGACACTTAAAACAATTTAAAAATAGATTTGCATGACCACCTCGGTATAGTGTAGATGTTTTTCTCTTCTCCTTTCACACCATTTTCTTGTCAGCTCATTTTATTCACAACTAATTCACCTTTTATGTAATTTTTCTCCAGATTTTAGCCTTTTCAGGTACTGCTACACTGTTAAATATTTTTATAGGCATAGAAGTGAGCCAAAATAACTTCCACGTCTGCTTTTCTGCCTTTACTTTCATCATTCATTTCATGCTCCCAGCTGTCTATGCACTCGAACCTGTTATGGAGTTTTGTGGGCGTCACTAAACGCAAATGAGTTGTGTCAGGAATGTGCTTTGTACTTAACGGGTGATCAACATGTGCATGCGAGTGCAAAGAAAAGTCAGCGACGAAAGATTAAAAGGCTAAACCAACTAACTGCTAGCTGTGTAGAGGCATCAACCAAGTTCCACTTTCTTGAGATCGTGTCTTTTCTCTGAGCTAAACATAAACAAAAATGTATAAAGCTCGTGCATAAATGTATAAAGGCTTAATGTAAATGAAACTATAACTGATCAGGGATCTAGTGTTCTTCGTTGAACAGAACTTGGACTAGACCAAATAAGTATTACCTATAAATGAACCTAGCCCTCCTGGATATGGCTACATAAATCACCCATGTATAATTTATGATGAAATAAATTATAACGATCCTCTGTTACCCAGAAATCTAGATAGAAATTGAACTCCTTTGCGGTAATTTTCATTAATATAACTGGTGTAGTAAAAAGGTCTACTCACTATGGGTTTTGCCTTGTCCTGTACTTTCGTGTCTTGTATACAGTGGCTTCAGAAAGCATTCAGAGCCCTGCACATTTTATTGTATTATAGATTTAATTTAAAATAGATTACATTTACTTTTTGGCCATTAAGCTATAATGTATTCAAATTGTATTTAAAATTGCATTTAAAATGTATTAAAATTCAAAAACTGAAGCTAAGTATTAAGCGTCTGCCAGCAAGCAGTGTCGCAAACAGATAATGAGCAGGGTGAGTGCAGTCCTTAATTATACTGCGGGCCTTCCTCAAACAACGTGTTTGGTAGATATCCTGTAAGGCCGGGAGTTTATTTCCAGTATTGAGCTCTGCTGTTCTCACCACTCTCTGAAGAGCTTTGCGGTCAGAGGAAGAGCAGCTGCTCTCTATGGTGCAGTGGAAGAAGTTTGACAGGATGTCAGAGGAAATTGCCAAACCTCTTAAGCCTCCACAGAAAATAGACACACTGATAGGCTGCTCTCACTACTGTGTCTCTGTGGAGGCTCCAGGAGGGATCCTTGGAGATGTGGAAACCAAGAAACTTATAGCTCTTCACTCTCTCCACCTCCACCGCATTGATGTAGAACCCCATTGATGTGATTGTTAGGTAACAGTTTCTGTAATCAGAAAGATTATGATGCTTATCCTGAACACACTTTCAACACACTTAATACTGTCTGACTTTGGAATATACAATTATAGAAGAGTAATGTTTTATAATCTCACTATCTAGCGTCACCCAGAAAAGGATGGATTCCCTTTTGAGTCTTGATGCCCTCAAGATTTCTTCCTCATGCTGTCTCAGGGAACTTTTTCTTGCCACTGTTGCCCCTTTCTTGCTCATTAGGGTTGTAACTCGACCTCTGGATTTCTGTACCACTGCTCTGTGACAGTGTCTAGTGTTAAAAGTGCTTTGAAAAAATAAAATTGAATTTAATTGTTAAAACAAAGCTTTTACAGGGTTTTGTGCTTCATAAGAAGCTTAAGAAGCATTCATCATTAAGTTTGTCTACTTGGGCTTAGAGCACTAAAAAAATTCATCTGTTATCCTGTGAACAAATGCTGATTAGTTTATGTATTTGCAGGTGCAGCAGGTGTACATGAGAGAATTTCGTCTAAAAGCTGGTTCATCGGAATCATGTGTGCTGTGGCAGTGCTCACTCTGATAGTTCTAATCGCCTGCTTCGTGACCAAGAACAAAGGAGGAAAGTATGCAGGTATGATAGTCTTGATTCCAGAAGTACTCCACTCACTGTTCGCATTACCAGGACTGTCAGCAAAATAAGATAAAACAGCTTTGTAGTTTTCTTTACCTGTGCTGCATGCCTAAGGCTCTTTCTCTCCGCTTTCATCTCAAGTGCACATAAACATACACGATACTGCGCGGAAAACACTGAATATTTCATCATCATTTTTCTTTGCTACCAAACTGTGACTTTTTCCCCATGCAACGTATCATTGGCAGCTCTCTACTCTTTAATCATATTTACTTGTACTATTTTAAGAATGTTTTGAAAAATATTCACATATTCAAATATTCCTGGAAGAAGACAACTCTGAAAAGCACTAATAGTTTAAACTGTACAGCACTTAGGTTATTTAATTATTACAGAATGCAGAAACATTTCGCTTTGTTTGAAAGTTACCACCTTAGGATCTTTATAACACATTCGTAACCATTGCATAAATGCTTTTTTAAGTACTGCTGGAAACATTTATAAAGGTTTGTCAAAACTTGTAACGGCATTTGTGACTTTGTCATTATATGAATTTTTATCTTTAGCTTGCAAGTTATTGGTTTGTACATGACACATTGAGAAAGTTGTAGGTACATATAGCGCTTCACAGCAGTGTTATAAATGCAAATTTGATTCACACTTTGTTTGCAGGTGTTAGAAAATAGGACGCGCAGTTGCAAGAAATCCTTTTAATAACAAATTCAAATTGCCAGGCAAACTTGTAGTCAGAAACATCTTGGGTCAGTAAGGGTCACCAGTACCTCTGCTGTAATATTTGGATTGTGCAGGAAATAGCCAGGTGTCCACTGGAAGCCATACTAAGAGTCTGTCTCATATTTGTTGTGGAACATAACTTCAACTTCTGGGTAATATTTAGGTGTAGGCTGTGTCTCTGGAGCAGAGTTGAGGTCTCTTTGTTGAGGTCTCAGGAGTATGGGAGGATACATGAATTCTTTAAAGGCTGCCAGCTTTCCCATTCTTGGAGCATTGGCGAAAGGAGATAGTAAAATTGAAAAAAAAAAAAGTGAAAAAAACAAAGCCCACTTGACGAGCGGTCAATCTCTTGACTGGTCGGATGTACCCGATGATCCATCAATGCTAGAAAGGGATGAAAGGTCCCCTCAAACCAATTTCTCCATTTCTCCACTTCAGGTAGTAACTTGAGAGCCAGAAGTTCGTGTTTGCCTTTTTGTCTGCAGGAGATAATTTCATGTGAATGTACATGGGTAGAGTTTAGAAGAATGACTTTATCACTGAGACAGAATGACTCCTACCCCCATTTCTGAGGTAGCCACCGCCACAGTGAAATGGAGCTTATGATCAGGACGCATGAGAACTGGAGCTGAACTCAATCTTTCCTTGAGCTCTATGAAGTCCTCTGTGGTCTGAGAATCTGAGTTTGGTTTTTACCTCATTTGAGCAGTGATGTGAGGGGAGCCCAACACAGCTCAGGTTCATGCTGAAGTAGCAATAGAAGTTAGTGGATTCAAGGAAATGTTGCAGTTCCTTGACTGTACGTGGTTTAGGCCAGTCAATCACTGCTGCCACCTTGTGGTCATCCATCTTGACCCTTTGACTGTCAATTGTGTAACCTAGGAATGAGATTGAAGTCTGATGGTAAATACATTTTTCTGCATTCATGTACAAGTGATTATCAAGTAAGTGCCTCAGAACCTTGCTGGATGTGTTTGGGCAAAGTAGCTGAGTGTATCAAGATGTCATCATTATACACTTTTACCTCCTGTCCAGAATGTCACAGAATACATCATTAATGAGAGCTTGAAACACTGAAGGGGCATTAAGCAGTCAATATGGCATCAAAGGGTATTCATAGTTCAAAAAAGCATCAAAAAGAAGTCTTCAATTCATCACCCTGGTGTATGTGGATTTAGTTATATGTGATGCTGAGGTGAGAGTTCAGTGAAGAAATGACAGTTACTTAACTGTTCTGAGGCTCAGGACACTAAAGGATATGGAGTGGATGTGGATATTAAGGCCTCAGGCCCACCTGGCTCTCCTCTCATGACAAAGGGTAAATGTGATTTCTAGGTGGTGTAGTACCTGGTAATAATTTGATGGTGACGTTGATCCTGCAGTGTGGTGAAAGCTGGGTATCCAGTCTCATTAAAATTGAATGCTTGAATAGACAAAACAGTCTGCAAGAATCGGGAGTTGGCTGACGAGGTCTGCTGCCATCAAGTTAGCTGCTGCAAATGAGTCTAAAAATGGACAGAGTGACCGGTCAATGTGATGTAATGTTACGGGCGCTAGAATCTGCTTTTTGGATATGGAAGAAGGATGAGAGTTTAGCTTGGTCTGCGTGTGCCTCTCATTACCTGAAACGGGATCTCAAGAGTCTTTCTCAGATCTTGAATGTCCTCCACAGTTGTCTTGGAGATTTCTGTGGAACTGGTCACTCTCTTGGTTTAAATTATCCAATGGATAGACATATTAATGAGAGAAAGTCAAGACTCACATTGTCATCATGGCACCTTCATGTTGCACCTCCACATTAAATCTGCATTATAAATGAATACGCAGAGCCACATCATTCCAACTGCTGACTTCAGCAAAGGTGCAGAAACAGAGTGCATATTCAGCTATCATTGTGGATTCCTGAGACAGGCACATAAGCTCCTCTCCACCCTTTTTCCTTCTGGTGGATGATCAAACACATTTTGAACAGAATCATAAATTATTCATACCTGGTTACCTGTTAGCCTTGGCATTCCCAGACTTCAGTAGCCCAGTCCAATGCTTTGCCTTTAAGCAAAGAGGTAATCATGGTGATTTTTGGCACAAAGGAACTTCTTTTTGATGGGTGAAATACAGTGAGCATTGTAGTATATAACCATGACATTGTGAGGACTTACCTCTACAGCAATTATGAAGAGCTAAGCAGGCTGAGGAAGATGAACAAGTGTGTCCATTATTATGGCAGGATTTGCTGTAAGAAACTGGAATGCCTGCAGGGATGAATAGCAAATAAATCTTTTTTTATTATACAAATTGACAAGTTTGAGGTCATAACCAAAACAAAGAAGATAAAAGGGAAAAAACAAATGGAAATGGAAGACATAGAAAGAATGTCAGAAGCTGGATGTATACCACTGGGATAGATTGCTCAGTAATGTAATATATTATGGTACAAAAGAAAAAAAATCTTGTTTATAGTTTTTTACCTCTTTGCAAAGTGATCAGACTTCATGTTGCTATTTTATTACACAGTCGTTTGAGTGGTGCATTTGCAAACTAATCGCTTTGCAGCCAGTTCCCTTAATATTGACATAGGTTTGAAGGAATTGTTCAAATACAGAAGGGTGCCGTTGACACCACACTCTGTGTGCTAGCATTTGGGAACTTTCCTTAAAGTACTATCTAGTAAGAACAATACATATAAACTTCAGCATTTATTTATGTTGCTATAGCTGTAATTGCTATCCTAATACTACTGAGCTGAGATGAGTGGAAACATTTCTCCAAGTCATTCTTCTGAAGTTTTTACACATCTTCAAGGTAATCAATGTCCTTGAAACCCACTCAGAAAAAAGCAAAGCAGAAAACCGTTTTGTCACATTTCATCCCACGGCTCAAAACAGTAGCTTTATTTTCAACACAGCTGTATATGAATATAAATCAAAGAATAGCATTAGTGTTTCCACTGTGAAATATAAAGGTGACTTTTTGAAAGTAATTCATTGGTTCTTTTTTTTTAATTCTCCACTCTGCAGTGAACGAGGCAGAAGAAGTGAGACCACATATGAACTATAAAGGCATGAATGATGAGACTTCCTGTGAATACAGGTAAATGATACACTCTGCTGTGGTTGGAATGTAAATGTGAGACTTTTGTATAAGTGAGTGTTCATAACACCATGTCCTTCTCTCCTGCAATCAAATCGTACAATCATGGCACTTATTTGGATCCACACAGAAAGAATGGCAAGTGAAGCTAGATGTTGTGCAAACCTGTGAACCTGTGTGTGTATGTTTGTGTGTGTGTGTGTGTGTGTGTGTGTGTATGTGTGTGTGTGTGTGATATCATGCTGTAGACCTATGTACAATGAAAGAGTTAGTCTAGTGCCTTTTAGAAAAAATATTCATGGTATGAAATTAACAGTATGATAATCATAAAATCCAATACAGTATCTTGTTTTTTTAAGCTAGTACACAGCAATATGCATGGACACGCACATGCATGGAATTATTAGGAGTTGTTTTTTTAATCTTTTCCTTTGCTATGCACAAATTTGTGTGGAGCTGCAGAGCTCAAAGGTAATTCCAGGAACTGTGGCGGTCCCAGACAGGAATGCAATTGTTGCAAATGCAATGTTTTTTGACTGCCATGCTATTTAAATTTAGTGGCTAAGCAGGTTTGCTAAGAAGCAAGCTAATGCTAGTCTAAGTGTTATATCGTGTGCTTTAAACCAGCAGGCTTGCTAACATTAGACTATCATATTGTGTAAACAATATCCAGGGTCTTTTGTGATAGATAATACTAGGCAAACTTATAATTGGTTGCACCAGTCAAACATAAACACTAATGTAGCCTAGGTTGAGTGTACATTCCTAAAATTTACTTAAATATTAACGGTTGCCACTTAGTTTCAGTGTAGTCTTAAGTAATAATGTGAAACTTAAAACTATCATTCAGTGTAAATCACAGCTCAGCGTGCAGAGTAATGAGAGCAGTTACACTGATCATCAGTGGTGGCACGTAAGTAGCGATGGGTGAGGCAGATATATATATATATATATATATATATATATATATATATATATATATATATATATATATATATATATATATATATATCCACTATTCAACCTTTGTTAATCTTCTTAAAGTCCTCATTCGCAGCTCCATACATTTTTTACATTTCAAATAATGCTAATACTAAATACTAATTAGCTCTCTTTTTCTAGCCTTTCTAGATGTTGCGCATGCTTCTAGATGTTGCAGCATGCTTGCTTCCCCACTTAGCTCCACAGAGTATATTTCATGTATTTGTCAGAAATGGGAACTTCAACAAATGCTAATAGAGGAACATTGGGGCAGACATTACGCTGGCCCACTCATGTCTGTGCTGAATTTTCTCATCTGTTAGCATCTTATTTGCTAATATTCAAATTGGGATTATTGGTATCCACTCTTGGATACATGTTAATTAAGAAGAGGTCTTTTATAATTTAGTAGTTTGATTTAGTTTTTGTATACTGTTACAATCTATTTCTTTCACTTTGTTCAGACTAAAACATTAAACTGGTTCAACTGTCTTCAGTAGTCAAGCCAGCTATCAAACTAGCTAAGCCGAAACTATTAACCATGATTTTTTGTATTAAATATACCACTAACAATTGCCTGTTAGCTTAAATAAACATTTTAACTTTGTACATTTACTGTACATACGGAGTTAACAGCTGTAGTATCCATCCTGACAACTGGGCTAAATTGAGTAACAATACAATAAACTATCCAAGGAATATAATTTGTCCACTGAGAATTTGGGTAACACTACAAGGCTGATGGATTTGTAATTACTGAGGAAATGTGTGATTTTAATATGCAATAGCATATTATTGTTAAATGACACAAGATAATGGCTGTGCAACACTCCCAATTTCCATATCAAAGGCACAGCCGCATTTGAGCTATTCCACTGCAGGTTCCTTCAGGTTTGGAATAATTTGTATCAGCAATCAATAGAGCATCAAAGAATTTGTTAGGTTTCAAGGTGACCTTTATACGACACCTACTGTTCCCTGATGCTCAAGTCTAGGGGTGTAACGCAATGCCACTTTATGTGTATCTATTTAGTGTTCAAAATACGTGTCTCTGTATTCCGATTTAAACCAGATGTGGGCATGGTCTAGACTGTAAGTGTTTTGTATGTGAACCGTACCACTTTCCCCCAGGAAACACTGGGGGGGAAAAAGCAGTACCGCTGGAAAGAGAAGTGATTTTTCTTTCACAGATGAAACAAGGCTAATGAATAGTACATCTCCTATTCGTATCATGTCAGTGAACGTTTCCTTTGCCCAGAAAGCTTCATACTCACACCCAAACTCTAACAAATATGAATTATGGATGTATGAAAGTAAGTTGCATTCCATTGGATCCCAGGCCTGATGCATACCTCTAGTCTCAACCTTTCTGGCAAGGTTGAAAAAAAAAATAGCATATTTGTATCTGTTTAGAACACATTGTCTGTTCAATCCAAATAATGTATTACTATTCAATTACATCCCTTATCCATGCATTATCACAACAGCTGTAATTGCACTCTGTCTCTGAGGACACACTAAATTAAAAAATAAACTATTACCCTTTGAAGTATTGCTGCTTGCATTTAGCAGTTAGAGAAAAAAAAACTGTGATTCCATCCTGACCCCTTTCTTCTCCTTCTTATTAACCTTTTCTCTTAGTTAGTCATATACTGTACACATTTTGGCCGAGCCCAAAATGGCTATCTAATGGTTATCTAATGCAGGTTTTGTGTCTAGAAGATGTGTTGAAAAGCCATTGCTGTCTCAGAAAAACATCAACGACAGAATACGGAAAGTTTGATTCAGAGTGGTTCAGCAGGGTGTGGAGTGATGAGTCATGATTTCAGTTGCATGGTGATACTCCAGAGAAGTGTCTTTCGAAGATCTATTGAGAAATACAATAGTGAATGCATCTCTACCGCAGTTAAGCATGGAGGAGGAGGTGTCATTGCGTGGGGAGCCTTTTGCTGGTACTGGTGAGCCGCTTCGCCGTGAAAATTCAATTAATGCTTTGAAATACAGGAGAACTTTGCAGAAAGGCTTGAAAAGATGTTTTCTAAAGAGTAACGATCAGATGTTATTTTTTAACAAGACAATCCTCCTGCCCACACTGCAAATACCACCAAAAAGCGGCTTGAGAACAAGTCCATCAGGCTCATGTTTTGGCCTGGTCAGAGTCCAGATGTGAACCCTATAGAGAATGTTTGGTCTCAGATTACACACAAACTAACCGGGAAACATTTTTCCAACTCCTCATCAACTGTTTGAAGCCATCAGCATTGAATGGAACAACCTTGACTCTTCTTTCTGTAAAAAGCTGTCTGCAGGATTACCCACAAGGCTTAGACATTTAAAGAAATCAAAGGCAAAAGCTGTCCCATACTACGTTACTTTCTCTGCGTATTCGTTCTAATTCTTGCTAATTTCCTGATCAATAATGTATTGTTAAATCATTAAAAGCTTAATAGTTTGCCATTTTTTTGCTTGGCCCTTTTTTTTTTTTGCCCAGGAGTGTATATAGGCCTTTCCCTCAGATGAAGTTAGTCATTTTTGCTTTGTTTTTTGTTTTTTTTGACAGTGACAGTGATAAAAAGCCTCTTAAGAGCAGCCAGCCTACACTAGTGGGTGACATCAAAGAAGACAGCAGCAGCATGGACAGCTCACTTGACTGTGGGAATGAGGACTGCGAGTTCAGGGAAGACGGATCTTTCATTGGTGAATATGCTGGATACAAATGAAGGTTATCCATGGAGTTAACAGTCTGAGATGCTGTTTCTACTTTTAGACTATTAAATCTATAATAGTGAAAGGCTGTGTGTAATTTAAAGACGCAGATGGATATTAAGCATCTGAGTGTCGGCGAATGGTCACTTCCTTAAAGTGAAGTAAACATTGCGAAACACAACAGCTTAATATCATATGACAAACTAAGTTTCTTCTTCACTTACAAACTAGCTGTGCTTCGGTGTTCAACAACTGGGTGGATTAGACACTTTTTTTTTTAGAACACAGTCAGTTGTTAATGAAAATCATTAAAAAAAAAAAAACTGGCCATGGCCCTTCACTGACTTGATCATGTCATGACAGCACATTTTTTGTTAGATGCCATGGACATGGTATGCATGGGCACAAAAAGTCCTGTCAAAAAGTTATAATGAGGTATGGATCCTAGGAGCAAACGGGTTTCCTTTGATGTCGATGCAATAGATTAACATAATTATTTCTGATTCTTACATAAATCTGAAAATCGGACACATTTCTGTTTAGCAACGTACTCGATTAAAATCGACATTTACACCGCCAGTGGGAAAAAAGAGCAGTGTAAATGTCGATTTTAATTAGGTACATTGAAAAGGTTAAAATAAAGTGATGACCCATACTTTTGTTCGTGCATGGCAGTATTTTCTTATTCATACACATTTTGCATGCAGATACGCATTGGTGCAGTGTGGAGATCATTTTTAAAGAGTATATAATTCCTAGAGATCATTGTGCTACCAGGAGCATCCATTCCTGTCCAATACACGAGATTAAAATTAAAAATGATCTTTAATACATGCTTGCTGCTTATCTTGTATTGCAGTTTATGCCTAGCTCTATCTTAAACGATCTTTCTGGGTTTTGCTGTACATAATGTATGTAGTTTTTTTCTTTTGTTGTCAGTGTTTTGTTGTTTTGTTTTCAATATATATATATATTATGTTTGCACATTCTTTTTTTTTTTTACTTGTAAATACTGTTGTCCATACTATAATGAAGTCTCAGAATGTTTGATCAGAATATTCTACAGAGTATACTGCATAGATAAAGGAAGCCTAGATGCTGCATTATCCACTGTTGCTAACTACTTTCATACAGTAATTCCTGCCATATTAGCAGGGCAAGAATCTAATAATAAATCAGTGCAAGTCTTTGGAGAGATGTGGGTCTAATCTGCAATGTATTTTGCTTAATGTTCAACTTATTTTCACAAAAGTTGCATTTTTTTTTACAGATACATTGATATAAAGGCGATGTAAATATGCAGTGGGACAGCCTGCCTTAACTCTTTCATAAAGGAATTTGGAAATTTGCCCCCACTAGCCCAATATAGCATTTAGGTTTTGTATGTACTGTATATCCGTGATATAATGCACAATTTTTATATTAATTACAGTTTCTCTGAAACTGTCTATTACTTGTGTCTTTATCACATATTGGGTACTCTAACAATAACCATAATCTATATTTACTTATAGAGAAAGCTGTAAAGTAAGGAATAGCACACGACAGAAAGCGTAACTAAGATTGAGAGCGCTTACAACTGAGACTCCTTCCATAAATGTTAAATAAATGTGTCTTAACAAAAAAAACATCACCATATCAACAATTAAAAGCAATTAAAATTACTTTATTAAACAACACCTTTTTAAATCTATTTATTATTAGTTTTAGATTATATGGAGTGTCCGCCATATAAGTCCTTGAGTATGACCTGCTACTATAGAAACAATGATGTATTAGAATGAGCGCATTAATATAAACCCTGTTGTTCATGTTACAGCCAGAACTTCCTGTATTGTTATACGGAAATAATGGACACCACCTTCTCGATAAGATTCGAGCATCCAACCACACTGTGGTACAATTAAGCAATATCACACGAGCAGGACTGCTTTTCATCTTCATCTGATGAGCTTTCATATTTTAAGTCAAAAGTTATATTCATCATTTTTTTTGCCATATCCGCTAACAAAGATGCGAACTACTGTTATGAAGGTTAACTGTTGCTAGAATTGGAATTTTATGTGGTGAACACAGACTAAATATAAGCACTCTTGGAATGTAATTGTGTAATTACTATTATACAATAGTATAGTCTACTAATAGTCTGGGATTGTTTATTGGTTAATAGTTTGATTGGACAAGCAGTGTTCCAAAAGTGCTGATATTTAGTATAGCACTGGTACATTTCACTGTTTGTATCACTCTGCTTGTCTGTGTTTGCTACATAAAATTCCAATTCTAGTAATAGTTCATTACATTGAAACCGTTACTTCACTTACTGTAGGCTGTCAGTCAGTCTATACAGCTGTGGCTTCTTTTACAGCTGTGGCGTCTTTATTTTCATTGATGGAGCAAAAATAAACAAAATATTTGGCTATATTAGGTCAGGCCTGCAGCCTTGTGTCTATGACAGAATTACAGCTGTGTTGATGTTCAATACAACAGCCCTCTTGCTTGTGTGATATTGCTTAAATATTAAACTCTTTATAATGCATAGAACTATTTGTGTATTTTGTGAATGTAATGTTGACTGTGTGGACTATATATTAAACAAATCCAAACTGTCAGCCATAACACATTACTTATGAAAATTATATGGAAAATATATTATATTTAACATGATATAGTGCAGCAAATAACATTTTTTTTTTTTTTAATTGCTCAATCACTGAGCTGTCATTCATCATTTGATCATTTGATAGTGAGTCTTTCCCCTCAAATACAGGTCAGTCGCAGCAATAATCCCTGGATCATAGCAGATTATACCTTTATATCCATTCTAAGATTGCTTTCTCTGCAGAGCGATAAATGCTGCTAAACAATAACAAGAGAACACCCTTTCAACCAACCCAGCAGTGGATTGTTACTTTCGGTGGCATATAAGCCTCCATTTCAGGGTGGTAGTGATATTCCAGTCACCAGATAATGGTTAATTTTCATTTAACCAGGAATGTGGCAGGCACTGTTAAGACAAAACCTAAGCCTTTACACTACATGTCGGGAAAAAAGTCTGAGGTGCATTTAATTAACCCTGTTGGATTATAAATTCATACTGATGAAATTAGGTATAAAGAGTTTCAGGTAATCCAAAAGCATTCTTCTTCTTCTTTCGGCTTTTCCCTTCAGGGGTCGTCACAGCAAATCATCGCTCTCCACCTATCCCTATCTTCTGCATCCTCAACACTTGCAGCCACTAGCTTCATATCCTCATTTATTACCTCCATATACCTCCTCTTTGGCCTTCCTCTTCGCCTCCTGCCTGGCAGCTCCATGTCCAACATTCTCCTACCAATATACTCACTCTCCCTCCTCTGAACATGTTCAAACCATCTTAATCTGGCCTCCCTAACTTTGTCCCCCAAACGTCCAACATGAGCTGTCCCTCTGATGAACTCGTTCCTAATCCTGTCCAACCTCGTCACTCCCAAAGAGAACCTCAACATCTTCAGCTCTGCTACCTCTAGCTCTGACTCCTGTCGCTTCCTCAGTGCCACTGTCTCTAAACCATACAGCATGGCTGCTCTCACCACTGTCTTGTACACCTTCCCCGTGATTCTCGCTGATATTTTTCTATCACACAGAACTCCCGTTCTCCACCCATTCCAACCTGCCTGCACTCGCTTCTTTACCTCTTTCCCACACTCTCCATTACTCTGGACTGTTGACCCCAAGTACTTAATCTCCTGTACCTTCTTCACCTCTTCACCCTGTAATCTTACTGTTCCACTTCCCTCCCTTTCATTCACACACATGTACTCAGTCTCACTACGACTGACTTTCATTCCTCTCCAGGTTTTCCTCCACCTGCTCCCTGCTCTCACTACAGATCACAATGTCATCTGCAAATCCAAAAGCATTGCCATTTTAAGAATTTTGGAAGTCAGGTCTCCCACTATGCTAGCAAAACTGTGTAGTTTCAACAGTGGACTACTGTATAACATTCCATAAGTTGTTGCATAGGACTAAATTGAGTTGACCATCAAAGTATCTCGATTACCTTTCCTCTATACAATATTCGTTCTGCAGTTTGTTGTTTACATGTTTTTTTCAGCATTTTTACTGAATTTAGTGAGAAGGGTCATGATTTGAGGCCCTGTATAATTAAAACTCAGCAAAGGTGTTTTCGGAATAATATGACCATTTATCTTATTTTCCTACCAAGCATGCAAATGGTTGGCAGTACATTTGGCTGTCAGCCATCATCAGCTCATGATCAGCTCAAAGTCAGGTGTAGACAGCAGAACAGAAGAAATGGCTACATAAAGGGACCAGGGCAAAGATTTATCAAGGCTTATCAAAGGGGGATCAAAGTGTAAATGAGGTGTTAAGGTCAGTGCAACAGAAAGATCTGTTCTCCTCCTGACAGATAAAGCCATGAAATGAAATGAGCATCTGTCAAATGGAGAGAAAACCTGAGGAAAGGCGTTTATTTTTTTCTGAGTTATTTCTTGCCCAGACATGCTTGGAGAACACCTGGCTTTGTTTGAAGGTGGTAGAGTATATGAACCATAGGCAAAGGATTAAAAGGGAATGAACTGTCCCTGAATTACTGATGCACAGCACATTGTGGTTTCACATTTAAATACTTCTTTGAATACTGTTCAAAGAAGGACTTGTTTGTCCAGCACATCCCACAGATGCTCGATCAGATTGAGATCTGGGGAATTTGGAGGCCAAGTTAACACCTTGAACTCTCTGTCATGTTCCTCAAACCATTCCTGAACAATTTTTACAGTGTGCCAGGGCGCATTATCCTGCTGAAAGAGGCCACTGCCATTAGGGAATACAGTTGCCATGAAGGGGTGTACTTGGTCCGCAACAATGTATAGGTAGGTGGTACATGTCAAAATAACATCCACATGCATGCCAGGACCCAATATTTCAAGGCAGAACATTGCCCAGATCATCACGCTACCTCCGCAAGCTTGCCTTCTTCCTATAGTGCATCCTGGTGACATCTCTTCCCCAGGCAAGCAACACACACATACCTGGACATTCACATGATGTAAAAAATAATAAAAAAAACATGATTCATCAGACCAGGCTGCCTTCTTCCTTTAGTCCATGGTACAGTTCTGATGCTCACATGTCCATTGTAGGCACTTTCAGTGGTAAACAGGAGTTAGCATGGGCACTATGACTGGTCTGCTGCTAGGCAGCCCCAAACGCAGCAAGGTGCGATGCACCGTGTGTTCTGTGTGTTCTGACACCTTTCTAACTTAGCCAGCATTAACTTTTTCAGCAGTTTGGGCTACAGTAGCTCTTTTGTGGGATTGGGCCAGGTGGGCTAGCCTTCACTCCCCATGCACATCAATGAACCTTGGGTTCCCATAACCCCAGTGGCGGTTCACCAGTTGTCCTCCTTTGGGAGGTCCACTTTTGGGAGGTACTAACCACTGCATACCAGGAACACCCTACAAGACCTGCCATTTTGGAGATGCTCTGATCCCATCGTATAGCCATCACAATTTGACCCCGGTCAAAGTCACTCAGATCCTTAAACTTACCCATTTTTCTTGCTTCTAACACATCAACTTCAAGAACTGACTGTTCACTTGCTGCCTAATATATCCCACCCATTGACAGGTGCCATTGTAACAAGATGTTACTCACTTCACCTGTCAGTGGTTTTAATGTTATGGCTGATCGGTGTATATATACTCTGTCTCTTGCAATGAGATGCTGAAAAGCCAGAACAAGAAAGTCGGAGTTATGGAGAGTGTATTTGACAGCATCCTGCTGAGCTTGTGTGTGTGTGCACATGTGTATTTTGTTTTTCTTGTTGTTTCATTTGGATGAGAGTGCTGTGCAGAAAGCTTAGAGGAAAGTCCAATCAAAAAACTATGCTCTTTCTCATGTCTACATTCTGTCTCCTCAATAAACCTCCCACCCACCAGAGTCTCACAGTATGCTATTGCAAAGTGTAGGCTTGGTTTAGATTAAAAGGTAAATATTAATGCTGCAGCCTAATAGTTTGTTAACTATATTTGGCAGAATTTCTCATCTTAAACAGGCTCATAAATGTTTCTACAGCCAGTGTTTGGCATAGATAGCCATATTTATAAATGAGAGTGACTGACACTGTAATGCTACTGGAAATGTGCACTGTGTGCTTCGGTAAATAGATACTGTCGTAAATGTCCATTTTCTAATTTATACACTCTTGAGGATTTGCACATTATTTTGCATTGACAAAGTGCATACTTTGATGAGAACCACCGGGTTTAGGGCACCATTTGGGACAGGGCTAGACTCAGCTCTCGTAAATTGCTAGCATATAAGACATGTAACCATTGTAACAACCTCAGAGTAGTACTTAAATATCTTTTATGCTGTCTGAGTTATACAAAATAAAATAAATAAACTGTAAAAACAGAAGAGCAGAATGGTGGTGCAGTAGTGGTGGTGTTGCCACCACAGCTCCAGGTTCCCCAGTTCGATCCTGTGCTCTGGTTTCTATCCGTGTTTCTGTGTGTGGTCTCCCCACGTTCGTGCAAGTTTCCTCCTGGGTTCTACAGTTTCTTCCCACCTCCCAAAAACATGGTTGTAGGTGAATGTAAGCGTGTATGTGTGTGTGTGCATAGTGTGCTGCACTCAGTGTTCCTGAGTTCCTGATGTGGGTCGTGGGTCATGGGTGCGGCAACCACACTGGCTACCACAGACTGGTAGAAGATCTATAACATCCTGCTGCAGATATTAAAGGACCTGAGCGTCCTCAGAAAGTAGAGCCTTTTCTTGTGTAGAGCCTCTGAGTTGACCTTCCAGTCCAGCTTGTTGTCAAGATGGACACCAAGGTATCTGTAGGTTTCAACCAGCCCAATGTCCTGGTTGTGGTCCTCTTCCTCCTGTAGTCCCTGTACTCCTCTTCCTGTCCAACCCTGATGCACCCGACCACCACAGAGTCATCAGAAAATTTCTGAAGGTATCAGAGATTCAACCTGTACTAAAAGTTTGCGGTGTACGGGGAAAAGTGAAGGGGGACAGGACAGTTCCCTGTGGTGCTCCAGTGCTTCTCAGCAGGCACTCAGACAGGCAGGTTCCCAGTCACACAAACTGGGGTCTGTCTGACAGGTAGGATCATGAACGTATCCACCTACATTCTTCTTATCTTCTCTCTCAGCAGGAGAGCTTGGATGGTGTTAAATGTGTTCGAGCAATCAAAGAAAGTGATTCTTACTGTGATGTTGTAGTAGAAGGGAGTGGGCCTTTTGTAGTAGAAATATTCCCGCATTGTCCAAGCCTACCTGTGGCTAGTAAACTGCAGGGGATTCAGAAAAGACCTGACCTGAGGTCTGAGATGGAACAGCACTAATCTCTCCAGGACCTGCATGATGTGTGATGTGAGTGCTACTGGTATATATTTGTTCAGGAAGGAGGGAGTTGTCTTCCTCAAAACAGAAACCAGGCAGGATGTTTTCCACAGCTCTGGCACCTCCTCCAGTTGAAGGCTCAGGTTGAAGAGGTGCTATAGGATCCCACAAAGCTGGTTGGCGCAAACATTCAGTACCCTGGAACCGATTCCTCAGGTTCTACAGCTTTCCCAAGTTTCAGCTTCTCCAGCTATTTCTTCACCTGGTTGGTAGTGACAGATAGGTGGGGGGAGGGAGTTATGAATCCCTTCCGGATGGCTGTTGGGTGAAGGGGGGTAATTGGGGGAGGGAGAGGTGTGAGTCCTCTGAAGAAGGCTGTGGCATGAGGGGGGTGAATGGTTGTTAGATGAACAGGGGAGAATTGGTGTAGACAACAGTGTGAGGAAAGATTTTTGATCTTGGGGAAGAGTGGTGGTGAGGGAGTGGAGGAGATGGGGAAGGGCATTGTGCTGAACCTACTGAAGAACAAATTCAGCTCATTAGTTCTTTCTAGACTGACCCCCACAGGATGTTTTGTTTTGAAGCCGGCGGTCTGCTTCATGCCAGCCCACAACTTTGTGTTGTTCTGCCAATGCCTGCCCTCCAGCTTCCTTCTGTAGGCTTCTTTGTTCTCCCTCAGCCTCACCTTCAACTCCTTCTGCACCCTCCTCATCTGTTGTCCTGCCTGAAAGCCTGCTTCTTTTTATTCAGTAATTACTTCAGCTCCTTGATGATCCAGGGTTTCTTATTAGGAAAACAATGCACCCCAGAAATTTATGTAGTCCGTCATGCACTCTGTCATGTTGTTAATGTCTTCCCCAGCTGGTTCACATAACACTTCCCAGTCTGTGGCCTCAAAGCAGATCTACAGAGCCTCCTCTGCCTCTTGTGCCCATCTTGTTATGGTCTTCTTTGTCACAGACTGCCTTAGGACAACAGGCTGGTATGTGGGTGTCAGTAGAACCAGGTTGTGGTCAGACCTTCCCAGTGGGAGCAGAGCAGGTGAAATTTATGCACATTTCACACTTGGTAACAGTTGACAAACTGGTGGAGCTTTGGTAATGTAGTGGAGAGTGACACATGATTAAAATCCCCAGAAATGACAGTGAAAGTGTTTGGATGCTGAGTTTAAAGTCTCGTGATAGCCGAGTGTATGATGTCATGTGCTGCTTCTGCGTCAGCTGCTGGTGGGATGTAAGCAATAACCACAATGGCACCCGTGAATTCCCTCGAAAGATAATATGGACGTAAATCAACAGCCAACAGTTCAACGTTTGTGCAACAGTGAGGCACCTTCACAGTAACATGTCCTGGATTACACCGTCTGTTGTCTACAAACAGCGTGTATCTTCCACCTTTCTTCTTACCACTCAGTCCAGCATCTCTGTCTGCCCACACTGTCTGAAAGCCCGGGATGGAAGCATTTAAGTCTGGAATATCCTCGTGCAGCCATATCTCAGTGAAACAAAGCACACTGCACTCCCGACACTCCCTCTGGGTCCCAATCAGTGAGCTGAGCTCCACCATCTTATTGCCAAGAGACCTAACGTTTCTTTGTAGCATCTCCTCTTTGCCTTCATTTTGGATCCAACTCTGCATCCTCTGTACAGTCTCAACAGTTCTTCAGGAATAGTGAACTTCATTCTGCAGGACAGCGCAGATCTTAAGAGTGTCAGCAGCTGATCGCGTAAGTACATGAAGCGACCTGTTCTCTCCCTGTGGTTCTCCATCCCGAGCGTAGAGTGCATTTTAGAGTGCAAAAAACTATGTGCCTAAACAATCTGAAACGTACAAAGCAAGAAAAAGAAGTGCTGAAGAAATGAAAAGTGACACATATTTAAGTATTAAAATCTAATAAAGTAAGGTATAATGTCTCTCGAGACTGGAGTTGCTGTAATCGGCTGCCACTAGCATGGCGCCATCTTGGAAACCATCTTCGAAACCCAGGATCTTTCCCAGTCCTGGGTTTCTGCACCACTGTAGAACCCTGGATAGGTATATCAAGGAATAAGGACACAGGGAGACTTGACTTTTATCTTTTATTTTCTCTCCCTGTGTACTGGGGTACATTTCAGCATCATTCAAGAAATAACAAAACCCACAAATACACACGCACACATCTCATTTCTCTCTCCTCCTGCAACACACACACCAAGCAAAAAGAACCACATTAATTATCCACAAGTGTACACTCATTCCTAAAATTACTTACTCCTTCTCCAGGATTCCGCCCTCCATTCAAAAAATGGCACTCGACCAAGCCCCCACCTCCACACAGTGGTTTTTTTTTTAAAGAAATTCATCTGTGCTTGATACAGCAGGTGTAGTTCCTGTCACCATAGTCACCGTGTGCAAGACGAATACAGAAGAGGTAATATCATTAACTGTCCTGCCTGCTGCGCCTCTTCCACTCAACCGTCATAGAGCATGCATGGGGCAGAGTGATTCCTGCCCCAGTGAGACACTGTTAGCACAAGTGTGCAACATCTAGAAAGGTGACCAAATAAATGTAACCTCAGCTTATATCTGTAAAAAAAAAAAAGCAACAATTTTTTTTAATTGTTGGTCATTGAAATTCTTCACTCCAGTTCTGAACTTTTTTTTTTCCCTTGGTCTTCATGATGCTGTTTGTTTAGGTATGTTCTCTAACAAACTCTGAGGTCTTCCAGGAACAGGCGTATTTAAATGAAGTTCATGTCACACTATAATAGCACACAGATCAACCCCATTCAACTAATTCTGATAACAACTGGTTTCACCAGAGCTAATCTTCTAGTTTCACAGCAACAGGGGTAAATACTTATTAAGTCACAACTTTTATGTTTTTCATTTGTGTATAAAACTATGTCGATTTTTTTACCGCTACTTCAATATTATGGGTTATTTTGTGTACACTTGTGACATGGTTCACAGTTGTGTTTCACTGTATGGGGAACAGGTGGAATATTTACCAATTAATCATCCTAAAGTGGCAATAGTTTGCACATTTTCCAGCAGGTTTCTTCTATGTGCAATTACAGAACCTTCAGGGTAGTGTAGTTAATTTTATAGCATGTTAATTCAATTAAAATGTTAATTTTCCTGTTATTTGCAAGGCTTGGCTTTGTTTTAAAAGAGATTTATGGATTTTACACAATCAATGAAGCCATATTTGCAGTGATTTGGCATTGGCAGTGAGACAGTTATTACATAACCTTCATCTAGACCTCTTCAGTAAACTCTAATTCACCATTTAATTTGCACCCAGAGGCAGAATCTGGCATCTTATTGAGATGTAGTGAGAGCAAGTGCTATGAAATTTACATTCCATTAAAAGATAAGTAAGTGGTCTTTTTATTTTTTTTTTGTCATGCAGTGTTTTTTTTTTTCATACAGAAGTAGTCTGTCATGCAGAAGACATTGCAACCTTGCTGTTTTATTTAGAGTCCATGTACTGTGGCACTGCTCTGTAACTCATTGTTTTGTACACTAAAACTATTCACATTCAATCCTTGAATTTTTCAACTAATCATGGAATTTGCATGTCTCTGTACATTTGTGGCTTACAAATAGCTTTGGTGCCTTACAAATGCTTTGCTATGAGTGCTGTTCAGTAAATCAACTTCAGATTTTTGAAGCTGTGTCATGAAGTCATGGAGTGCTTATTGGCTTAGAGCTCTGAATAACATAGGGGACTATTGTCGATAACGTGAATGCTATATACTTTGTGCATGATTGTGCTGAAATCTGGTTATTGATTTACTCATAGCACTGGCCTTATTGGCATATCATACAAAATCACTGTAAGGTCAGTCAAGCTTTGAGTATTCAAGAGAATGCTGACCATTTAAAAAAAAAAAAAAAAAAAAAAAAACTTTTCTGATGGCAGCAGGCAGTAAAGAGTGGGTTGGGGTTAATATAAAATAACATAATAGCCTAATGTATGTAACTGTGCTTCCGTGAACCCTGGATAAACACCTAACTTTATAAATGATAACTGCTTGTGCATAGGCATGCACATGCCAAGACCCTTTAACAAAGTGACATATGACGCAGCATTTACAAATACTGCACCCTCTTGCAGAGTTCTCGATGGGTAAGTGCTGGTTCTGAATTACAAGGAGCCCTGGCTGTTATCTGGGGTTCGCAGTTACAGTATGTATATAGTATCTTATTTTGCCCTTCCTAACTGCCAGGGGCATTGAGAATCACATGGATGATGTATGACCCCGTGGCACGAGGAGGCAAAACACCTTATAACTAACCAGAGGTTAGTTAAGATGTTCAGAAATGACCACTGCTCTCATACAACTGGGAGGAGTGAAAGTGCACACTGGAGTCCAGGTAGGAGCACAGACTTCATATCATATCAATCTTTAATTTAATTATAGAAACTGGCACATTGTTGGGGAACAGAATACAAACACTACAAACAGATGAATAACAGTTAAATTATATATGGAACATAATGTCTATAATCTGATTTTTAAGAGAAAAAGAACGAAGAAAATGATAGTCTATTAACAAGTGTAAATAATTGCTAGCCCTACATTACACCAGGTTTTGTTTCCTGCTTTCAATCTAGCAAAATAATTCACAACGTCATTGAAGTCCAGCACTCTCACTAAATCTCATTCTGTTGTCAACAATGACAGCGATGCCAGGTGCCTCCGTGTCATTTTGGAAAATGAATGTTCTCCTTCACAATTTGTCACTGGCAACAGTGATCCTGATGCCTGTGTGCAACAGCCCAATCATTGCTATGGTTAATCCATCCATGATTGTGCGTTTATCAATCCAAGCAGTCAGCTACCAGCTCATAACTCATAAACCCTTAAAATTGGTTTTCAGTCTTGCTGTCAGTATTGTAAACAAAAAGTTCAGAATTCTTTTCATTTTCTCTAACTCACTTAGTGCCAAGCAAAATTGCTTGTGTGCTAAATGTCAGGCAAAGCAAACTGTCTGCTTACTTCTTCTATGAATAGGTAGTTATATTGTTTGTGTAAACAGCATGGTGTGTGGTACTCAGAGTAGTAGAACAAAATGAATAGCACCTGAAATGAACATGTCTCCACCAAAGTTCTTGAGGTAATATAAATACACAGCAGGATCCACCATGGCTTAATGCATATGGCTGTATCTCCATCATAGCACAAAAGCACAAATAAGGCTTAAGAACACAGCATTGCTGTGGAAGACATACTGCTGGTGTTTTCGTGACGGGTGGCACAGGTAGCAACCTAGCACAGTTCAGCATAATTCTAAAACCATGCTAGTTAGAATTAATACAATATAAAGAAGTGTGCTGTAGTCACATCCAATTTAGTCAACTCCTCATGCTCTCTTTAATGCTGATTGGGCAGCAGCAGCTCAGCAGAGGTGCAGGGCAGTGACATTTTCCTAATGATATAAGCCACATTTACTTCCCTTAGAGGTTTTAAATCAATATTTTGTACTAAAAATAACCAGCTGGCCAATAGAACACACTTTCGTAGGTGTTCACTTATGTAAAAGTATAAGAATTTATGTTGGCTAATAACTCCATAAAGGCAATAGGTTTGATTTATTAATAATATGATTTTGTATGCATAAGGACAAATTCAGTACATTCAGTATTCACAAATGAATTGTGCAGAGCTTTATAATAGACAGAAGTTGTTCTGAAAATACTACTGTGCTGACCATTCATTTTAACACAAGTGTATTAGTTCTGACCATGAACATCGCTGTTTTTTGGCTCGAGCAAGGAACAGTATTAAGCATCGAATGGCGCTTCACATTGTTTTCATCAAACTCTGCCCCAATGCACAACTTTCTAGTAGCAAATGTGTGCAGTTTCTGGATTAACTCCTCTCTCATCACAATCAGGACTCCGGTATGACTTTGGAGTGTTTTATGGAACAGACTTGAGGTTTATTAGGGGCTTTGCAGAACTAGTGAGTATTGATGATTGTTCGTAATTGGGGCTGTATGCAATGGGACTCACTATGACCATGAAAGCACAGTGGCATCTAGTGGTGCCTACATTGTAGTGCACGACGTAATGCTTAGTTGCACTTTATTCCCAGTAAATATCAAATTCCCTTTCTCTGAAGAAAAAGCCTTTAAGTGCAAGATTGATTAAGAACCACAATGTGTTATTAAATGCAACAGTATTCTATTTAATTAGGGCCTCCAGTGCAGAACTAATGTTTTTTTTCAGCCAACCAAAACTTGCAGAGAGTGCACCTCTTTTCAAGGGTTCTGTTCCAAATGTTATTAGTGACCCACTTTACAACTGATGAAAACTGTGAAGAAAAATTCCACTACAAAATAAAAAACTGTAAATTGCATTTTATCCCATAAAAATACTGTTACGCTGTTTGTTTGTTTTTTTTTTCATAGGACAACATTAATAAGGCGGCCAAGATATGATGGTGGGGGAAAGTGTGTTTCTTCCATGGCAGGTTTCTCATGATACTTCCTTCGATTGTCTGCTTAGATTCAGAATGGAAATGGTCCATTTTTTGTCCAATTCAGTTTTACACTGCATAAATTTTAGCATACCAGAAAAAGATTCTAGGGTGTGTGGGGGAAGTGGCATAGCAAAAAGCATACTAGCAAATTGCTTTCCATTCTAACTTATTGTCTAGCATTGTACTGAACTACTAGATGCAAATATCAAGAAGTAAATATAGCTGCAAGCACTGATTAAGGGGGCCAAGTATCTTATGTCCCCAGGCCTTAGTGATAGAGGAAGACCAGAAGGAACTGGGACTGTCGGTGCTTGCTGTGAAGGAGATATGCTAAATTTGAAGGCAAAAAAGTCAAGCTGTTGCTGATTTTTTTATTTTTTTTTTGCCTCAATTCCTATTTTTGGTAGCCCTCCTACACTGCAAATGATGTCAAAACCTGTTTCTTAACTTGTACTAAATATGTGTGACACATTTAATGTCAGTATATAAAGGTTTTGCTGAGACATGCCCTCACTTCCTGTTTGGCAATTTGGCCATCAAATTTGTTCGCAGATTATGGAGGAATCATCACAGATATCAAAAAATCAGGCGCCAATTTTTTCCAGCTGATTTCAGTATGCTATGCTCCCAATTTTGAGATGATTGGACAACATTTGTCAGAGATTAAGCCAAAAAAAACCTGTTTTTGCTGAATTTAAACTTGGTCAACTTCCTGTTTGTCAGATCACTAATTCCTAGTGATCAAGAGAAAGAGGACTCATGATTGCAGCTTAAGCAATTCAAAAGTTATGATCAGTTTTACTAATATGTGAATTATAGTGCCCCCTAGAGGGACAAAACATCCTGGAGTCCCTTAGGACAAGATCATTTACTCAGCAACAAACTTTATTGAAAATCAGTCACACTGTTGCCAAAATGTGCCCTCACTTCCTGTTTGGCAAGTTCAGTTTATGCATTATGGACAAATAGTCCATCATATCAAAATTTTGAAAAAACAATTTTGTTTGGGTTGGTCTTCCAGTGCTATCTTTCAAATTTCATGGTCACGCAACAAAATTTGTAGGAGAAGAAGCAAAAGAAAAATTAATCAAAGTTTTTGTTTAAACTCGAAATGGCCAACTTCCTGTTTGAGAAAAACTTTCTTGTTTTTTTTTTATGTTATACTCAGATTTAAGTTTAATGAACTACATAAATCTCAACACTGAAAAAAGTACACATCATCTAAACATAATCATCAAGTTCAGAAAACACACCCCAACTTTAACATGCAATCCATTCAAGTAAACATTACTTCTTTTCTTCTAGTTTTGTGAGCACTTGCAAAATAATGGTAAATTTGACTCAGTAAAGTAAGTAAGCCTTATATTTACATGAATCAATTTCATACAGAACTTAAAGCATTTAAGCAATTCTATTAATTTGCAGTTTTTTTTGTGTGTGTAAAAACCACAGATTTGTGTTTGTCATATTTACTGAACCATTGAATAATTTTTTCAGTTTGTACCTTAATTTGTAATTTGATATGCTAATGATCATGATGTGTAAATTAATATGCAAATTAGTCTATAAGTATAACCGTGTTAGGTAATCAGAAAATGAATTTTCAAGTCATACAGTATACTTGTTGCTGTCTGTGTAAATGGTGATGTTCTTACCAATGTTTGGTCCCATGGACCATCATTAGGCTGAAAAAACAACATAAATCTATAAGAGAGATAGCAAAAACCTTAGGTGTGGCCAAATCAACAGTTGGGTACATTCTTAAAAAGAGAGAAAGCACTTGTGAGCTCAACAACATCGAAAGCCCTGGAAGACCACGGAAGACAACTAAAGTGGATGATCACAGAATCCTTTCCTTGGTGAAGAAAAACCCCTTCACAAAATCAACAGAAGTCAAGAATACTCTGGAGAAGGTAGGCATATCATTGTCAGAATCTACAGTCAAGAGACGCCTTCATGAATGTAAATACAGAGGGTTTACAACAAGGTGCAAACCACTGGTAACATTCAAGAACAGGAAAGTCAGATTAGACTTTGCCAGAAAACATCTAAAAAGCCTCCCATGTTCTTGAATAAGATTCTTTGGACTGATGAAACCAAGATTAACTTGTACCAGAATGATGGGAAGAGAAAAGTATGGTGAAAGAAAGGAACAGCTCATGATTCAAAGTATACCACATCATGTGTCAGACATGGTGGAGGCAGTGTTATGGCATGGGCATGTATGGCTGCCAGTGGAACGGGCTCACTGGTGTTTATTGATGATGTGACTGCTGACAGAAGTAGCAAGATGAATTCTGAGGTGTATAGGGCTATACTCTCTGCTCACATTCAGCCAAATGCCACAAAACTGATAGGACGTGCTTCACAGTGCAGGTGGATAATGACTCTAAACATACTGCGAAAGCAACTCAACTTTTTGAAGGCAAAGAAATGGAATATTCTTCAATGGCCAAGTCAGTCGCCTGATCTCACCCCAATAGAGCTGCTTTTCACTTACTGAAGACAAGACTGAAGGCAGAAAGGCCCACAAACAAGCAGCAACTGAAGGTAGCTGCAGTGAAGGCCTGGCAAAGCATCTCCAGGGAGGAAATTCAGAATTTGAGTTTGGAGAACATGGGATCCAGACTTCAGCCAGTCATTGACTGCAAAGGATTTTCATCCAAGTACTAAAATTATGGTTATATTTACAATTATGTCACTTTGTCCAAATACCTTTGAGCCCCTGAAAATGGAGGACCTTTGCTGAAAATGGCTGTAATTCCTAAATGGTAAATGCCATATTTTTGTGGAACCTCTTAAAATAAAGCTGAAAGGCTACACTTTCAATCACATCTTGATTGTTTTATTTCAAATCCATTGTGGTGGTGCATAGAGGCAAAATCACAAAAACCCACTGTCCAAATACTTCCGAACCTGACTGTATATATATCCACAGCGACCACTTATACAGTGGCCCTGGTATAGCACATTACCTTGTGTGCTATATAAAATGCTCAAATTATTCGTCCAGCTTTATGCCTATTGTGTTCTCTTACCTCACTGAAAAATCAGAGATTAGTGACTCCCCTGGTAAAACCTACCACACACCACTATCCACAGGCATCCCTTCTTCAGAATGCTCCTTCTACAGCTCCAACAAAAGCTCTACCTGGTGTGTAAATACTAACATTAACAGAACAGCTGGTGTTTAACACCATCAGAACTGTTGCTCTGGCCTGTCAAGTAAAAACAATTCTAATATAAACTCTATCAGGCACCTATTAGATAAAGGCACATTACATAGTAGACTTATTTCAAAGTTTGAACTAACTTTATATCTTAAATCTGAAATCTCAAATCTAAGTTCGAGGAGAAAACAATGCAGATAATAAACAGATGAGTCACTTAAACACAGAAGTTGGATTGTTGTGAATAGTAATGAATGAATGCTTCCAGTCCTGGCTGTATTCAGACTGTTTAAAATTCCATTTAATTAATCCATTTAATTTCCATTCCATTTAATTTAATTATATTTGATTATTAATTTTTAATTATATTATATTTGAGTTAAATCAAAATGAACACTTTTCTTATTTTGCCTTTCAGGGCAAGTTTAACAATGTGCAAGTTTATCAAATTTTAGCATCCTGAACTCGGGTTCAGGGCCAATTAACACAATCTGTGCAATTCCCTTAATAAAATCTATGAGGAATTAGTAGTAAAGAGAAATTGAATGGCAGTTGGAAGGAATATAAAAAAAAATCTTTCTTACAGGAAAAAGAGAAGAGCTCCTAGAGCAGCTTGAAGTACAGAAGAGTAACGCTTCTGGAAATGCTCAGGAAGCTCTCTCAGATAAGGTGGAGCGCCACCTCAAGTTCCGGGCTCCTGTCCCCTGAAGAGGTGCCTCTCACACCATTGCTCGTTTTTAACAGTTTATCGTCCATTAAACATACTGAAGCAATTGCAGTTAGCATCTTTATAAGGCTGAGAACACATGTACCTGCCTACCTTGTTCTAGAGATCTGTGTGTTCATTGGGAAGATACTGCGTACTTTATTATGTTACACACTTCCCACTGAGTTAAATTAGAGTCATGATTAGGAATCTTTAGAACTGCAGTAAGAGATGATTTTCGAAAAAAGAAACATGCTAAATAATAAGAATAATAACAATACATAAACAAAATAGTGCCAAAAAAGCCTTCTAACAACTAACAATCTAACATTTTAGGGCAGATGATAAGTTGTTAAATTTAATTCGTAATTGAGAATTACACATCAAGGTGCCCTAAATCTGTCATGAGTTATAAAATGTAAAATGTACTGTACAAAAATATAAATTCAACACAAACATGAAAACACTACAATTTTAACAACTTAAGGACCATTATGCAGTACAGAACTCTACAGATGTATCAAAATCTGCAGATTATATGAATCTACCACAGACAGTCAACATCACAGTACATTAACACATAAATCTGATGGATGTCCCGATGTTCTGTTATACAAAATGACTCCATAATGCTACAGATTCTGATCAGTGAAGTTTTTAACATCCTCAATCAGTCTTGTACATTGTTTTCTAGATTTTGGTGATTTGGTGTTGATGTGTAATGTGCCCAAGGTGTACCATGTTCAGGCGTATAATGTTTAAGGCCCCTGTTTCCTGTCTTAGAATAAATAACCTCAAGCTGCTGTCTCAGTGCTGAAACCAGCCTTAAATAATAGTCGGTATTTGTTTTACTGCTAATACGTTCATTTGCGAATTAGGTATTTACAACACCATTGTGTAGCAAGTTGCGGTGGTTCAGTGGGCACATTGCACACCATCCACTTACACCATCCATACAGCAGGAATTGTCTCTTTAAATAAACAAATCAGCATCACTAAAGATAATTTTGGACATATTCATTCAAGTTCTGTAATGGCGTTAAAAATATGTGACATAAAATATATGGAAGAATTTGAAACGTGTTTGCGGTTTTTAATGTAATAGTTTGCAAAAGGTTTATGCGCACTGATTGCACATTCTTTAGTGTTCTGAAAGTGTTTATATGCGCCCCTTGCGCTACTGCATGATAAAGGTACACTAATTTACGACACCACATGGCATTAATTGGCCAATTTATTTCATGTAGACCACTGTACAGCAAACACAGGAAACCAAGCAGTAGGAATTACAGAGTACAAGTGAAAGAAGTGTAAATGCAAAAAACAGTAGAAGATCATATGCAGAGATGCAGAGCTGTATTCATCAGTGAGGTTCTTTGTCCTTTAGCACATGACCTCCATGGCACATGATTAATCATTATTAGAAAAGGTAGAGTGAGGTTATGAACCCTGAACTGCAATGGAAGCAACATCTGCTCAATAGATGTCACCAACTCCTTACCAAATCAAGTCACTTTGTTCTCTTAAACCCTTCCTCAGTACAGGAAATGAGAGAAAATCTACTGTAAACTAACAAGCAGGATATTTAGGATAGCATTAGCACACTGCTAAATCATTCCATAGGCTTATGTTAGAGGACTTGGTTGGAGATGAAGGTCTGGGTTAAGAAGCTGATGAATGGCTTGGAATGAAGTTAGCAGCTTTCCATGGCACTTTTGTACTCTTATAAAGAAAATCAGGGGCGGTTTTCCAGCCATGACTTTTTGGTTAAATGGCACAATACATCCGGATTGCTGAATGTTTTATCTAGTAACTACAGTTCAGTGTAGGCTAAAATACCCCACTAATGCTATTTTAAAAAATAAAACTAAAGACAACGCACTACAAGCTGAAAATTAAATTTCAAGGATGACAGGTTCATCTTCAGATTAGCCATACCTCTATTCATGTTCACTATATAAATAATGAATGTTGGATACAATCTATGTGGCCAGATAAAGCAGAAATCAGAACTAGCTATGGTTAAAAAATAGGTTGATTTTTGATTATTTCTATAAGTTGTAATTACTGTTAATTTTATGAAAGATAGCATCTTAATTCAACGAAGGATCTAAAGCTAGGAAGTTAAATAGCAGGAAATCCATATTTTTATTCTTCTAGGATTATGACGCTTTATTTTCAACCCTGTCTGGAAAACCACTCCATTTAAGTCTGTAAATGTACTGCTTAAAATGTCTTAACGCTCTAATTCTACCCATGACATTTTCAAGTTGAGAAAGGTGTGCCTATGTGACACATTCACATGGTACAGCTGTTTGTTAAAGGTCCATAACACAATCCCTACAAGTCACTTTCAGCTTTCTAGTGAAAATCCGAGCATGAGATTCTTCATTCTTACACAGTTTCCCCAAGTATCATTTTTAAAGCACAGTAACGCATGTACCATTTAAGGCCCATTCACCTATAAAACACTACGACAGACATCTGCATTCATTCTTTAGGCTGTTCCAGCACTAGTGTTACAGAGGGAAAAATTTAAGGAGAATCACTGCACAAACAATCCACTGAAAATAGAAATAAAACGCTCATGACATCTACCACAGAGTAAGCAATCATTATATTTGAAACACTGTGAAACTGTAACGACATTTCCTTATGGGACATGGTGAATTAGCCTGAACAGTTTTTCCTTAAAAAAAAAAAAAAAGAAAGAAAGAAAGATGAGAGTGGAGGTATTTGAAAAGCCAAATAATAGTATCTGTATCTTCTTTGTTTTTTTTTTGGTTTTTTTTTTTCCTTAAAAATACTAGTAGCACTAATAATTGGGCAGTTTGACATGCATATGACACAATTATTCAACACACTTCATTCTGCTTTGCTAGCACCAGGGTCGATATATCTAGGGCTTGACATTTTTTTCTTTGTTTAAAATACCTATATAAAACAAAATATCATCATTGGTTCTTCAATTCTTGTGCAAAACCATTCATATAAACATGTTCATATTACATAATTACCAGATTGATTAAAGCCTGATTGGAGAGAAGTGAAGGGATTTTCTTACTAATATGAAATATGTATTTTTTTTTTTTAGCTTTTTTTTTCTTTTCTTTTTTTTACAGGAATCGGTTTTCACCTTAGGAATTAGCACCTTCATTTAAAGAAAGATTTTATTTTGCAACCTGACCATGAATCATACAGGAATGATGAAGGGGTATCCAGGGCCAATTATACATTACGTACAACATCACACTTTCCAGGAACGAGGCCCTATAGAGATATTTATGGAGTACTTATCTTCACAAGAATGACAGTGGTTATCTTCACTTTATGTTGAGTATTTGTGTCATCCTGTTTCAAAGCTATTTCTTGTTTATTTCTCTTTTTTTTTTCCTCTCAGAAAACCACTCCTTCCAGAAGTGTCTGCTTTCGATCATTGCCACAAATTGTTGTCCTTGTGTCCAGCAATCTGTCCATGCCCTGTCAGCACCATATGTGTCTATTTGATGAGTGCACTGATCCACTGTAGTTTGTCTGATGGTGCCCATCTTTTAGATCTGTTACCTTTTCTTTCATATGACCATTGTCACATACACGCAAATGGTCTGAGAATTAAAATCTAACAGCACTGTAGCTTTAGCTGATCAAATAACAGTCGTATGTGTTCTGTGAGAAGTTACTTTCCCTATAGTCTGATGATTACAAAATAAGCTCATATGTTGCCTTCCCTTTTGCCTATGCAGTAGATCTCCTTACATCAAGAGAAATAATCAGTTTCAAATGGTAGAATGGCCCAGCATGGCATGCACAATGCCACCTTTGGTGTCTGTTGTATGCGAGAACTAGACAAAGAAAAGTTTCCCGTTCAGCATGACCACATTGAATGTAAAAACCGACAGATGGGTGCACAGATGTGAGGTTTGAATTGTTACAGGGAGGATGTATATCTGTCTGCCACTGGGGAGGTGCTGGATCCTGTGGGTTAGGATTGATGGGTGCTGGATAGTGGGTGTCCATGGTCCACCATCAGTAGGTGGTTTAAAATACAGTACTTCTCCTGCGAACAGTCCTGACAGCCTGAGAGATCAGGACTGAAAAAGAGCAATAATGATATATTAACCTCAGCTTCAGACAAATACAATTATTGTGCCTTGTAAATAACTGTGTAGATTGTATATTATCTTAAAAATGTATTATCTCTAAAATGCTAACATGATATGGGGTATTTTAGATTGAACAGAAATTACCTGCGTTAAAACTAGGGCTAGTCCAAGATATTTATAGAAGTTATATAATTTATATAAGACTGCTCCTGTAACTACCAAGCTGGTATAATGATGGTGTATTGCTACTTTTGCTGGGTATAAGCCAGTGTTTTTCCCTTTTCTGCTTACTTGCTATTTTTGTGTTCAAAAACAAGTCGTTGCTTATGTGGGTGGAGCGACACAGAGGATGGGACAGTTCAAATCTGACAGAGCTGTGGTATTTGTCTGGTCCAGAATTACTGCGAGCCCCCTTAAAAATGTATAGAATGCAAAAATGATATTGGTCTAAACAAAATAAATAAATAAAATTTGAATAAAATGTTTCATACAACCTGAAATTACCTAAATGAATTGAATATTTACATCAAGGGTAATGAAAGGAGCTTTGATTAGATATCATAGCAGCATACTTACCTGCACCTCCTGACAATGTATTAATTCAAACTAATTGTAGGGATTATATAATGCACCAATCGTATGCCTTATTTTTAAAATTTAAAATGTAAAATTTTAAAATTATCAGAAGAATAGGGGTCTAAATAGGAGTTTGCATGAAATGTGATTGTGGAAAATTATATATTGTCATTTTTACACGTAACTGCAAATGAAAAATAATTTCGTTTAATTAAAATAATTGTCAACAAACCACGAACTCCATTATTATGATCATTGCACAAGCCAGAAAATATTTTAGTCAGTATGTAGTTGTAGATGTGACAAACAGTGAACATCTACAAAACGGGCTTGTAAGTAATAAGACAAGACTTAAAACCCTGTGCTTTACGATAGGAGAATACTGCTTTGTCAGCTGCATTTGTGCTATGAGGAGGTCTTGGAAGGTGGTGACCTCCTCATAGCACAAGCGTTGGCAGATATTGTGCTGGCAGATACTGTATGTCACAACTGTTACGGCACTGCTGTGACTATGCAGGGGGCAAGCGCTTTCCTTTCTGACCTCTAAAATAACAACCGACCACAAAAGTAAAAAGTGTCATACGGCTAACCAAATTAGCAGTGCGGCAACGTTATGCCAGGAAATGTTGCTCGTGCTTGTGCAGAATAGAAATTATTTTCACGTGTTTACGTGCTTAGGTACTGGTTATGACAAATACCTTGAATTGCTCATGTGTATCTTGTGTGGAAGATTCTGTTTCCCTGACAACTATGGCCTTGGTTACCAACATGTCAGGATGCTGCTGCTTGGCTTCTTTTATTGCCATGGCGAGTGCCTGTGAAAAAAGAAACTCTCAGTACAAAGGAAGACAGAAGCCCTAGAGAATAAGTTACACTTTCAATGTTTTCAGCACATTTCTGTTATACTAGTTTGCTTTTAACTTACTTGATCTTGGTCAACATCATCGTCGCCAGTAATGATAATCCTCTTCTCAATTCTTGTCTCCGAGTATCCTCCTTTTACTGTCTATAAACAAAGTGTCTTGTAAATCAGAATGCTCACTCACTGCTCATCAGACTTACTATTGTTAGACGTCTACTGATTTTACTATAATTTGTGATGTAAATTATGCTTTTTTTTGTAGTGCTGTTACTTTGGTAACATGCGTTGTGGCTGACGTCACATTCTCTGTTACAAATAGAGGAGACCCAGAACCCTCTCTGGCCAAAGATCCGAAGCTCACCTGGCCAAGAAAAGAAAAGAATAACATCATAAATTCTGTAAGAAGAGCTAAAGATCAATAAAGACTGTAGAGATCAATAAAACCTACACTTTTTAAAATGAAAATGAACCTACACAATCCAGCCATCTTAAAATACACATATCTCTATTTCTGTGCAGATTTATTGCAGATTCGTTTGCACATTAGGGATTTATATACAAAGGCAAAGCTGTTTTTTCCTGACATCAAGCAAAGCTCTAAGCACAAAAGGCCTTAATGCCATGTTCTTGTGCCTCAGTTTTACATTAGTACTATGAAACAGTCCTGAGTCACTCATCCCAAGCAAAAATAATTGATTATTGAATATGAGACGATAGCAATATTTTGCTGAAAGCAATCATAGAATTAATGTATTCACAACAAATTCACAAATTGAATAGATATGTACACGGTGCTATACATTTATGCTAGGTAATGCTTGGGTATACTTACAGGAGAGATCCTCTCTGTCACTGAGAATGGAGCTTCACGCAGACCACTCATACCATGATCCTATAACAGCAAAGCATCTAAATATCACATCCTCGAAAAGTTCATGAATATCAGTATTATAAGCTTATTATGCCACGATTGAAGTCTGTCAATCATTCTTATTTACTTATATTTTGTTCGCTACAGTATGGGAAGTTCATCACTCTATATACCAAGTATATACAGGGTGATAAATTGTTATTATTTTGTCTTCTGGGAAACATGTAAATATCTCATGTAGCTTCTGAAGGGCAGTACCCTGTTACCGTGTTACCGTGTTTCCACTACAGTGTTACAGTGTTGTAGTGTTATATAAGTGTTAACGTTTTTGGAATTGTCCTGCTTGTACAATATCATAAAGAGTAAAATAGGTATACCTGGTCTGCTATCTCCATAATGGTTGTGGTAACCTCTGACCCATTCGGCTGCGTCTCAATCTTCACTTCTGTTTTTCTTAGAGCTTGAGAGGCAATTATGTCACTGCTGTCTCTGCTATGGATCTGTAAAGATGCTGTGTCTGAACCATCTTGCCTTACTGACTGGATGTGTACGAGCTCTGCAGATTCCTTTTTTAAAGCCTGAGCAGCCTTCACTGACCTTGGAGCTTTTTTTGGCACAAAAGGCTTGAAAGGAAAAGGAAGACAGTTAACAAAAGGTCAAGTCCTCACTAGGACCTAGATAGAAGGCCAGTGGCAAGTAAAATAACTCAGCAGCATAAAATGAGGCATGATTTAAAAGAAAAGAATAAGAAGCCATGATAAACATAACTGAATTTTGAAATTAAAGAAACCAGACCTGGACGGACTGATATTCGACTATGGAAGACAGCATCATATGGAACAGAATGAGAATCAATCATGAACTGAAATTCCCAAGTAAATTCATGCTTTGGTTTGATGCCCTGTAGGATGCAAAAAAATAAATAAATAAAATGAAGTGATCGAAGACATTAAGGCATCTCTCCATCAGGTATTGATGTAGTTCCTACTCTAGTAAAGAAGGAGGACTATCTACCTCAGGTTTGCGCTGCTCCACAGGCTTCTGTTCTACAATGGGCTTCAGTTCTTCCACCGACCTTAATAGTTCTGCAGGTTTCTCCTGTGGAATGATGATGGGCTCAGACCCTAGCATGAAGGCCGGATGTGCTGGCCGGTCTGAAACACAAAGTTCAGGTGAGAAGTCCTTCTCTCCTAACTCCGACATTCCTCTGGAGAACTCTTCCATCCCTGTTTGAAGGTCCATGAGGACAGTGAAGTCAACCTCGGCCTCTAAACTGGAAGTGGAGCTAACGGTGATGCTGGAGCATTTGCGTTCAATGCCCAGGTGGGTCTCCTTGAGATATAGATTCTCTGGGTCAGGGTCATCCTCGGACACTGATCCCAGACGCCGTTCCCATGGCTCTCTCTGAAGAAACAGACGAAGAGTAGAACTTTGAGAAGGAAAACTAGAAGTATATGGTGCATAAACAGTAACACAAGTGCACCAAGTCAATGTTGTGAATGTTGTCTAGTAAAAAATCCCCATAGCTGAATTAACACAAGTATATAAATAAATGTATAGTATTCATTTAAGTCCATCTGGACAAAAATGACCACTGTAAAAGTTAATTAATGGCATGAGATTTTGCTGTGTCAATATCACGTAAATTTACAAATCAAAATATTTTGAAACAATTAGAATGTTATATTTCAGTAGTCCAGGAACACAAGTCTAGTGAGAACATAAATATTAGTTAAAACTGAAAAGATGGATTCAGTAAAACTTTCTTTTCAGAACTGGTACATGTCTCTGAGGGAGAACTGAGCCAGATATATGTAGGCATTGCTCTTGACTCCATTAGCAGAAATAAAAATTGAATTTCTTTGCAGAAATCATTACATTTAGTATTCTCAAAGGTATCAATAGACTGAAAAGGCTTGGCTTGTTGCTCATTCTGTGAAGCTTAGTTGCCATTATTATGTAGGAACATGATTACATGCAGTGAAACAAAAGTTACTTGCCCCAAAGCGTCACAATGGGACAAATTACTTTTTGTGATTATGAAGGGACTTTTGGGAGCCATGCAACTGAATGCATGCTGTTTATGAAAGCAAAAATGGGCCCACAGAGCTTAAACTTAGATTAGCAAGATGCTGCAAGTAGGTAGGATGAGTGGAAAAATGAGGCACCTGGACTTCCTCCTGAGGTTCCGCATGAATTGCTGGGGTGGGAAGGGGTTCCTGGTGAGATTAAATAATAGGAAAAGGAGTTGAAGTTAGAGCAATGAGGTTTCAGGCAAAAGGGCTGGACGGCATAATGGACCCTGAATTAAGTGCAAGCATTTCCCGGCTGCAAATATTTGAAGATGTAAATCTCCAAAACTACATTAACTTAAGTAGTAGCACAAATTAAGTCTAAACAATTCTTGAACATCCAGCACCAAAATGCATTACAAACTTAGAGATGCATTAATAGTTCACTGTCCAATAAAATCTGCTCCATTTAAGGGCCTACTTTATTCATTATTTATAATGACATAAGACACCCATATGCCCAAAGTTGAAAAATTTAGCTTGCACAGGAGCTTTGGAACCAGAATATTTAATTATCAGCAAAGTCAAAACAAAAAGGTAATAAAAACTAAAATTCCTATCATGAAGTTCAGGTTAGTACATCAGCATCCCATGCGCTTGAGAATAAGGGTTCAACTATCACAAAGGAAAATCATAAGCCTTCTACTTTATAACAGTATTTATACAGTTATAACAGTAATTCCATCCAAGAAGCAAAGCCTAGCTCAATCGATTAACTCTGAACTCTGTTCATAAGCAATTAGCCATTTTTGGAAGTCTCCCTTGCGAAAGCCCCTACATTTTCAAAAATGGCATTCTAGCATAATAGTATGCTGCATTTGATTCCTAGCAACAACCATTCTCCTACTAACAGATAAAAGAGGTAACAGAGAAAGGCTGTTGGAAGGAAAGGCCATATGTACAGTGGTCGATTAAAGGAAAGTGAGCGTAAAGCTTAAGCAATGAAAATTACATGGAGGATCCTATGGGCTGTCTCATATGTGCAAGCAGATGTTGAGCTGTGGAGAGAAGGGAAAGGGAAAAGAAGTGGATCCTTATCCAATCAGTCATGACATAGCATTTTTTTTATCAGCCAATGGTTAACGTTAGAAGTGGGCATTCCACCCATCTCTCCTCAGATACAGGTGATTATGCTGTACAGATGTATGCACTTAAAGATTAAAACTATAACATAAGGGTGTGCAGATTCATGCGATGCCTATAGTTCCTGTGAGAGACAAGCAGATGCCAAGCAGTCGTTACCGATGGTTTCTTTTGAGCTGATTCTAAGCTGGAACTCTTGAGAAGGCTGTGGCTGGAGTCAGTAGGAGAAGACTGTTTTTGTCGCAGCTCTCTCGTCTTCTGGGACTTTACATGAGAATACAAAGGAGTCATTTGCTCAAAGCCAGAAAATATTAAGGTTGATGGGAAATCAGACAGTGGGGAAGTATCTTCAAAGCACACTTGGTCATCAACTGCACCAAGTCTCTGATCAGTATTGTCTTCTGTATCCTGAAATTGTTTCCTGTATGTTTGTGGCGGATGGCTGCGTTTTCTCTTTTCCCTAACACAGCCATTAGCTGTGTAGTCTCTTTTAGGAACTGCTGCGCTGCTATCCATGACTGAAGACATACTTGTCTGTGTGAAAAAAGATGGTATTTTTTCAGTTCCAGATGATTCCTCTGACGTCGTTCCTTTTGTCTCATCAAATAAATTAGGACAAATTGTGTCTCTTTCACTTTGACCTTTGACTCCATGTTTTCCTTTTAGTTTTTTGGACCTCTCAGGTTTCAAGGGAACAACTCGTTTTGGCTCTGGTCCAGCAGCATTACTCTTAACTGAATCACTCCTTAGAACTACCTTGTTTTCAGCTGTTTTGGTTTCACTAATGGTTTGAGTTTTGTTGTCTGTACTTTCCACAGATTGTATCTCCCACCTGCTTCCATTATACTGATCTCGCATATGTTTGTCTATTACTGCATTGGGAGAAACCTCACCCTGGTTTCTCTCCTCATAGTCCCAAAAATCTAGATTTACACTATCTTCTACTTGAGTTGTGCCAACATATCTCCTTTCGGTCCAGTGCGTCTCTGTTGGATATTCATCATAGCCATTTGCATGAATATTGTTCTCCAAATATTTCTCATGTGGAAGTCCATTGTCATTTATGTTCTTGCCAGCAGAATGTTCATTCTTTAATGCATAAGTCTTGGTTCTTTGAGGCTTCTCTGGGGATGGGATGGATTCCTTATTTGATTTTCTGATATGGCTTCCCATTGGGTCAACACGAGTCATATAGATTTTCCCGCTAATCACTTGCTCTCCTTCATGCTGAGTGAGGGGTGGCTCTATTCTAGCAGGTTTCTTGTTCTTTTCCTCTTTTGAACTGAGGGTCAGGTCTGTTTGACAACCGTCTTGCTCCTCAATAAATATCGGCTCCTCAGAGGCCTATATATCAATATAGAGTGAACAGTTTCAATGGCTTGTGTGTGTCGCTTATACACTCTCTATCACTAAAAATAAGATGTGCTGTAAAGTAAAACTCTAATGCAGGTATGTTACACTATGTAAGGCCTAAAATAGTCCTTTATGTCCACTACTAAATGGAATGTGCTTAAAAGCACCAGCAGTGTTACAAACATAGTCCCTCTAAACAGTATAACCCATAGTATAAACCATAAGACACAGAATTCATGTTGTGTTTGGTTAGTTCACTGTAGAAAGCTTTGATTACAATTTTAAACATTCATGGTTTGCACTGCCAGTGGTGAGTTCTACATAAAACATATCTAAATTGCTGCACCTACTGCACAGGCTCTTACAAGCCTCTTAAACTCACAGTTTTTTTCTCTGGAGTGCTGCCAGAAGAGGTCACAGACAGACGTTTCTCTCTGTGGACTAGCTTGCTGTTGGGCTCCCTCAGCGCTCTCTTCAGTTCGTTGATACTTGCCTGATGTTTTTGCAGTACATCTTCAGGTTTATCCAGGAACTGCTACAAAGCAAACCGATCAAGAATTCAACCTTCCTCATTGCATCATGTGAAATATATGTTAAAAACAGATATGCATTACAAACTGGGAAATAAATAAAAATCTGATATTATACTTTTTTTGTTTCTTTACAAAGGTACCTCTGTAAATATACCTGTCACGAGTGCTACCTATTCTGTAAATAATGTTTTATCTTATCAAAAAAAAAAAAAAAACACACACACACACACACACACACAAAGCTGTGTAGCTACTCACAAGTCACACAATTAAGTCTTCAAATTAACACCATTAATAAAACAAAAACACAACATTATGAACATATGCCACATGCTTTGGTAGTAAAGGGATCTCCATTTTGGCCCAGAACCTGCACTGACAGAAAATCTGTCTTTTTTTTTAATGAATCCCTTCAGACAGACAACAACTCAGGCAATGGATGTGCCAGAAGTAGTACCTCCTGTTTCGGGCGAGGGGCCAAGTCCTGGTCCGACTGGGCAAAGGGATGAGTGAGTGAGATATGGTGCAAGGAGAGGCAAGGCGAGGCACAGCAAGGTAGAGGCGGAGGGGAAACAGTTTTAGGTGTGAAGACAAGTAGGCAGAGCATGGTTGAATTTACAGGGAAGGCAAGCAGCCAAACAGAGAACAAATCTTATACAAATACACTAAATTCAGCCATGGAACTGAAGAGAGTGTACAGGGTTGTGTCATTGTCCCTAGATACACTGATCCAAATGTACTTTTTTGAAAGAAGATTGATCGCAAATTTCTAAACAATGTATCCAGACCAATGACACAAATGACTAGGGCTCTCTTTTGAGATGCAGTCTATCATTTTTAAACTGACATTCCTAAAAGCAAGGATAGGTGCTGAAAATGTCACCCTTAAATATGTTAAATGGAACTAAAGTAGTAAGCAATATGTCTGACACATTTTGTTCCATCTAAGTCAAAATGGCATGATGTAATTTAGCAATATGTGTAAACCACTCTGCTATTTCTGTAGATCTTCTCTTCTATTAAACCACATAGCACACACCAAGACACCAAGTAACAAGCATCAAAATGATGCGGTTGTAAGGGCCTTGGTATATTAAGTAGGATTAAAAATGAAGACAACTTTAATTAAGACAATATTTTAAGGGTGAACCCATTCTAATGTTGCAAACATTACAAAACACAAGACATTATAAACACTGATTCCACTACAAACATATGGACTGCTTTGAGAGGCATGAAAAGACACATGTATGAACATCTTGCTCTGTGGCATTGCTAAAAAAAAAAAAAAAAAAAATCTAACTTCATAATGGACTTATTTTGCATGGTCTATGTTAACACAAAAAATACTTAGACAGACAAATGGTAGACACCATAAAATACCTCAGCCTTAGAGTCTAGAGGAGAGCCTGGCTCCTCCCCCTGCCAGCAAAAGAAAAGAGGAAAAAGCTATTAGTAGAAAGCAGGGGCGAATCTTAGGAGGGGAAAGAGAGGAACGTATACTGTCAGATTTGGCAAAAGACAAGGGGAAGTTATACTCAGAAATAGAGATGCATATAGATACATATTCAGAGCAGCAGGAGAGAGAGGGAGCAATATAAGAAGAGCGAGTAAAGGGCGAAAGAGTAGGGTGAAGAAAGGGAGCTAGGGAGGAAACGGAATGGGAGGCTTAAGAGGAGATGGATTACGTTTTAACTAGAAGATAAGACAAGGCCAGAGATGAGTCATAGTCTGGTGTTAACATAATGGGGTTGGACTCCTGGTGTTAAGTGTAAATATATGTCTTCTAGGGTTAAAAGGAATATTCGCATCTACTTAAAATGCACACAATACAGGCCGTAAACTACGGGTACTGTATACCCATCAGAAATTCTTTAGCAATATCTCATATATGGTACTGTTACAGATCTTTTTTTTAGTTGTTTTGTTGATCATCTGATCCAGCAGGTAAGACGTATTGTAGTCAATTTTGCATGTATTACATCTTATACTCATTACATTCCTCTGACAATTCAATTTTATTTAATTTAATGAGATATAGATCTGCTTATTATGAATAAAACTACTGTACCATGGCCTTTGATGGAGTAGCATCTCTCTCTGGTCTCTTATCTACAGTTTGCTTCTGCTGCTGGTCCAGATCCTGCTCCTGACTAGGCTCCATGTAGTCCTGGTCCAGATCGTCTCTGGAGAGGCTATGTGCAGGGTCACTGGCGGTGTGCTGGGAGAGTCTGTCCATTGTATCGCCCAGAGCAGATGCTGACAGCACCAAACAACCAAAAAATGTCATAAAACTCATGCATGTCATCTTTGTGCCACCATTAATTCCTAATTATATGGACTTTCGTTTGAATCCATAGCTTCAAACTTTGCAGAGGACTATGATCTAAAAGAACAGAATAGTGCACATTTCGTATGCACACGTTTTGTTTAGCGTTTCTGTTTAAATGTCCTCATTTTTAAATACTCTAAAATTTGAAAATCGAACCAAGAAATAAGTATAATTGAATTAAGAATTTTTTATTGTTAAATGTTTAGTGATTTGAGAAATGATTCACTGCAAAAAAAAAAAAAGTGAAAATAATTAAATGCTTAAAATGAGAAAAACTATCTGAAAATATAGCTAGTTATTCACCACTGTGAACCTTTCTCCATTTTTTACTCTTACAAACTGGAACTGAAATGGACTTAATTGAGATTATATAGAATGTCATGAATCTACACAAAATAGCCCATTATGTCAGTAGGGGAATTAATATAGCTTCCAAAACTAATTAAATTAATTACATTAATTACAAATTTAAAAAAGAAATTAAGTTCTGATTGCATAAGTATTCATCACCAGTAAAAGATCAAGGGGGTGAATACTTAAGCAAATGCACTGTATTTATGTTTACAGCTAATACTAGCAATGTCTATGCATTTTTTATCTATAGGCTTAACAAGATTAACCTCCAAATGCACTTGGCTCTAATAAAGACTCATTTAGAGTCCCATTAGGAGCTAAGAATGAGCACTTTCGCAAAGATTAAGCTTTCCTTATTTAATTGCTATTCTGTACCATTTTGGTTGGTCTGTGGCAACAATAGTAATTAAACTGTAAAATAAAAAAAGAAAAGGAAAAAAGGAACACCAGGTACATTTGACTGTTTTATATAAGATAACTAAGTTATAATATAACTTTGGCTAAGATATATAATATATCTTGTTCCTATTTGGAGACGCACAGACTACTCTTTCTGTTTCATATTAACAATGATGAAATATTAAAGCAAACTTTCAACTGGTCCCTCTTTAGGGTGCATCTTGTAATGAGTAATGCTTGCTCAGAGGTGCTCAAGCATGTAAGAATGTGAAAGTGTACATTTATCAATGTGCTCATGGTTGAAAATTGTACTGTTATGACAGAAATCAATAAGACATACCTCCTTCGAGACTGCGTGAGAGTAAGTACCTCCGGCTAGCCGATCGCTCAAACTGAGGGGCCGGCCTGTCAATTAATGCACTCGCCTGACGAGTCTGGGCCTGGGTCCGCCCACTATAGCGGAACTTTGAGCCGATCACCAAAAAACCTTTGGGTGGGGGTTCAGGAGAGACCAACCTATAGGAATGGCCAGACAGTCCAGATAGATTTCTTTACACTGTCTAATGTTTGGTAGGCATACAGGTATAAGCCTTTATACAAACCTCTAAATAGAGAAAACACACAAACAAATTTACACTTCGACTTCAGTTAGGAGGGTCTTCCACAGGGACATATTTCTAACTTGTTCACCTCTCTGAAATGTTTTACCTCCTACACGTTCTACCTCTTATTAGGGTGAGATGCAAAACAGCCTACAGTAACAAGTCTGTCTGCCAGGTCACGGATGTTGCGTTGAATAATAATTTACACTGCTAAGTGATTCATGAGGTGAAGCGGGGAGAGCCTACCTGAAAAAGGTGTGGTGTTCAATGCAGACCTTCCACAAGCGTTTGGAAGCTCGATGGTTGGGCAGCTTAAAGCCAATGGTGCTCTCAAACTGTTCGTACTGGGGGTGCAGGGGAGTGTGTGTATGTGTGGGAGGGGGTGAGGGGACAAGGGGCAGTGTGTTACTACAAATGAGGCAGTGGAATCAGTGAAAGTAAGACTACAGCATGCACACATCAATGCCTTGCACAAAATAATACACAGATCAAAATCAATGGATTTGTAAATCATTCCTGTATGCTACGGAGCGCACATTTACATACGAAGACAAGGTACTATAATTTTAAATTGTTATAAATTTAGTACGCATCTCAACAACAAGAAGCACAAAGGCTCTGATATATTATTCAGGTTCCACGGGAGGAAGTGAAAGAATGAATAAGCTGCATTTGCTGATGTCCCATCTAGGTACTTCTGAAGACTTTACAGATCCTTTTTTACTTGTTTCTCTTTCTTTCTACCTCTCTCTCTCTCTCTCTAACACACACACACACACACACACACACACATACACACACTGTACCTGTAGATATCATGGGACCATACTTTAATGACTTCTTGCTATATGCTCAGATGCATCAGAAATCATAAGAATATACTGTATAATCTTTGAACCAGGTGTTAAGAAGGGGAAGAGGTTTGTAATTTAGCACTGTCTCACATAAGATTAGTCCTAATCCTAACTGATATTGACTGATATGGGAGACCCCACAGATGATTACACCAAAACACCACCACCACCACCACCACCACCATTCAAACGTCAATCACACTTTATATGCATGGTGCCTAAGATTCTCCCTTAAATCACAACACTTTTCACAGTCATAGGAGCCCAAAATGAGTCTGACTGTTCTTAAGATGCTCAAAAGAACCACAGCAGACTGTTTATTAAGGCATCATACATCTCTCTTAGCTTCTAGGTGTAGAGGTTGAAATACCCACATACAATTCATCTTCTGTTACTGCTTACTTGACCAGTGCACCTTCTATAATCAAAGAGGATCAAAACAGGTTGACTTACTTAACTTAAACCCTAGCACATTTAGAACATTGTCTTATTATAATCGTTCTCAGTCTATGTATCAAATGGTCTGCCTATTTCTGCAAAAGCTTTTAAAGTCACAGTTCCCGACCTTTGTCACTACATATTATAAATACAAATTATAAATGCTGTACACATGCATTTATAAACGGTCTCTAAAAAGAAAGCATTGAAAGAAAAATCGAAAGACCTTTTTCTCTACCTCTCCAGGGCGGATTTTGATGTAAAAGTTGCTTCTCTTATAGGAGATTTTGAGAATCTTGGGCCAGGCAAAACGGTTAATGCGCAAACGGTCTCTGTAGATTAACAGGCCACTTGAACACACACCTAACATTATGTCAATGCCCTCAGAGTCCTGCAAAATACCATATACACACACACACACACACACACACAGAGAAGATGACACAAAATTTGGTAATTTTTCACAAAAATAATTAAACAAAACCAGATTTTTTTGAAAACACACTGGGCTTCAGTTATCAAGCTGGACACAAACAAATTTATTCATAAATTGTTCACAGGACCATTTCAGTTGAAATTTTTTAGGAAAATTGTTTATATCCTGTGAGTGATCCTGAGTTTGTGTAAATTTATGTATAAAAGACTCACTAAGGTGAACCTCGATTGACTGGCTTCAAATCGTATAACTCACCAGTCACTGCGTCTTTACATACAAATTGCAATGACAATTTTAAATCCCTTATTTAGTATTTTAATCGCACGTTTCGTATTAATGAGGGCAAGCCAAAACAAATCCATTAATTAAGACAAATACGACTAGCCACTTAATTAAGACAAAAGAAATGGCACCCTATAAAAGGAGTTAGTGTGTGTCTGTGGTAGCCGATGTGCTGCGATGGCTGACCTGCATTACTGGAAGATTTAGTACGTTCACCACTTAGGAGGTGCTTTTTTTTTTTTTGTTTTCGAATTTTGTGTTCATCAATACAAAGAAAATCAGAGTTCCTGAGGTTTTTAGGTAGGTCTGGCTGATGACGTTTATTGAATCAGTTGAAACAATCCCAACACAATCCAAAAATCAAAGTCAGGCCCAGAACAGGCACAATTTCAGGCAATCAGCAAACATGTTGCCATGTAATTTTGTGTGAAATTAGCTGTGATGTGCCAATGTATGCTCAACTTTACTAAATCATTGATAAATGCATCCCAATGTCTGTATATTCCTGAGTCATCCAAATAAAACATGGCAGTGAATACCCGAACTATTTATTTTATTGTTCTATTGTTCATCTTTTGTTAGATTTTTTTAAGAACTCTTGGTTGAGTGAAATTGAAAATATATGTTGTGTTGTATAAACAAGGCTATTAATATCTTTATGTATCCTTATATATTAAAATTAGCCGCAGATATGCACCTTAGCATGATGAAGATCAACTCCGTACATTGAGAGCTTTTTAGCATTCTCCAGAAAGTTCATCTCAGCTTCCGCAGGACTCATGCCCCTGCAGCAGAGCACAATCATTATAATCATTACCATCAGTGACATAAAAATAGTATCACAATTATGAACATCATCATTCTAATCACCGTAATCCTAATCATTCCACAAGACATCACCCTTTTCAGATGGCATCGATTTCAACAGTTTCAGCCCCATGTTTTTGGGCTGTAAAATACTGCTAGCTACATTCTGAATGGATATATTTGGTGATAATTAATCAACATATTTGCTGATATTAATACGGTTAAGGTACATTCCATTATCATTTCAGTCATCTTCTGTCCCAGTCATTGTAAATACTGTAAAAATGCTTTGTATGTCCTGTAAATCCTGTTCTGCTTCACTGTCTTACTGTTTCCAGCACATGCACTGTGTGTTACTGGATTATTGAAATGTTAGATTAAGTCCAGAACGAATCATTCAATATTATTCTATATATTGCTGTCTCCAGCAATCCCTGTGTTGTGCATGGGTGAAAACTAAGAAAATGAAATAATAAAATAGATTTTACTAGAGATTATGTTCATCACTTTAACCTACTAGTAATAAGGTCAAATAAACTACTAACTACGTGTTGATTCATGTCTGTTTGTTGTAACTATGAAAATAAAAATGGTTATATTTTTGTCGTGTCATGACCTCCATCTTTTACTTGCACTTTCAACTTTTCACACACCTGCCCTCAGGAGACTCACAAACCATGTGAAGGGATTCTGTGTGTCCATTTTCATAAACATTGTTTATATTGCCTGAAACTGGTGTGAACATTCATCCATTCATTCATCTTCAGTAGCTGCCTTATCCTGGTCAGGGTCGTAGTTAAAACCAGAGCCTATCCAAGGAAAACTGGGTGCAAGGCCTAGGACACACCCATAAAGGGACACCTACCCACATGTGCACACAGACACACACACACCTAGCTGCAATTTAGACTCACCAATCCACTTACCGCCATATTTTTGCAACCAACAAGGACATGGGGTGGAGCCAAAATATACCTTGTATTTAAAAGTATATTTTACTATTGCAATAATACTGTATTTATAAAATAAAAATCTAACGGTTAGGAAGGTTAAATGTTCTGTCTGTTCTGAACAGGGCATGTGGGTGGGAATGTGTGTGTTCTGGTGTGCCCACTTGCCTGTAGGTGCGGTGGAGTTCCATAACCCTTTCTTCCAGCTCACGTGTCTGGTTGGGAGCGAAGCGGAAGTCACTGATGTAGTCAAGTCCGTGATCATCTGGGTCAAAATCTCCCAGTTCAGCCTGCACAGCGTATGAGCCTAGCAAAGCGTGTGTGACAAATGAACATGGCAAGCGCCCCGACAGCATGTCCTCTCTTAACTGAAGACACAGGTAATACCTAAACACACAAATACAAAGGTACCACAACCATTCAGAAAACAATCAGGGCCTAGGTTGTTTGCCTTTATTTTCACTGGGTTTCTGATGCACTAATGACACAAATCATATTTGAGAGGTTCAATAAGAACACAACATGTCAGGAATTTGGGGATGGGGGTAAAAACTAGAGATGTAACGATACACTCCAGTCACGATTCGATCTGATTGACGATACTGGCTTCAAAATTTGGATTTGAATCGATTCTAAGAATATTTTGAACAAAATCTGAATGGAAAAAATGAGGATGGAAAAGACTCCTTTTTTATGTCTGAATCATAAACAATGCAAAGCAATTTTTTGATGTCTGCATAAAAACAAATAAATCAAAAATCGCTACAAACAGAGGTTTAATATTGTAAACAAAATGTACCACAGTTTCACCATATCTTAAAAATCAATAATTTGATTGAATAAACAAAGTGTCTGACCTGGGGACTCAGTAGCAGTAAAAGAGCTCCAAAGTTGTCTAAAATGCCCATTTTCCGTGGCCTTTGGGTTTGTTGAACAGCTCGTTTTAACCGGAGCAACTGTGCTATCGGACTTCACAAGTGCATATCTCGCAGAGTCTCCGTGAAAGCACGGGTTCATGTGACCAGTGTGCACTCTATATATTTTAACTCTATGGGTTTTGCAGATTGGGAGGTCTTGTGTTCAAAATGTGCTGATTTCCACGAATCGAACACTTCCACAATGCCCATTTTTGCATTGCGATGCATCGTGTCACAATGTTTCGTTACACCCCTAGTAAAAACTGTAAAAAGAGATGCTAGTTACATAGTCATGTCTAGAAATTTTAAATGTTGGGCAAAATACTGCATGAGCATTTTGTAAAAGTACAAGAAAAAAACAGCAAAGCACAGATGGACCAGCTGGATGTGGAAAACCTGGGCTGAGAGTTTAAGTGCAAATGCAGTGCACTTACCGAGTGATGTCTTCTATCAGCTGTGAGGGGTCAGGGGGATAGAACTTGACAGCAAATGAAAACTGCCAGGAGCCTACTGCAAGCCCAAAGGCAAAAACGACTGGTTAAGACAAGGTCTTTATACTTTAAAATAGAGCCTGGGAATGTAACTTTTTCATAACACTTTTCATGAACCCAAATTCATGTGCTTATACTTATTTTTGACTTGGAAGCTTTTATTTGTGTGCATAATCTTTTTTATAACCTCAGCAAAAAAAAAATATCTAAATGATTATTGGATTTTGTTCCAGGATGTCCAGGATTTTATCCGCTTAATCTTAAAAGGACCCATCAAGCAGGTCCAGACTAACATTCCTCACTCTCATATGTACATAAGTCTCTCATACATAAGTACCTCTTCTACTAGTTACTGACAACTTGTAGATATGTACAATATGACAAATAATTGAATAATAAGAGGAGAGTTTAAGGATTTTAATAGTGAGCAAGAAAGTGTGCAATTTACAATCTAATGCGAATTTGAAATGTGCTTTCAGATTAGTAAGCATTCTTGACATTTAATTTTACAATGACATTTAAATGTTCAGAATTACACATAAGTCTGGATAAATAATAAACTAACTGTGCTTTATAACAGTACACATTATAATAAGAAGTCACAACAAAAGCTGAGAATACTACAAGGTATTATGGTCACATTTATTTTACATGTTTATATATTTATTTGAACTTTATTATTTTTATAGATTTAACAAAATAAGACACATTTATTCTGAAATTAGTAGTAGTAGTAGTAGTAGCAGTAGTAGTGAATACATGGTTCATAGAAGGTGTTGTGAAGTACATATTTAAGGGTATATGATGTCTCTGGGAGAACAAAAAGTTTTTTTTTCTCTAAACTTACCCCGAATTTGTTTTTTGATCTCTTTTGATGGGTCCAGCCAGTTCTGAAAGGAAGAGGGGGGGGAAGCTCCCATGAGATTACTGAGCACTTCATCATACATCATACAGAGACTAGCAAACCTTTCATCATAGTGACACAGTGTGTCTCTGCCATGTCAAGAACAATTATGTAATATATTCCACTAAATGATCAGTGTATTCATATTCAACAGCAACTGTTTAGGGAATTGCTACGGTCACCTCAGACCCATTATAAGGTCTCCTTAAAGGTGGAGTCTTTCTCTATATTTTCTCTATGTTTCGTGTCACATGTGAAAAATATGCTCTACAGAGAATAGTTCTCTAACCTTTAAAACACACACACACACACGATTGTTTGAACTAAAGTAACAATAATATATTTTATCTGTAGCATTGTAACTACTGCACACTGTCATGGTTGTTAATATTCTGATACAGCTGATACAGCTACTCTACAGTATACTACACTGCATAAATTTATTTTGTTGTACATTAAGTGCCATGAATGATATATTGAAAATCTATAACAGAATACTAAATATGTTAGTTCGATAAGGAGAGTCTGGCCCCAGTTTTGCCCCAAGCTGTTTGTGGTTCAAAGCATGGCCACACAGCAACCAGCACAACAGCTCTGCAATATTTGTGGCACCCTGCTGCCTCTTACTACCTCACAAAACACAACACTTTCCACTCTGATCCTAGTAACTGTCAGATCCTCACTCCACACTGCTGCTGCCAACAACATCATACTACCTCACGCATCCACTCTTGTCTTAGCAGAGCCCTTACTCTCCACTCACTGGGCTTGTAGAATCACGTCACATTTTGTTTATTACCCTGTTTTACTTCTATAATAAAATTTTTTGTTGTTGTTGTTGTTAAAAAAGAAAAACTTAATTTATGAGCAGTAAGCCATAAACCATTCAGGTGATGATTTTAAGCGATGATTATAAAATTTCTGCGTAATAGTAGAATGAAAAATTCACTATTCTAGAGAAACGTAATGACCTGCTGAAAAATCGGGTATTGGCCTAGTGGTTGCCAAAATCCATTAAAATCATTATATACCAATGGGAAAATGGTTAGTGTAAAACATTATATTTTAGTTTTTCTTTCAAAGGGAAGTCTTATTTGCAGTAGCAGTGATTGAAACAAGGGTCTATTCTTAGATGCTTAGTTAAGATCTGACAATTGCAATGGAGATCCAGCATAGAGACTGCACCGAGCAGCAGTCAAGTCTGCGGTGGTGACAATATATTTTTTGCAAAATTACACTCATTTTAAAATTTTATCATAATTGGCTAATGCCTGCAAGGTTATGTTCAGGCACCCAATTAAATGCCATGTTAACGTTATGTGACTGCTACTGGCATGTTTTTGGACAGTGGAAAGAAATCGGAGAACCCGCGGGAAATCCACATGGACACAGGGAGAACATGCAAAACCTGAGCAGCTAACAAACAGCAGTGTTATCGTCCCTCTTAACTCAACTGATCACTGGCTGTTCTGTGATGAAAAAAAATCACTAATTAAGTCATTGAATTCACTGAGTTCGAACTACATTTAATTAAATTGAACGACTTTGTAGCTACTATTAGCAGTATACAATGTTACTTATTCCAGGACTTGATCTGTCTATAGATGTGACAACATGTAACATGCATAACTGACAAATAAAACATGGAGTTCATGTTTACAACTGTTATAAAAATGCAAATAATGAATATTCTACCATTGTGTTGTTGTTAGTTGCCTAATAAACATCCTTCAAAATGTTATTTAGTCTTACAACCAGCACCAGTAATTAAGGCCCCAGGGAGATTGATTGCTTTCAAATTAAGGTAATGCTGGTCTTCTTACACTTCTTACACTTCTATGCGTGTATGTTTCTATTCTTGAGTAAATCTCGCACAGGATTTTCCCCTCACCAAACACAAGGTAACAAAATAGCTTATACGAGGTTTACCCCCAACTAATGATAAGGCCGATGTCATTTGTCCCTTTCACATAGCCTTTATGAAAACCATGTGTTCGTACACAATATGGCCAAAAGTATGTGGACACCTGAGCATCACATCCATGAGTGGGTCTTCTTCAAACTGTTGCCATAAAGATGGAAGCACAGAATTGTACAGAATGTCTTTATATGCGGTACCATTAAGATTTCCTTTGACTAACTAAGGGGTCCAAATGTGTTCCAGCATGACAATGCCCCTGTGCACCAAGCGAGGTCCATAAAGATATGGTTTGCCAAGGTTGGTGTGGAAGAATTTGAGTGGCCTGAACAGAGCCTTGACCTCAACCCCATTCACTAATTACTGACTTCACTAATGCTTTTCTGGCTGAATGGGCAAATCCCCACAGCCACGTTCCCAAATCTAGTGGAAAGTCTACCCAGAAGAGTGGATATTATTATAACAGCAAAGTTGGGACTAAATCAGATGATCCTTTCAAATCTGAGCAACATATCAAATTAACATGTGAAAGTGAATCTGTCAGTTGTTCACTGAAGTGATAGGTTCTAGTTTACCTACAATAACCTGTTAGCTGGCTTTTGTGTTTTTTCCCCTCTGTGATTATTGGACCTGTTTTATTTTTATTGTGGATATGTGAGAAAATACTTTGCATTTGTAGGCATCGCAGGCTGGGAGACTTGGACAGACAAATGTCAATTAAGCATGTTCATTAATATATTAGAACCATGGCTAAACAGTTCTCAGATCAGACAGGCCTGATCAGCAAATCTAGCAGGTCACTGAACAATGTTATATGGTCATGTATGGTCTAGCTATGTGCCTTGCAATTTCAGTAATTTCTCAGTGATGTTCAACCATTTGTTGTTGCTTAAATCAAAGACATATTAATCCATTGTGCCACTCTTCATGAGTACATTACACATGCTAAATAACTACTGAGAGGTTTACTTGTAAACCTCTTATATGTCAAATCAGATCATAATCTCCTTTCTTGGATGCAGAATTAGCGCAGAGGTGGTATAAGTCTCTGCCAGTTTAAAAACGTGCTTCATGTCAACATCACTTTTGAAAAATACAGAGTTGACACTTCCATCTGGGTGCCTCTGAAATAGGTGGGAAGAGCAGCACTCTGCCAGAAACACGGCTATTCAGGCAAATATTTTCCGTGTGCTTAGTCTTCTTGCTTTGTCCCTAGCTAAGTGAAACTGTGATGTAAACTGTTGGCGAAGCTGAACACCATGCTGACAAACCTTAATCTGATGCATTTTTGTACAACCAAATGTTTCGGGTCAGTCAAGCCAGATGGGCCCTTTTTGCTCTAGCTTTAACTTCAGAATATCATCCAGAATACTAAGACATTCTCTTCTCTTCTAGAAGCATGAGAAGGAAATGGCTCCTGTAATTTGAGACATACTTGTTCTACCTGTGCTATAACCAAATTACTACATACAGCTATGAACAATACTGTCATAGATTGCATACAAATTACTGAAGGATTGTCATTTAATACCACAAATCTTATGTCCTACCATTATCCAAGTAGCCGAGGAGCTTTTCCACCACACTTGCGGACTTCTGTGAAACACAGTAGCCTCAGTATACCCACAAAGTGTAGAGGCCATTCATCGATAAGCTGGAGTAATGGTACAGCTCAACTCATAGGTGGAACAGACAAAACAGGAATTACAGAGGGTCCTTCCCAGACGGTGTAGTAAAACATCCACTAAATAGGCTCATTCTCTTGCTTAGGCAGAGTATGTACAAATGTTTGCCTCACTTATCCACAGGTTTACTACTTTCTAAAGCAATAAGATAGCCTTTTCCCCAAAATGATTCTCAAACTGCAGTTATTACAATTCATGAATGATTTCAGAATGAAGACAGAGTATGGAATGTGGCCCACATCTGCCTACAGGAACAAAACTTTAAAGTTAAGTGAACATAAAGAGGGGCAAATATTCACTTAATGGCTGCTCATGCTCCTGAACACAGCCAAGTGTGTCAATACTGTAATCTTTAGGGAAAGCATAGAGGAGATTGACTATAATACCAGGCCATGTTAAAACACGCTCACATACATGTGCACACGTGCATTAGCAAACACACACACACACACACACACAAGCCATTATACATTTTATGGGGCTGAATCTCAAATGGCTTTCTACACTATTCAGGAAGGCTTTAGGTAGGGCATTCAGCTCTATAATGTTAGATCCCATGTAGGGCAGAAAGAAAGTGAAACAGAAGCCATTTGGGATATGCCCCAACTAGAAGCTAGCAGAAGGTAGATCATGAAGAAGAAAATGCAAGATCAAGCTACATAGTGATGAGGAAATATTACTGTGGGTAAATAAATAGAAACTTGAAACTTTAATTGAAACTTTAAATGTTTACATTTTTTTACATTTCTGCTCTCTTAAATCAGCCCAAAAAAGGACTTTTGAAAAGAATGAGAAACTTTGGCAGACACTACGCTAGCACATTAATGAAGATTTTTGTGCCAGTAGAGAAGCAATTCCAGCTAGAGACATTAAGGGATGTCTGCTTGACTTCCTCGGTAAGAAGGGTAACCAAATTTATTTATTTATTTATTTACTTACTTTACTGCCTACTAATTGATTCACCATTTAATTATTTAAAAGCAAGATTAAATAAGTATAAATAAACTTTGACCTACTCTTCTTTTTGTTTTAACCTATTAAATTAATGAATGATTTATTTTAACTATTTTTTTATTTATTTACTGCAATTGACTGATTGATTGAGTGATTGATTGACTGAGTTGCATTAATGTAATATTTATACTTGATTAATGTTCTCTGTTTAATGTAAGTATGGTATCCAGTATGGTATATGGTAATCCTGACATGGGTGCTAAAATACTGGAGCATATGGGCTGCACCCAAAGGGCATGGCCTACTGAATAGTGTGTACTAAATAGCTTGGTAAAATAGTATGCCCTCTATGGTAACAGGGATTTTGATTTACAGTACCATTTAGTGTGTGCTAGTATGTGGACTGGAATTGAGATTCAAAAATGAAAAAATAAATATATATACACTGCCCTCCAAAAGTTTGGAAACGCCTGAACAAAATAGGGTTTTTGGGCAATATCAGCATAAAACCTCTTTAGTTAGTGACCATTTTGCATTGATAATAAGGGACAACACTAGGCATCCGAGCAGTCAGTTTATTCAAACATTGACTTGATATATTACTCCAAGCCTCCTGGAGGATTGCCCAAAGATGATTCACACTGGTTGGACACTTCTTACGGACATCACGGTCCAGTTCCTCCCATAGCAGCTCAATGGGGTTAAG
>CM041003.1:8089347-8148754 GCA_022985145.1 Pangasius djambal
AACTTTTTATTTAATAAAATATGTTTTCATAGTTTGTGTTGTCCCTTATTATCAATGCAAAATGGTCACTAACTAAAGAGGATTTATGCTGATATTGCCCAAAAACCCTATTTTGTTCAGGCGTTTCCAAACTTTTGGAGGGCAGTGTATATATATATATATATTTTTTTTTTTAAACACTTGTTTAATGGTGATCATTAACAATAATTAAGGAATCAAGTGCTATTATTAGAGGAAAATAAAGAATTCTCAAGTCACTGTGCTAATATTTGTGTGCATATGAACATAAAGACTGTCACTGTCAAGATGGAGGAAAGCTCATGTTGTGCTAAAGTGTATTTCTGAGCCACGGAGACGAGTAGACATTATGCACCCTCTCTTTTCTCATGTCTGTAGGCAGCCAAATGTCTTCTTCTCGTTTTTTCTGATGAAGAATCTTACTGGCCATGATATGGATCAACACCACTACTCAATTATAAGCCTCTAAAGTCCCTGCAAATCACTTAAAACCCACTCAAACACATATTAGGGGCTTTATGGCCAATTACTGAAAAGGCTGCAGAGAGCACTGTAATGTGACAGGAGAAAATCACAGTTCCCATTACCAGCATGTCACCTTGTGGCCTTCACCCAATAATACTAGTAATGCACCCTCTCCAGGCGGAAAAATCAGTGGAAACCACTAAGTAATCTTATCATTCTTTCTTAACACCTGCTGCTTTACAAGTTGCTCAGGCTCACAATCCGGATACAAGCAATCTCATAAGAAATGTTACGAATGGTTAAGGTTAGGGCTAATGGTGAAGATGAGCCTCGAGGCTTTCCTTAGGCTTTCCTTTCTTCATTTGTATGCACTGCAATGTAAAATCGGCCTCACAGTCTCATCTGTGTCCAGCTACGGCTACTCACAGACCATTTCCTCTACATGAGTTAGTGGCAATAGGGAACAAGGAAGAAATTTGAGGAACTAGAATCTGAGACTTTGTGAAAGTCTGGGAGAGTTTCTTGTGAAAGAAAAGCGATATGACCATATACACCTTGGGATCTATTTTAATGAAGGTGTCAGTATAATTTGCTGCTATAACACTAGCAGATTGTATTATCATTTGTCCCCGTTCTCACCCAGTTGCCATTTTCATGGTTAGAAATGAATGTCTCTGTGCTGACATGGGTAGACCGGTGCAACAGAAGGTGTGACATTTAAAATCTGTCAGTGCTGTGGGACTTTCTAACCCAATTTGATCTTAAAATTTCATTTAAACTACCACCTGTCGAGACCCCCTCTTAGAGCAAATGAATGCCAAAATGGTATTAACCTGACCAGCCTTAAAAGTTCTGCCCCATTTATTCCAACGGAGTTTTGTAGATGTACACTATTTATGTCACAACATGTTGTTATTAATAGGCTTTTGCATCCAAGTAATAACTAAATACAACAGACTGCATTATTTTTCCATTACAAATAAGAACATTCAGTTGTTACTGTGAAATACTGAATCTGATGATTGACGCATCATGAAGCATGATACAAATAATATCAAAGCCTATCAAATACAGTTGTGTCAGCCAGCGCTCCAACACGCCTCCACTGCCACATGCGGAATGACGTTGCAGTCCAATTTACATAAATACATGAGTCTCTGATGTATATAATACAATTAATGTAAATACAGCAATAAATATACTGTTTAAACGAGTCAATGAATAAAGAAATAACATTGAACTCATTATAACGTATTATTTCATCACACATTTTCACAATGTCACATTTCAGGTTGTTTATATACTGTATATTAATGACTAGTTTTTATTTCAAAATGGTTTATTTCAAAAGACTACTTTTTATGTCTTAATGCCCTTTTTCATTTCATAATGAGAATTTTTTATTTCAAAACAACACATTTATTCCATTCTGCTGTAATCCATCAGTCAACACAGATGCAGCTAAACCTGTTCAGTCACTGGCTAATCTATTGCTATCGATTATTTTGCTTGGAGCAGGCAGAATGTTTCTAGCGTGAGACTACCTGCTAGTGTGGCAAAGTTGTGCTAGCTTTCAGGCAGACTGAACCACACTGAAGACTTCAGTGAACACTGTAAAGCGCTATTTACTTTATCTGATCAAATAGAGAGACATTATATAACAACTGGTGCTATTTTGACCCGCAGTGAAGATTTGTTAGAAACGCTTGAGCACAGGGGTGGCTGGTATAAATGTGTTGGCAAGACTTAGGCCAGTGTCTTTCAAAGATAAAAAAAAAAAAAAAAATCAATTTAAGGTTTCATTCTTGGCATCCGCATCAATTATTAGATACAGAGAATGGTATGAAGCGTTTCTCATTATCATCAGCAGTCCTGTTACAGACTCAGTAGCAGGTGTAATGAATACGAATGAAGTGGATTATTTACTCTGTCATCCATTTTTCCCCAAATTTTGATAGACTAAGCACACATTTTTCAATCAACGGAAAATGACACAAAAGGACAGATGACAGAACCGTTGTTTTTTTTTTTTTCTTCTTTTTTTGAATGAAAAGTTCAAGTTCAAGTTCAAAGCGTTTATTGTCTTGTGCACAGTGAGGAAAGCAAGTTTCCCTGTACAATGAAATTCTTTCTTTGCTGTCCACATTGAATGCCAAGACAAGTGCAAACTGTAAAAATAAGGTTGCAGCATTTATGTTTACACTGTTTGTATTGTGTGTAATACTTTGCCCTATTATTATTATTATTATTATTATTATTATTATTATTATTATTCCATTAATAAAACAAAGAAAACATGCAGCATCGATATGGTAAAGTTTTTTGTTAGGAGACATTTTGAGGAATCGTGTGTGTCATTGCTTTGTAACAGTCACGGTACTTTATAACGTTTCCCAGCACGGGAAAGTCTTAAGGACAGAGGAGTTTTCTGGTTTCTCAGTAAAATGACAAGCATTTTCTGTCTCATTAACTTCAAGAGAGAGAAAAGATTATGCTGGTTAGGGAATGACTGTTTATCTTTGCTGTAATGTAAGTGATAACAGGAACTAACTTGTCTCATGGAAGTTCCAGAACATTAAACGTAAGTATAAACTTAAACCTGAAAAGTGCAAAGTATTATTCATTAATTAAAAAAGAAAATGTAATCATTGTGAAATCACTGTGGTTTAAGGAGAATAGCACACTTTGGACCGTGCTGTTACATGGAAAAACACACTCATGTATTATTTTTGTATTTAACAGCACAGTCTATTGTGTGTTGTTTTCCTACATCTTTCACCAACCCTCATCCTACAAGCTAAATGTGTTTTAGGGATTCACTCTCAGTTGTGGTATCAGTAAGAACGATTGGTTGGTAAATGTCTATAATCCTAAATAAACACATTGGGTGCACTCTACTCCTAAGCACTTCTAGGTCGATTTACTTCTCTCAGCGATGTTAGCTGATAAAAGCTCTTCTTCCTAAGATGAGCCTCCACAAAAAGGACGTCCTCGCTTCTTCCTGCAGTTTTGTGAGCACAAACAGCTGACGTGGCTTTGTTTGGCACTTCTTGAGCAGCGTGTGTGAACCCAAGCTCCCTGGCTCATTTGAAACAATAAATGCTGTGTCCTTTTCACACTGAACTGCCAAAGACTCCCCAACACAATGAAAAGGCCACGGCCGCCTACGACCTGTTGGCAATTAACAAACACTTCCCTGGCAGGAAGGAGTGGAGAACAGAGAGAGAGAGAGACAGTGAGAGAGAGAGAGGCGCAGCAACCTAAACAAGTCAATTCAAAGTAAACTAAATTATCTGGCAGAGTAAATACACCACAGGGACAATGACATGAAAACACAACCCAAATTACAATACTGTCAGGACCTAAAAACAGATTAGGAATTGGAACAGTCAGAGCCTGACAAGCTAGAAGCTCTCCCGACCAAAACCCGTATGACATGATGACTTGATACATATAGTCAAAGCAAAAATATAAATAAATAAATTTAAAAAAATAAAAATAACACAACAGGGGAAAAGGGTTTCATTGAACCAAGCAAAACTTAAAACTATAAACAACTTTAAACAACTTTAAACTAAAAAAAAAAATCAGGGATAGAGAATGCAGACTTTAGAAGCAGATTATTATTAATATTATTATTATTATTTTAAATGAATGTAATAGAATGTAATATAAAAAGAAGCAATTTAAAATTTAAAATGATGACATCAATCACTGCAAATTTGGTTTAAATTAACAATATTTCCACTCTCATTATTAGGCATTAAAAATAGCACTTGATGCAGCACAAACCTATTATTTAGTTTTAGTTTTTGTTTTTTTAATATATAATGTAATTTATATCATGTGTAGACAGTTAATTGTGGACAAAACTATCTGAAAGTCTGTAGTTACAGTACATCTAAGGTCTGAATACCAATGAGGACAATTTCAGTATTAAATCCTCAACAAGTGTGCTCTGAATACAGCACTAACCGAGGAATTAGAGTTTATCTTGGGAGGACACACGACAGCCACAGCTGCACAATTCTAGTATGCCTTATTCTGAGAGAAACTGAAATTCTAATTTTCTTACACAAATGTTTCTTACCCATGTTTGTGGTTAGAGACTACATATGCAGGTCTTATTTTGTCCTATTGTTTTTTGTTAGACATAAAATGGCATTTGTGCATGCTAAACAAAATGAACTATTTATATACAGATATACAGTATTTAGCTAATATCAATGCTCATCACATTAATTCCTCTGAGAATGGTCCATTTAAAGCTGTCAAGCCAGTGAAGCTCAGTAAACTAAAAGCGGAGAAAGACAGAGACAGAGAAATGGAGATACTGTATGGAGAGAAAGCAACAGTGATGGTCTGTCAAAATCAGTGGATAGTGGAGCAGAACTATACAATTGGAACAGGCAGGTAAAAGAGTGAAAGACAAAAAAACTTGGTTGCTGAAGGAGAAAAGAGTGTATGGTCACACTATGAGAAATGAGAGAGACTGAGAGAGAGATGTGTACTTTCTTCTTCATGGTGAAAAATTCAAATTCCAGGAGAAATGTCAATGAATAAATTTAAAAAAAACCTTTTTTTCCCAAATTTTGGGGAAAAAAGTCAATCTCAGCTGCTCTTATGCAAAGAGACTATGACTGAAAAAAAAGAAGAAAGAAACAAAGAAAGAAAAAAGGAGCTGTTAAGGAAGCTGATACTGATGAATATGTCACAACACTACATTAAAAAAGACTAACATGGAATGACTGTTTGCATTATTATTGTTATTATTATTATTGTTGTTGTTGCCATATTTCATGCTTTGGCAATAATGTAATTGATACGTACACTAATAACGCTAAGATCTGGACAGCAGTGGGAAGACAAAGTACAAGAAGAAGAACATGGAGCACAGCTGGAAAAGGAAGTGGCATTAAGATGAAAGAAGGCACCCTGAGTGCTCTCACTTCAAACAAAGGTCGGGGAGGATAAAAAAAAAGCAAATGTTGCGTAGAGACGAGGTCGTTCGGAGTAGCAGAGAGTGAAGGATCATTAGCAGGGCACTGAAAATGAGAGCAAGGAAAGTGTGGGACAGACAAATACAGTGAAACTGACAAAAAAGAATAGGAGAATAAAGAGATTTAGGGAGAGAAACGTGTGTGTCTGTGCGTCTCAGTGAGAAAAAAGAAGCAGCTCTCTAGTATTGTTCAGGACCAAGGACGTGAATTTTTCTCTATGTGTATCTATTAGGATTATGTTACTAATCAATGATCATCTCAGTTTATCTCTGTTGATTTTCTATCAATATTTGCATTTGAATTACTAGCTAGATCAATTTTGTTTCTTGGATTCAGATGCTTGAGGACTTTTTTGTGGGCATGTGAAGCGAAAGCAAGATTGCTGTTTCAGAGCTTTCAGAGTTCAAGGAGATATGCTTGTTTTAATTGCAGTTTGTCACTTCTGGGGAAATGATAAAAAAATATTGATGATTCATATTGCATATGTCCCACCCCCAGGGGCAGGACTTGCTCTATAGTAGCAGCTTGTTGGCTGAAAACATGGTTCATTGATGCATTTTTGGCAGTGTGCCACAATTATTCCCTTTTCCAACCATCACTTGGTTGAAAAATTAAAAAAAAAGATTAGAGTTTATTCATTTTGTAGAGGGTGGAGTTTGTACAAGTTGGTGGTCATGTGACAGGAGTGTTTTAGTAACCTGGGGTCAGACTGATCAAGAATGCAATTCTGGCTTGATACACCAATGGTGTTTCTTCATTAGTAAGAGTAAGTAATATTATTTTATCATGTCGTGCAATGTTTAAAAATGAATTATGTTTACCCTCCAGATGCATCAAATGCCTCCCAGGGATGAGTCCGCTACCTTCTATCATCATCAGCGCCACTGACCTTCGACCTAGGCTCAAACATGTCCGGCATATCTCCAAAGACACACAGAATCTCATCACCTAGGATACTGTCCTCGTGTGAAGGCGATTGTGAGAAATCCTCCACAGTTGAAAAAAAAAAAAGCTCTTGTTAAACTCTTTGCTATTCTCCATATTTAGCTATTTTACTAAGCTCCTGTCAAGTTTGTTTGATTCGCCGGAGGTGTGGCATATCTCAAACTCTATTGGTCAAGAACACTTAATGTTTCAAATGGAAACACATCAATACAGGGAATCAAATCATGGCTCTCAAGCCTGTCAAAAATAAAGGTTGGATATGGATTAAAATCACCTTTTTATCCCATTTGTCAAAGACAAGGTATTAAGATTAAACTATATCCAAAGGTCAGAAGTGAGGAAAAAGCAGAAACCATATTCTAGCTCAGCCCATAGTGGACCAACAAGTTGGATGGCTGCCCAATTCCATTTCTGAAAGAAGCAATATTGTTTCATAACAGCTCTCAGTATGCCTCACTGCATCCGAGCAGATCCATAAAGCTTTACTCAAAACAAATTAGCTCATAACAAACGCAGCTTTTCCCATTCCTCTTCGCCCGCAATAGCTGCATAGCTGTGAAAGCATTAGCGAATCGCTGTGCTCATACAATCCTTACAGTGCATTCATTATGACATTGTAATCAAATGCAATTCATCACGGCGCATTGAGGGATTTCGCTTTGTGCAATGTTTTGTATTTTATGGGTCTGATTACAGAGGCCCCTTTGCGCTTTAAGAGCTTTGATGATTAACTTGGAACATATGAGGCAGAATGCAGTTGAAGCTCTAGTGTTAAAACTCCATCCAGTTTGATAAGGTCAATTGCCGCAAAAAAAAGGGAATTTTAGATTACACGATATCCAAAGTTCAAATAAACATCAGACTTTACTGTCTGCAGACTAGAGACCTTTTCTCTTCATTGAGGTTACAAAAAAAATAATAATACAGAGCGCATAATCAAAGTATGACCATGTGTTTCGGCTGTGGATTTTTGTTTCTTTTGTTGAAAAATTGGTAAGAATAAGAATACTATATGAGATTTGCACTGTATAGGAGCTACACTGAGGGATATACAGTATAGCCTATTACAATAATGCATTATGCACAGATAGACATGGTGGGCTTGAGCCTCTGCTTTTTTGCCCCCAGGCAATACAAGTGCCCTCTCGACAGTTAAGACAGCTTAATCTCCATCACTCCTGGTTATGGCAGTATAAGTAACAGCTGCCTATAGACATTTAACCTCAGATATGGATGCATGCATCATCTCAGCCTTCGAGTGATCATCAGCTAACTAGGCTAGGCCAATACATCAATGACAGTTTTACACTTACACTGTTTAATTATGAACATCCTTAAAACAACATCACTGATGATTGTGTTATACAGATTATACAGATTGATTTGTTTAGATATTAGATTTGCTCTTGGCTACAATTGCATCGATAAGAGTCTACTCGCAACCAGCCTAACAAGCATTTAGCTAATGTAGGCTCCTTGTAAATATAGTCCTTCATCTTGGACAAATATCCAAAAAATATCTTTGGACACTTCTGATTTTGCTTATTGCACTTGTTATTTGTTGAAATCATGGTGATGGTGAAGGAACTTTCTAAAGTTCTCAGGCACAACATTATACAACACGGAAATGATAAGAGCCACATAACAAGGACCTTATATATTCCTGTCACTACAATCTTTTCGATAATATGCAGGTGGAATGTTCATGGAACCATAACTAATTATCCCAAAGCAAGATTTCACAATATGCTCTCATACTAATGATAAGGAAGGTAAGTGCGAGAAGCTAGCTGTTACTCAAGAAGAGTTGCAGGATGACCTGAAAGCAGCAGGAACAACAGTTACACAGAGAACAATAAGCAATGAACTGCACCTCACTCAATAGTTCTTTACAAAAAAAAAAAAGCACAGAGATGCTTGTCTAAAATTTATACGTGAGCATTTAAGACAAGTCAAAACTCTTTTGGAACAAAGATGGAAAATTATAGAACTCTTTGGCAATAATTCAGCTTGTCATTTTTGAAGAAAGAAGGGTTGTGCATCATCATGATATGGGGCTGCTTTTCTGCAAACAGGACTGGGGCATTACACGTCATCAAAGACAATATGAATAGAGCAATGTACCAGGACATAATAGAAAAGAATTTAATCTCACTGGCCAAGAATCTGAATCTGAATCTGGGTAGAAGAGGGACAAGATAACAACCCCAAACATACAGTCAAATTAACTCAAGGCTACAAAAGAATGCGAAGGTTTCTACCAGCTAATCGTACTAGCTAATCTGCTGACATCATTCATTTTGAAATCACAAGTCCGTCAGAGGGACCTTCATAGCCTTGGGGAACTGAAGAAGAGTTGCCAAGAGCAATGGGCCAAATTTGAACCACAATGCTGCAAAAATCGAATTGCTTCTTACCATAGATGCATGGAAGCTGTAATTGCCAAACAACAGCTTTGCATCAAAGTGCTAATGTTATTACTTAATTCCCTGTAAATTTTGATTTTAAACATACTGCATCCTTGTATATGCTTATGAATACATACTTTTTTGCTAAGTCCAAAGCCAAAGGATATTGTGTGTATAAATTTGAAGTGGATACTGTCTATGCACTGTAGGTATAACAAAAGCAAAAGTGTCTGAATACCCCCACACACACTGTATATACAATAACTAAGTTAAGTACACTACATCTATAATAGGTTTCCAAAAAATAAAAAGCAAAATAAAATGAAATTGTACTGTAATTAATAGCGTACTCAGCAATAGCACATTCAAAGGCATTCACATGGGGCCATATTCAGAGTTGGCAACCTAAGCTGGAAACTTAAGTTCTAAAGTTATATCAATATTTAAGCAGGGAAACTTATTTGTATTCAGACCTGGTTCACACAGCTGCTTAAGTTGAATTTCTGGGTGCCGCATAAAGATTATTAAAATTGCCCATATGTAGTTCACATTTCTGAGGTTGGCAGATTTCTAGATTTCTTGTGTTGAGCTCTCGGGACAAGTTGTGTCTACTCCAAGGAATTTTCATTAAGCCAGAACATAATCAGGAGATAAAAAATGTGGATTGACAGTTTTCTCTTTGCTCCCAATGTAGAATTAAAGCAAGAGACAACTGAAAAATACACTTTATAATAATAAGAGTGTATGTAAATATTTAAATAAAAATTATTGAAATAGTAGTGGACTTATATATATATATATATATATATATATATATATATATATATGAAGTTAAAGGGATCTAAATTTCCCAATTTAGAAATATGGGTTCAATATTAACTTCTCACTATATGCACTCAATTGGACTCTGAATACAGCCCTTGGTGATTTAATTTCACTAGCTTAACTTTATGGCCTTTTGCAGGTTTTTAATGCACTATTCAAAATCAGGACTCCTATATACTCTCAGAAATGTTTCTACATCTAAGAATCTTTAGTATTATACAGTCATATTATTAAAAAATAGGTGGAAAAAAAAGAAAACCATTAAGAGTATATTTAGCAGCCAGGTGCTACTAATAAATTGCTCAAGATTACTTCATCAAGAAGTGTCACTACCTCTATCAAAGCAGAACTTTTGGCAGGTTGGTGTTCTGGAGCACTCAGTCTATATCATGCCAAGAAGTAAGGACATCAGCCATGACTTCAGAGAAGCAACTGTTGCTGCTTATCAATCTGGGAAGGGTTATAAGTCCATCTCCAAACTATTTGAAATTCATTCTTCTACAGTGAGAAGGACTGTTTACAAGTGGAGAGCCTCCAAGACAATTGCCAGTCTTCCCAGGAGTGGATGTTCCAGCAAATTCAGTCCAAGTTCATTTGATGCTCAGAGATATAAAGAAAAACCCATGAGCTACATCATGTGATCTACAGGCCTCTCATGACAGCATAATCAGAAAATCACTGAACAAGAATCACTTTCATGGACTGCTGGATAGGAAACTGCCCCTTCTCTCCAAAAAGAATATGGCAGCATTACTTAGGTTTGCAAAATTGCATCTGAATGAAGCACAAAAGTTCTGGAACAATAGCCCTTGGACTGATGAAACTTAAGTGGAGATGTTTGGTCATCATGCACAGCAACATGTTTGCCAAAAACCAAACAGAGTATATTGTCACAAATACCTCATACCATACCATGATGGTGAAGGGGTGATGATTTGGGCTTATTCTGCAGCCATATGACATGGGAAACTTGCTGTCATTGAGACAATGATGAACTCCACTTTATACCAGAATATTCTTGAGACAAATATGAGGCCATCTTTCCAACAGCATAAGCTGGGACAAAACTGAGTCGTGCAAGAGGACAATGACTCCAAGCACACCAGAAAATCGACATCTGAATGGCTAAAGAGGAAAAAAGTCAAGGTGTTGGAACGGCTAAGTCAAAGTCCAGACCTCAGCCACACTGAGATGCTGTGACAGGAGCTTAAGAGAACTAAGCATAAACGAATGCCCTCAAAAATCAATGAAAGGTGGTTCTACATGTTACTGACTTATTGAGTGTACTTATTTTTTTCCCACCTGGTTTCTGAATGTTGGTCTACTTTTTGAGGAAATATGACATATTGAAATCTGTTGTATATTTTTGTTGCCAGCTGAGGTTATTTGTTTGTTTATAGGAGTTGGTGAGGACCACAGAATTATTATTTAGGCCCTGATGAATAAAAACTCAGTTGAAGTAGGGTTGCACTTTCTTGTTCCCGTGACTGTATGTTACATCCTGATTAGACTTTTCCTCTGTAAGAACAAATATCTGTTAGGAACAAAAGTCGTGTTGTTAATAATGTTGAAAATGAAGAGTCCTGAGTCCTAGTGTGCTTTACTCCAGTCGGTAGTGGCCACATCACGTTACTTCTCGTTTGCATCAAGTTAAACTTTATTGTCTAGGTCAGCCTGAAAACTGCACTTTTCCTGTCACTATTAATCACCAGCTATCACTGATGTTGGCATTAATGGTATTCTCCACTCAATGCTGTTTAATAATGGTACATAGCCATATGTGTGAAAGTAGTGGGAATAAATCCCAAACTAGAGTTGGGCTTATCTCAACTTAAACTAGTCCATCAATAGTGTTACAAATATCCATTGCTCAGACCGGTAATAAGACTGGCAGTACAGGCTGTTGAAAACAAAGTTAATGTTTTTTTCCTGACTGGCTGAGAAGTATGAGGCAGTCAAAAGGGCATTATGGGTTTCTATTGGCAAAGTCCAAGCTCAATCACCAGCTATTTACAACAACCAGTCACATCTATAGGACTTATTTCTGCTTACTTCTGCTAGGCTTCTTACATTCAAAATGACCGGAATGATTTTCAAACTTATTAGAAAAGTCCAGACTCGCTGGATAGGTTTCATCACAAACTTCAGCATAAACACCCTCAGTATTCAAAATCCTTATCTGGAGCACTTTAGTATGTCATTTGTGGAGTACACACATGCATGTTGTTGTTCTTCTTTTGGCTGCTTCCGTTAGGGGTCGTCACAGGGGATAATCTGTTCAAATATTTGTTCTGGGACAGTTCTTATGCCAGATGCCCTTGCTGACATCCAGGCTTGGGAGTGGCACTGGGAGTGTACTGTCGTGTGCTGGGGTCGGTTCCCTGGCCAGGAATCGAACCTGGGCCGCGGCAGTAAGAGTGCCGTGGCCTAACCGCTAGTCCTCCAGTGATCCATGTACACATGTGTATAACAGTCATAATTAGGAAAAATATGGGATGGAAAAAAAATACATATTTAATGCATTTTTAAAATAAATAAATAACCAGACGCTATAAACACTCCACTCACAAAATTGGCTTTAAACAGTATTTCGCCAGTTCTTGCAACCATCTTCAGTAACCACTTTGTCATAGTCAAGGTTGCACTGAATCCCTCGAAGTACTGGAAACCTAACACGTACATGCTTATTAACACCAATTAACAAGTACATGCTCATTAGCACCAATGTTTTTGAGAGGTGGAAGAACTTGATGTACTGTAAGGAAAACTGGAACTCAAAGACAGTAATCAGAGCTCAAGATAGAACCCTAATTCCTGTGAAGGCAGCAACAATCCACCCTTTAAGGGTTTATTAGATAATTAAGGCTTTGCATGTTCTCTTCATGTCTATGTGGGTTTTCATCAAGGTTCTCCAGTTTCCTCCCACCTCCCAAAAAAAAGTCAGTAACTGAAATGTATACACTAAATTGCCCCCACGGTATATGTGTGTGTCTGTGTGTGTGTCTGTGTGTGCATGGTGCCATGTGATAAACTGGTTTCCCATCCAGGGTTTATTCCCACCTCACACCCATTGTTCCCTCGATAGGTTACTGATCCACTGTGACCCTGAAGAGTTACTGAAGACGAATGAATGAAAGAATGGATAAATAAGAGTAATAAATTGTTAAACCTTCACGGGTTTCCCCAGATGATCAGCAAAATATATATAAGGTTTCTAAATTTTCAAAGAGTGTACCTGTCATGTCACCATACTACCCCTCCCTGACCATATTTTTTATTTAATATGGGCATTACCTCTGCAATGTTATCCTAGCATTTCAATAACCTGAGTTTTCTGCTGAGGTCACTATATTTGGGAGTAAATTTCTGACTTTGATGCACAATGCGAACATAACCATAACTAGTGATGAAACATGGCTAAAATTACTCACCTAGCTTAGTAAGACTAACTGCTTTAAGACATCAATAATTGTTCGAGTTCCCAAAAACGATAACATCTTCATCCTCAGTGATTACCGTCCAGTGGCCCTGGCATTGGTGATCATGAAATCATCTGAGCGTCTGGTGTTATCATTTTTGAAAAGGAACACCACCACCCATCTGGATCCACTGCAGTTCGCCTATACGACCAACCGGTCATTGGAGGATGCAGTCAAAATGGGCCTCCACTACATCTGATCAACACTGGTGTCAATGCTAGAATCCTTTTTGTGGATTTCAGCTCCACCTTCAATACTATCCCTGAAAGACTGCATGGCAAGCTTCTTCAGCTAGAATTCTCACCTAAAATCTTCCTGACAGACGGGAGACAATATGTGCATTTTGAATCTATTCTGTCAGAGCCATTATCAGTCAGTACTAGTGCACCACATGGGTGCATACTCTATCATTTACTATGCTCATGATATGCTAATGACTGCATTTCTATTGAATGCAGAACTCAAGTTACCACTGTAATAAGTCTCATAAAGAGCAATGACAAGAGTGCCTACTGCAAGGAAAATAGCATAACTCACAGCCTGGTGTGTGAGCAATAACCTGGAGCTGAACAATCTCAAAACTGTTGAGATGTGTATCAACTTCTGCAGAGGCCAACCATCGCACCCGTCTCTGTCTATTAACAGCATCGCTGTAAGCACTGTTGAATCTTTCAGATTTCTGGGCTCCACTAGTACGAATACCCTCAAGTGCTAGGAGAATATCACATGCCGAGTCAAGCACAACAGAAGATGTTCTTGCTGAGGCAGTTGAGGAAATTCAATGTTCAAAACTCAAAATCCCAAACTATTTGAATTAACTTGTAACTGCTGAAAAGATCATCATATACCTCCTCACTCCTATCAATGTATTGTTCACTGGCAGAGCAAGGACATGGGGTCAGAAATTTGCTAACTACCCCACCCATCCAGCCAACGATCTTTGGAACTACCATCAGTCAGGTGCAACTGAACCATGAGAGCTCATCATTTTCCCATGTTCATACTTACTTCATCTGTGCATTGTAACACTTATAATTTATTAATACAATATTTATTAGACACCATATTATATCTGGGTTACAGTAACCTGTGCTGAACACACAATACATGCTAGTTGCACACTACCTCAAAGTACCTAGTATGATTACAGTTCATATTATGCACCTTATATGTATAGGTGTTATTGTCTATGGACTGGTAAAGTCTGATCTGTCTCTGTATCTAAATTTTCATTTGGGGCACTGTTGTGTATGTGTGCATGTCAATTTGTGACACTTACGCTTATATTAGATTTCCATGGCACCAATCACACAATGTATTAGTGAATAAAGTGTGTTGACAGATTAGCTCAAATCTGCTTTGATTCATATATACTTCCCACCAATTGCCGATTTCACTTAAAATGGTAGAAATGGTAGAAAACACACACCCACACACACATACACATATCTCCCCCTATTCTGGAGAGTGCCATAAAGCATATACGAGCTCAGAAGCCTAACAGCTCTTCATGCCTGGGCAGTAAAGATCACAATGTGTTTCAATGGGAGAAAAAAAAAACTCTTTTTCCTTATAGAGAGGGTAAGCCAATATCAGCTAAGTAACTAACTTTATTAATGTAAGCAATACTACATGCACTCTTGTTAAAGTACTTGAGTAGAGTTCACTGTAATGGCCCTTTTTTCGAGTATAATTAAATCATAGTACTTTGACTTTTATTTGAGATTTAAAAAAAAAAATTAAATATTCAGCTTCATTATATGTATTTTTTAATCACCATTACAGAGTAAAAAAAAAAAAACCCAGAAGGCTGTAAGCAAATTAAAAGGCATTATGTGAAAATTGACAGTTCAATTTCAAGAGCCAATCAAAATAAAGCAGTTTCCTGCTCAAGGCCTACACTTCAGACACCAGAGGCTTATACAGCAGCAGTAAAGCAGCAACGTCTGACATAGTGGAGACGGATGAGCTTCCCTGGCCCAATACATCACTTATTTACTCATACATAGTGTAAGTAATTTTCTTAATCACTAATTTTAGTTTTACTCAACTGAATTACTACTACAGTAGCACTACGTTTACTCAAATCAGTGAGTTTTGTAATTTTTCTACCACTTCATGGTGCCGAAATAAACTTTCTTGTTGTCCCATAACATAACATAGCTATGAGGCAGAATGACAAGGAGGATTCACTGAACTGCTGCTTGTTAAAGATGTATTGTATGCAGTGAAGTATATTAGGACAGTCGATTATCAGTTTAAATAAGGGATTATACAGTGTGATCACATGAAACACAAGGATACTGCATTTAATGCAGGCCTCTTTTGAAAACTGCTTATAAGCAGACACTTTGATATTTTGAAACGTGTGATACTCGGCTTGTACAGTTATCACACTGTGAATAATCTGATTCGAATGAAAAGCACAATTATGGCTTGATTATGCAGAGGCAGATATGAGAGGCTTCACAATTGTGAGTCTGGTACAAGAGAGAAAGAAACAATACTGCGTGCACACACACACACACACAAAATCTCTCTATACACACATGTGAGAATCTGCATGCACACACACACACACACACACTCACACAGAGAGGCTAAGAGAGATGATCCTCATTATGGTAAAAAGCCGGCATCAGAGGAATTGTTAAAAGAAAGTGATAATTGTATGAGAAAAAGAAAAAAAAAGTACAACAGGAGAAAGAAAAATGATCATACTCACCATGCACTGCTAAAAAAAACAGCATGCAACACCATAATCAGGATAAAAATCTTAATCACAGTGCTGCTAAATGATATTCCTGAGTGATCTGGAATTTCATTTGGTAAGAGATGTATGAGGGTTGTGTGTTAATTGACTTTGCAAGATGGCAGATAGAGAAGGTTTTCTCCCTCAGTAATTACCTCCTGCTACAGTTCCTCCTCAGCCAGGTTCGGCCTGGTTCTGTGCCGAGCGGCCAGAATTAATTTAGCTGGGATGTTTGAGGGGTGCGCCGACATGAAGGTCTAAATTGTCATAGCAACATGCTACATTGTGACAGATTTTTTTAAATGTCACTGCCTATTTTTGTAAGACCAATCCTCTAAAAAAAAAAAATCATAGAAGCTGCCCTAACTATAACCTAATATTTAAAGTAAAATCCACACCAAATAGGTTTATATTGAAATATCTGTGACATGATTAGTGATTTTGGTGCGAATTTTTTGGTTGATGCTGTATTTTCATTACTCTTATGAGAAGTTAGTGGTTGTGTACTGCACTGATATCTCAGCACAGTATTAACTAGCGCAGTTACAATGGCAAAGGAGAAAATATTCAGCAATCTCAAACATAACTAATAACAGTCATGTCACAGCATGAACAGAAACTCCATTTCCCAGCAAACACTGCAGCCTACAAACATGGCTGCTTGACTACACTCCCTAGAACACACACCCACTCGCAATCATCGAGCTTCTGATTGAACAAAATGGACAGCCACACACACTGGTACTCTTTAAAACAGACTTTCATTCATTCAGACACTGCTAAATATTTGCTCAGTTTTGTCGTCGTGCACCTGACTACACCAAACCGTTGTTTTGACTGTTTCTCTGGTTTGACCTGATCTGTTTATCATTGTTTGCCTTTGACCTGCCAAGTTAACCCTGTTTGCTGATCACCTGAATTTTGCCTGTCTGATCTTGAACCCGCGTTACATTTTTGGAATTACGTTTTGTTCGCCTGTTTTTTTTTTATTAAACACTGCTTTACCTGCAATTGCATCTGTCTTCGCCTCCATTTCATGACAATAACAGACAGTTTATCTACTAGCATCAAAAAACAAAATTATTTTGTTCTTTTCTCACTCACTGTTTTCCAGAAACATTTAATGTCATTACTAATTAAAAAATAATCCAATGTAGAAGTAGTGGAGACAGCAAACATTGCACTCAATGTTCCAGAATATTTACGCTAAGTTACGGCAGAGACTCTGCTCGGCTAGTTAGTGATCTATGAGATGATAAACACGATGGCATTTACGATAGTATTAGTATGAAAGTTGAAGCTTTGGATACCGATCTGCTTGAGCAGAGTGTACAGATGAGGAAGTGAGAGAGGTGGACTGAGTAAAGGACTAAAGCTCTGCTGCATCACTTTCTTTAGGTAGTAATGAAGTATAGTCAAATGGCATTGTGGATAATATAGAAAACCATTAGATGAAAATAGATCAACTTGATGACGAAAGAAGTTTAAACCAAAGAAAGTTGACTCGAACTTTATTACAAAATAAATCTCGGACACCATTAAAGATCACATGTTCTTTATAAAGATTAAGATGCTAAGTCTTTTAGGGTGGATTTTTCCTTTAATATAATATTGAGAATGCACTATTTTACACAGACACTGTGACCTTGAGTTATACCTTCATCATAATGCATATTTTAATATTTTACATGCTGTCGCAGTCCTACATGAGTTCAAACATGACACAGTAGGTCACAGCTCAGACATGAACTTTCCTTCTTACCATTAAAGGAAGAGTCAGGAAGTAGGTGAAAGATCTGTAGCAGGTAAAGCTGCAGTGCTACAGTATATACAGCACATGCTGCATTATAACGCATTTGAAGTCTGATTCAATGACTCAAGTGGAAGTGTTTCTCTGTGTGTCGTTCTCCCATTGTGCGGGGAGACAAGAAAACAGGAGCCCGATTCCCACACAATAAATTAATTAATACCACGTCAGAGATTTCATTACCATAGCTCCTGATTTTTAATAAATGTGGAAATGCAAACACATCCCTTAGACACTCTAATAAGACTGAATAAACACAGATATGAATACAAAAGGCTGCCAGGGATAGCTTCTACAGCGTGTGTGTGTGTGTGTGTGTGTGTGTGTGTGTGTGTGTGTGTACGAGCAGACTTACGGGTTGGTGTGGTCCCACACAACACATTGTGGCTGTGATGTGCCCTTTAGGGAAAAGACAGAGAGAGCAGAAAGAACACACTTAGTGCTATCAGTGAGGTTTCAGGCAAATAATAATAGACGAGCAGACGCTAGATCCTTGAACATCTTTTCAACATCGGTTAGTCCTAAAGTATGTCAGTTTCTCATGTTGCATATTAAGATGGCAAATTTTCTTTTCTTTCTTTTCTTTTCAATTATTTTCTTAATCTTTTTGTAATTATTAAATTAGTCATTTTTTTTTACATTATTTAATACATGTAGATATAAAATATTCATTTAAATCTATCTAATAAACAAAAATATATTTTTAAAATCAAAATGTTTCAATGATAAATTTTAAATAAACCATAAGGAAGTGATATCAAAAAAACTCTTGGCCTTCAACAACCTAACCGGCTTTCTGATTTATCATTCGGCTCTGATCGCCATCTAGACCATAGATAATTCATTAGCAAAACTCATTTAAGATTAATTGATTTGCATGACTCTAGGTTGATTTGTTCAGTTCCAGGCCAGTGTGACGCTCTAATCAGGGTTCAGTCATGCGTTCCTCGGTGACACACATCACTGGTTCATCATTGAATTGACTGGCATTATGAACTAATCTGTCCGAGCTTCAGCTCTGCCCATTATTCTCAACTTACTGACCTTAATGATATAATAAACTACGCACAACCTTGATGAACCAATGAGAGAAAAATAATCACACTTCTGGCTGAAACTGCAGTCACGCTTACCATCTCAGATAGACTCTCTTTCCCAAAAAAATCTAGCTAAAGAATAGAATTGAACACACAGACTGTGATGCATCTGAGCAAGCAAAAACAACTCTGAATAATTTTACTCGTAGGAATCCATGTAAATTACTTTTATTTTTCTCCTATGATGCTGGATGCTAGACACCCTGTACATTCCACTACATTACTTTTACAAGTATTGTACTTACTTTTTACAGGATTACATATTTTTAGTACACTACAGTGTTTTTACAATTTTTACTGATGTTTTAACTGTTCTGTTGTCATATATTGTTTATATACAGTACACCTAACACATGAATGTGGGAGTGCTAAATATGGAAGTGCTAAAATGAACAATGAGCACACCAGTGACCAAATCAATGGGTTGAATTGATGGGTGACAGTACTGAAAACCAAAGGGAAAAAAAGAGAAAGTAAGCTACAGAATATGTAGCCTATATAATGTATTAAGCGAGTTCAAACTTGTTGCACTTGTTCACTAATTATACAAATTCAAATTCAAATTCAAATTTTATTTGTCACATACACAATCATACACAGTACAACGTGTAGTGAAATGCTTTTTTCGACTGTTCCAAGTTAAAAATAGAATACAAAGTAGAATAGAATATAAAAATATGAATAGAATGAGTATTGAAGCTATGTTTGTGTTTTTTGTTTTTTTGGATAACAAAATAATGAAATAATAGAAGAAATGAAAAATGGAAATTAAACAACAGGTTCTGTTGCTGCTTCGGGTAAGTACGTTTGTCACCTAGTTTTACACTAACCCTAAATACACTGTATGTATTTCTGTGTAATTACAATACAGTCACAACAATTTTACAGGAGCTATGTAGGTATAAGGTTGCCTGATACCGTATTAAATGCAAGTGATGTTAATATTTTCCCAAAATCCACATTTAAAGTATCACACTTTGAACTGAACACAGTATTTCATTTTAATACTTAGATTTTTGTCTATCTGTTGTAACTATCTATACGTGGCCTGTCCTGTGCTAATTGCTATTGTGCGAGTTAATAATGTGTGAGCACTGATGGCATGCTAAAACCACTGAAATCACTTTCACTTAGATCTGCTGTCACTAACAAGACCCAAACCACTACACGAGCTGATGGATATAGATGAAGCCTGGCTCTGTCTCCATGTCCCAGCAGCCCCTCTGGGTCAGGCTTGATGAGGCATACTGCCTCAGAGCATCTCACCTCACCAACATCTGTGGCCACAGACTACCTCCCGCCCCTTTCTGGCCAAGCTCAGATCCACTCAGCTGCAGCTGACACAGGACCACTGCTGAGCCAGGCATGACCTACTATTTCCTGGAGGAACTGCGAAAGGTTGGGGACGTGTGCACTCACTCACACACACACACACACACTCCCAAAATTCTTGCCAAAGGTATCAGGTGAATGTTGCTATAGCAACCTTATTCTCAGGGGCAGTTGAGGGCTTAAAATGTCAGAATTCTCTCCTGATTTTTTAGCCGCAGTTGCAGCATGTTAACACAGGAGCCTCCGTGGTGTTTATTTATTTAGTGGTAATATGTGATGTACAGTACTGGAGGTTTTCTCTCCTACCATTTTCATGTGAACAATGAAGTTGCCTGTTAGTCTGAAAGTCACTGCCAGAAAAAAAAAAAAAACAAACAAAAAAAAAACAAGACCACCTAAATATGCAGAGATGCAATAAAAAGAAAATGAAATAAAGGTTGATGGCATCAAATAAATGCATTATCATATAACAAGTCCTGAGGTTGTATTCATAAAGAATCTCATCACTAAGAGTTCTTCTAAGGGGTACTAACAAAGACTTTCTCCTTAAAACCTATTCAAGAAATTGCTGAGAGAAACCTTTGCTAAGGATTAAGAGAAGAAATGGCAGGGTTGACTCCATTGCTATGGATGACTGCATGCTTGATAAATGAATATTGACAGTGATTGGCTGATGTGGAAGCAATCTGCATGGTAAACTCATAACTGAAATCCCAACTGATATCCTGATTTCATTATAAATTAAATTAAATGACCATGCTCATTAACCTGAATGTACAAAGGTCATTAGTAACTGCCTCAATTATATTAAGCTGCTACTTTGCTTATATTTTGGGAAATAGAACCAACTAAATTCGTTACAAAATATCGCATGCGTGTGCAAACAGGGATATGTGAGCAGAATTAAAAAACAGTCCCATGCACATTTTCCAGAATTTTCCAGTGTTTCCAGTTGCATAGTTGTAGGTTTCATATTTAGTTCACACACAAAAAAAAAAACCCCTTCTGATTTAGACCACGCCCATTTCAGTTTTAAATCTGAATACAGACACATGTATGAATATTTAAGTACTAATAGTGAGTATTCGTTGTATACGTAGTGTGTAAGCATTTGGATTTTTGTTTTCATGTATGAAATCATTTTAGTTTTATTTTTTATGACTGTGCATTTGGATTTTACTTTATTACAACACAGCCTGCTACTGCATCAGCCAACCACTGTTAACATTCATTCATGAAACATGCCATCATCCGTAGTTAACATGACCGACCTCATCCATCCTTTTTTTTGCTTAAGAATCCATTAGTAAATCTTTCTCTCAGCAGTTTTGTAAATATTTTTTTGAAGAAATTCTTAACTAGAAACTTTTAGCGTCAGTAATGCCTTGGGTGTGAGTCACACAGAGCAAGCATGTATAGGTAGACAGAGTGAAGTGCATTAACACTATATGGCCAAAAGTATGTGGACAGCTGATCTTCACACTTACGTATATGTGGCTCTTCCCCAAACTGTTGCCACAAAGTTGGAAGTACAGATTTGTCTAGAATGTCTTTGTATGCTGTAGCATTACAATTTCCTTTCGCTGAAACTAAGAGGCCCAACCTGTTCCAGAATGACACTCTACCTGCGCACAAAGCGAGGTTTATAAAGACATGGTGTGCCAAGCTTAGAGTGGAAGAACTTGCGTGGCCTGCACAGAGCCCTGACCTCAACCCCACTGATCACTTTAGGGATGAATTGGAACGGTAACTGTGTTCCAGACCTTCTCGCCCAACATCAGTGCCCAACTTCACTGATGCTCTTGTGGCTGAATGGACAAAAATCACCACAGCCACACTCCAAAATCTATTGGAAAATCTTCCCAGAAGTGTAGAGAATATTGTAACAGCAAAGGAGGAATAAATCTGGAATAGGATGTTCAGCAAGCACATATTGGTGTGATGATCTAACTTTTGGCCATATAGTGTAGGTTAGATCGATGCGCCATAGTACACAGACTGGATATACTCAAGCTTTCTGATATTTTTTTCTTTTTTCTTAAACGTAATTAAATCTTGAATGTACTTATGTTCCACTGAATGCTCATACATGTATCAACCAGTACATTTCTCTCAGCACTCAGTGCACAATTGAATATTAAATACATTTAAACCAATTTTGCTACTTCATACTTTTTTGTCACTATAAAAAGTGACTTTCAGTCATTGTACTATTGTAATCATGTTTTACTTGCTACAATGCAGCTGTGTATCTTTCATCTTGCTCTGCACTCACTTCGGCACAGCTTGACCATGACCATGGACATGACTCATGGTGAGACCCACGGCACCTAAAACAATCTGATTACCCGCCTCCCAGTGATTTCAGCTTCTCATTTGTATAAATTTAAGAAATTCTCAGCTTGCCTGCTTTGTGCTGCTCTCACTATCGTCAGAAAATGAATGGGTTGCAGGTATGAAAATGCTGCTGCAGTCTGAATGCAGTCTTAGTGGCAAGGTCATATTATTGGTGAATACGGCCTCGGATTTTGAATCTGATAGTGTTTTTTAAATTTATTTCTGGGTTTTTTTTGTGCACTGCAAACTATAAAGAAAAAAAAAATTATGCAAACAAAACAGAGACTTCAAAAAGGCACATTTTGAATTTATTTTTTAAATACTTACTACTATATTGAAAAAAATAGCAATAAGTACAGATTTAACTGCCACTCTCTCATGACTAGGAGTTCTGCTGTTATAAGATCTTTACTGAGTTAGTTATCAGATTATCTTGCACGTACTCTAGGATAACCAATGGCATTTGAAAATGGGATTCAACTTAAATGGAGGTGCAAGGAAGGCTTTGGATTATGTGAACATAGTACTTGATGGATAAGTACACTATATGGCCAAAAGTATGAGGTCAGGCACTTATGTTGGGTGAAGAGGCCATAGGCAGTCTGCATTCCAGTTCATCCCAAAGTTGTTCAGTGGGGTTGATGTCAGGGCTCTGTGCAGGCCATGCAAGTTCTTCCACTCCAACATTGGCCAACCATGTCTTCATGGAGCTCAATTTGTACACATGGGCATTGTCATGCAGGAACAGGTTTGGGCCTCTTAGTTCCTGTTCCAGCAACTGGAAATTCTAATGCTACAGCATAAAAAGATATTTTAGACAATTGTGTGCTTCACACTTAGTGACAACAGTTTGGGGAAGGGGCAAATATGGCTGTGATGTTCAAGCGTCCATAAAATTTTACAGTGTATAATATGTCAAATTTAATCTTTGAAAAATTCATTTATTTGATGCAATAAATCATGTTGACGGTTGCCACCTAAAAAAACACCCCTGATCCCTCTCCTTCTAATGCTCCCCGAAGCATTCAATTTTGATGATCTTTTAAAGAAAGGCTTGATCAATTTAGAGAATGACATAATGGTGGTGATAATGATGATGCAATACAGTTTCACACTGTTTTATAGAGTAATACATTTATTGTACAAACGTAAAATGTATTTTTTCAGTTAAGGCAATCATAACTGTATGCCACAAATCCCCCTTCCCACAAGTGTAGCTCTCACTTGTTTAGTTTTTGGTCCTCTCTCCATCCTATCATTTCCTTGTTACCCTAATGTGTTCAGCTGTTCTGTGTTTCATTTTGATTAGTTTGTCTATTTCTACCCTCCTGTTCATCCTGTTCCTATCTCATAGCGAAGTCTAATCTTGCTGTTTCCCTTTTTGTATATTGATTCACTTTTTCAGCCCTTTGCTTGCATGCATCTTTGTTTTGAAATATAGATTATCACCTGTTGATGTTTGTGTTTTGACCCATGCCTGGAAGTTCAACTGTGATTTTCGAAATATCTACATCAAAGCCCACAGTAATACACACTTACCAAAAATATGCAATTCCCACACACATGAGACTGATATATACTGTATATACTATACTATACTTTCATAATTATAATTTTGCCATAATATATAAAGTATATATTGCTAGTTTAGAAATCAAAGACTCGCTGGATATTTTGCTGGATAGAGCACAATAACATCTACTATAATATTTAGCTATATGTTTATATTGCATTGACATTTGTGCCAAAACTATAAGCTATTTGTTCATCACAAATATATGGTGTTAACATAGATTAACAAGCATACAGCATATAGGTCACACATGATGTCAGTCCATGTAGGGATAATTATTTCAAGATTATATAGAGAGATTATTATTAAAAGGTCAGAAAGCCTGGATCATGGTAATGAGATATATAACACACACTTAATAACTGAAGTACAGCATGCATTTACACAAATACTGAACTGTTTAGATGATGATGGTTGTTGGTGTGGAGTGATGGGTTACTTACATTCAGCAGAGGTGCCAGTTCCACCACTACCACTGGCTCGGTGGGTTTGGGTAGGGGACGTACGGTGACGCTTAAAATCTTTGAGCTGATCACCAAAGGATCTCTGACAGGAAAGAACAACAACACAGGAAGTGATGAGGTAAAATTAAATGAAAGCACATTGCTGCTGAATGCTCAGGGGTTAAGTAATATGCTATAACAGCAGCTCTGATAGTAGGTCCTGCTGCAAGGTTTATATGTGTTACACATTACCATTTCTATAGTAAAAACTTGCACAGAGGCTTATATGGCGAATATGGCACATAAAATGATAAAAAAAAAAAAAAAACTATACTTGTTCTGATAAAATGTTTAGCATTTTTGAAGGGAGTCTCTAATGCCAGCACTGGAGTAAGTAAAGCTGTTCCTTTGTTTGGTAATCCTAGAGGACACTGCATTTTCTCAGTAACATGACAAGCTACATTTTTTGTTGTATTAACTTCAAGAGGCTTATGAGGGAATGACTGTTTAGCTGCTAACATAAGTGATAAGAACACCTAATTTCACGGGCGTTCTACAACATGAAACAAAGCAATAAACTGATAAAAAGAATGACGTGTCATTCTTTAATGAATAAAAAAAAATGTTAGCATGAACAAACTACTGTGGTATAAGAGGAATAAAACAATTCTGGATGTGCTGTTACTGGAAAATAATCAACTTTGGATTTGATGGAACTACAGTATATTCCTGTAAGAGCACAGCCTGTAATTTTTTATTCCCTACATAGGCAATGCATTCCACTGTGCAGAACATTAAGTTGTCTAGCTATTTCCAGTTTGCCTGTATATTTGTGTGCATGTGAAGTTGGTTCAAAGAGGGAACAGGGATGTTTTCCCTCAAAAGAGAGAGAGAGAAACAGAGAGAGAGAGAGAGAGAGAGAGAAGATTGTGTGCTCTTGGGAGAAAATTAATGAGACTCAAATCTAAACTGAACAAACAGCCACAATCCCATCCATATTTATCAACAAGCAACCTCCCTCAGGAATATTGACCTGGATGGCAGGGCCTTTCCCTCAACTCGTAAAAGTATACAGAGAATAGAAGAGTATAAGGGACTGTTAGCCAGAAACAAGAAGTAAACAAGTGGGCAACTGAGTAGGCCAAAAATCTAGATCAAAGTGAGCAGCAGTGAGGACGGGTCTAACTTTGAAGTATCAGGGCAAAGGGCACTGACGTAGTTTTTGAGGATGATTTGAACAACACTGCTGGGGTTGACTGAAACAAGCACTTGACCTCTTAGTTCATGACACATACCTTTTATTATTCATTATTTAAACTTTTCATCTATGCAGCATGAGAAGTCCTGCAGCCCAGCCCTCACTAGCATGCAGAAGGGCCTTGACGAATTTAGTTGCATGGACAAACATCTTGTGTATAGCATGTCCGAAACAACACTTTCTACCCTGGAATTTAATTAACCAAAGCTGGTTGCATCTATTCAGTTTGAACGCAGATTCTTCTATTCATTCCTATAACGTGCAATGACAGAGTATTTCTGCCCTGAGGATAAAACAGATGCATTAGTCATATCAGAGAAATGGTAACAGAAGGTACTGAGAACAATAGATTGTCTCTTGAGGGATTATAGGATTAAGTAATGCACCGCATGCCAAGTGGTTTATGATGCATCCCCGGGGAGAATATTACAATATAGATAGCATGGAGAATCTTAGATTGGTTCTAGCAGAGGTATGACACTTAATTGAAAAAAAAAACAAATAAACAAACAAAAAAATGCCATAAAGTATTCCTCAGAAGCTGCCGCTTCACATGAAAACATAACCAGCCGAGGTATTTCAAACACGGGTGCGGTATTGCTTTTAACACTCTCCTGTTGATTTCTGCTAATGAAATAAAAGTGAGAATAAGCAGTGTCACATGTTTATAACTGCCCACTACAGTCAGAGCCAAATATATTAATCAACTGCACTTTAGGGGAATTTCATTAGTGATTTTCATAGCCGCTTTCTTTATAGCTTGCTAACTATCAGAAAAAGTAACAAGCTACATCAATTGTCATGTAGGCTAAAGTAGCTGGCTCCATAAAACCTATTTTGGATCCACTTAAGCAATTGTTTTCTCCAGATTACAGCTGTACACAGTAGGTGTAGCAGGACTACAAATTTTATTAGTCAGCCAGCAAATCAACTACTTGACTAGCCAATTTTCCATAATTAAAACTGTTTGAGGACATCACTATTTTTAAGTGGTTTTATTTGTACAGCAAAGAAAGCATCAAAATGCACTTCAATTAACAGCCATACACAGGCTACAAATTACATTTCCAGCTTTAATGCTTTTTTCACGTTAACAAAGAAGAGTAAACCAAATGATGTACCAGTTCTTAAAATGCACTTTTGTGGGTGAGCTGGCAGCTCAGATGAAATTGTTGATTCTTTGTTGAAGTTTTAACACAGCTAATACTAATATGGTTTATTTATACAGTAAAATAGTTATAGCAGGAATTCAGTCAATGAGAATCCAAATATTCAGGTTTGGGTGTAAACAAGAGCTAGATTTAAATCTGGATTTACTGTACCACAAGATCTCCCACAATTCGATATAGTTCTCGTTGCAGAAGCAAATGTCCAGGAGTGGCTGATCCAACTACTTATATAACCGTAAACCATACAACACTTTAGAACAAGTATCTAGACACTTATCAAAAACACACTTATCCAGCCTAAAACACACTGAATTGTCTCCATCTCCTGGACTTTTGGTTTCTCTCTGCCCAGGTATTAGGAGCTAGATCAGCTCAGACTCCATCTCCTGGACTTTTGGTTTTGTGGCAAGGGGTACTTGCACTTGCCAGTAAATTTATCAATCCCAGATTTTATTTCTACCATTTTAGAACTACAAAGGAAATTTGAAAGACGTGCTATAGACACGCTTTTTTCCATTGCATTTGAATTGTACTTTTTTTTTTTTTTTTACCATGAAAAATAACAGGAATCCTGCAAAATGAGGCTCGAATAGGTTGAAAAATTGGTACAATCTATTGAAGCACACAATCACAAGGAGAAGAAAGAGGTTACTAAGGCAGTGGAAAGAGGCAAGCTATAAGTTATTATTATTAATATAAGTAGAATTAGTACTATTCATTCTGTATTTTCTATTTATTTTAGTGTTTTCAGACACTTGACAGATATTTAACAAATATTTATAAAGTTGTTGAGGTGATTCCACATGGACTTGAATCACATTATAATATCATTTTATGTAAATAATTTTCCATGCTCCACCTTTGCAGAAATATGCTATAGATTTAGTTTTTCAGAACTGATTGTTTGTGTGTATTCTTAAGCACACTTACTTCGGTGGTGGTAGAATAAAGCCAAGGGTGCGGTAAAGAATGGCTCCAATAACAAAGTAGGAAGCCTCATCCGATTCTGCAAACAAGATATGAAAAACATAAACAGACTTCTGAAAGGCTTATTACAACAACGCCCACAAAGTAGTGGCTAAAGTAGCAAATAACATTCCCGCCAACCCAGATGTGCCATATGCCCATTATGCCATCAACAATCGTCACAGCAGCAGCTGTGTCAGTTTAAAACCCTTGACATTCAGCTTCCTTTATCCACTCCTGACTGACAGATGGAGAACAACACACAAACCAAAGCAGCACAGGATTTAAGAAGTTGTCTGACATAAGGACTTTGAGCCGGTCTGGACAATTTTAGTGACATTTCGAAGATGGACAGAAGGGTTTTATAGATGTGACCCACCAGTCCAGATCTCCAACCTTCTGCCCAATCCTCCACTGATGTATTTTTTCAACAGGCTCCCTTCATTCACATCTGTGCTTTTTCGATGTATTTTATTCTTCCCATAAACACACTTTTTTCATCATACACCTTTTTATCTTTGCTTCCTTGCATGTGGCTACGTTTGTTTCTCTCATGATGCCTTTGGTTTCTTGCCTCTGTTTCTTCTCCATCCAATCCCTTCTTCTCCTGGGACATGCTGAGCTCTGGTGTGGAGCCAAGTCTCTAGGGATTATGTTCAACTGCAGAAAATATCAAAGTTGGAGAGAATAGGGCTGCAGCGGATGGACCAAAATGACAGAGGGATAGAGGGGGTGCATCAGGCATCTAACCATAAGAACCTTAAAGGTGAGTAGACAAGGCATAACAGCAACTGACACCTATGTTTTTGTAAAGGTTTGGTCCAGTAGAAGCCACATTTGATAAAACAAGGCACTCAGTTGAATTCAATCACATCAATTCAGAGCTTTAAGCATGGTGCATTTGATTCTCCCACTTCTCATATGTTCAGCAAGCACTGTGACTTCTGACATTTGACAAAGTGAAACGGGAAGTCTACTGAATAGTTCACTGTAAATTTGTAGTGGCACAGTGTGTAGAATCGCTGCCTCAAACTTACTGGTTAGTGTCTATATGGAGTTTTTCATGTTCTCCTTGTGTCCACATACGGTTCCACCAGGCTCACTGGTTTCCACCCACTTCCAAAAAAGCATGACGGGAGGTGAACTGGCTAGACTAAATTGACCTTCACTATGAATGTGTGTATCCATGGTGTAGTCCCACCTTATGCCCAGTGTTTCTGGAACCACCTCTGGATTCACCGCGAACCTGACCAGGAACGAGTTACTGAAGATGAATGATTAATAAAACATAACTGAACAGTAAAAAAGAGTACAGATTGAGACAGCTTTGGCTATCATAACATGTTGTATGTTTAAACAGTTAGGGATCAACAATTTAGTACTAAAAACAACATTACATTATGCTTCACACCATTTTTGTTCTATGGATTGTTTTGTTTTTTTTACCAACCAGATGCTGGTGTTTAGAAATGTACAGTCAAGTATAAGGTTGCATATGCTTAGATAATACATGTAAAATATTGTGTAACTTCAATATATTTACTGTGATAGTGTACTTATCATTATCAAGAGCAATATTCATTCATTTTCAGTAACTGCTTTATCCTGGCCAAGGTCATAGAAGATCTGGAGCCTATCCCAGGAACACTGGGTGCAAGGGACTTGATGGGTCGCCAGTCTATTACAGGGCTCACAAGTAATAAAAATGTTCAGACAGTGTATTTTAAGATGTTAACAGTGAAGAAAAACACGTTACATAATTTTTTTTATTTTTCTCTTTCTAAATGTGTGATGGCTCCCAAAAAACATCTTTGCCTTTGCCTTTATGATGTCCTTAACTTCTTTGGTATGCCCAGGTTCAGGGGTCATCAGCTGGCATACTGCAGTCTGGATGTCAACCCAGCAAAGTATTAAAGCAGACTAAACAAAGCAGCTGAAACTATGGCTAGTATTTTTCATATTATTTTTCTTTTTATTTCATATATTTTTCTTCCCCAATTTGGTCATTTGCCAGTTCCCACCCACAAGCTAACTCTCCTCTATCACCCGACAGCTACCAACCACGAAAGATGCGGCAAACACTTGCTTCCTCTGAGACACCAGAAGCCATCTCCACATATTTTCAAACACCCAGAGGAAAGCACTGTCTGCCCTCTTCCGCATACATAAACTCACATACGCCCATGATTGGCTAGTCCTGCTGTGATTGACAGGGGAGAGACAACAGGCCATCCCTCCTACACAGAGAGTATGACCAATTCTGCTCCTCTGACTCTTTGCCATGGATGGCTGTGGCATCGTAGGGATTGGAACTCAAAGTTTTCAATACGGGTGAATGCTTTTTTGTTGTGCCAATCTGGAGCCTCGCAGGGCCAAGGAAAGAGATTAAGGCAGGTTTAAAGGCAAATGATGGCAATACAAATATTTAAGCTGTCTCACATTTAGAAAGAGAGATGCAAACTTAGATCAGTTTTCTAAACAATCAGTTTTAAGAACAGTTTCTAAATATAAAATAATTTGTTGAAGGCAGCTCATCAGACCAATTACCAGACTTTCATTTTTATTTTATCTACACTTTTTAATCTGATGTTGAAGTGACAACCTAGCTTGTTTAAAAAAAGTTGAATGTTTAAAGATGAATGGACGTATGCATTTATTCTTCCCACTTCAAGTTAAAAACAGAAAAAAAACTAATATTTCCTCTTTCGAGTCCATGATGCTAGTCAAAAGTGATATATGTTCTTCATTCTCTTAGTTGTAACGCTCAATCCACTACATCCCACCTCACCGCGCATTCTTCATGTTATATCTGTTTTAACAATGACAGATTGCTCGGCAAAACATTACTTATTCTTCTTGACATAACGCTGTCATGTGCTTCCTTCTTCAAATCAGATCTAGAGACCACAGCACTTGACTGCATGTATTTTCCCATAACTAATAAACTGAACTGAAAATAGTGTTCAAGCAGTGTATTTCTCCCATAGAGCAAGGCTCAGCTCAATTCCAGCACATCTTCAGGATAACAATCGGCCATCACAGTCCAAAACTGCACCAGGTCTGACAAGTCCTGAATGGAATTCACCTCTTCGTTTTCACAGTTTTCATTTGAACAAAGTCAGTGTCCGATAAGGCATTTCTTCTTTCTGGCATAATATCACACATAGTGCAGGGCATGTTATTACCCACAGCAGGGGGTGGGGATGAGGGCTGTCAGATCTAATGGTTTAGCCTGTAGAAGGAGTGGGAGGAGCTGTTAACTGGAGTGGCATCCATTTTCTCTATCATGGCCTGTTTTTTTATTTTCCATGTCATTCTGTGTAGCCCTCAATCTTGATCTTTAATGCCCTCACTCTAACTAGGTCTTTTCTTTCCCTCTGGCAGTACCTCCTCTTCTTTAACTTCTCAGCTCCCAGAGAAATGAGCATCCTCCTCTGACCTCGGCCCCCAAGTCCCCTCCATCCTCCACTCTCTTTCGTTCCTCCATTGCCCTCTTCCTCCATAATGTGATCAATTTCTCACTTTGGACCTTAGGGTGATTGAGGTCCTCATAGCTTGAACAGGACCAGTGAGAGGAAGTGAAAAGATATGTTGACAGATAGCGAGAGACATTTGTGAGAGAGAGAGACGTGTGAAAGAAAGTATGGGTAGAACAAAGGAACAAGATTGAATAATAACTCAACGCTAGTTAAACTGATACTCTATTTGTATGTAAAGTGAAAGAAACCAATTGTTCCAGAGTTCAGGAAAAAAATATTTGTCCAAAATAGTTTTGTTTCTGTGGTGTTCAGTTGTTAGAAATCTATAAATGACAGAAGTTCGGATTTTTAACTCACCATCAGAGGACAGACTGAAGACCTCTTTAGGGATGAAGAGCTTGTCTTCTGCTGAGCGTGCCCAGTCCTTCATCCCCCTCCTTCCCTTCATAGGGAAGTTAATGTCGCTGGAGACAGCGGACACTGGCTCTCGTTGGATATTGATTACTAATGAGGGAGAAAAATAGCAGAAACTTTGAGAGTCCACCCTGAACATCTTGCATATTAATCTTTATAATTAAGATGTGATCTTCAGTAGCATGCAAGATTTATTTTATGATTAATTTCAATTAATTTCATTTTAAACTGCTTTCATAGGCATGTTGGTCCATGTTTGGTTTTCTACACTGCCGGCTGGCTGCTGATAGTGATGCCACTGGAAATTATTCCTCGTTTCATCTCTAGATAAAGAGAGTGATGCAGCAGTGCTTTAGTCCTTAATCCGTCCAGCTCTCTTCATCTGTACACTCTGGTCAAACAGATAAGCTTCCAAAGCTTCACCTTTCATGCTGATACCACCATCGATGTTTTTGTGCTTATCATCTTTTAGATTGATAACTAGCTTACTAGGCTGTGCTGTAACTCAATTTAACTGTGTCACATAGTTGCCTTGCATTCTGGAACTTGGAGTCCAACACTTCTTGTCTCCATCACCTCTGCTTTGGATTGGATCATTAACATGATATTAAATATCACTGGAAAATGGTGAAAGAAGCTCTTTCTTGAAGTGATAACAGCAAACCCTGACCATTATCACTTTGATATCATTGAAAATTTAGTTTGAGATCTTTAGCAATGTCTCTTTCACATCAGAGTGGCAATGTCACAACTTATTGCAGCAATAACAAAAATACAGGACCAACCAACAAATTAACACCAAAATCACTAAGCACATTGCAAATATTTCAATATAAACATATGAAATATGTTTCAGGGTGGATGGCTTCCTGTAATCCCGTCACACCATATAGGCATCTTTCAAAGTCTCATATTCCAACATACTTTAGCCTTCAACATCTCTGAATTCTGTAGCTGCTAAGAGCACTCACTGAGGTTAGTGGTGACAGCAAGAAAGCTTTGGAAAGGCTTTTGCGCTTCACCGATGAGATGAATGAAGTCTTCCACAACTCGCATTAGCAGCATGGCGCCTGGAGAGACCTGGGAAGAGAAAATGCATGTTACAATAAAATCCTGCATTCTGTCATAGCAAGGCATGGAGCAGGGCAGGCACCTGATGCTTTTAGATCTCAGCTAACCACAATGATACACTAACCACAAACTGCATCTGATACATTTTATATATATATATATATATATATGTATATGTATCTGTATATATAATATATACAGATATAGCTTAAAAAAAAGACTTGTCATGACATATCCTTTATTACAACTAAAATCTTTACAATTCTGCCATTACAAGCTGCTTTGGGATGCTGACATCGCCTTATTTTTTCATAATGACATTCATATGGCTAGAGATTTCCAATCCTCACCAAAGTTGGAATTTTTGTCCCCTCTCTACAAAGGAAAATGAAGAAATTCTTAAAGAACTGTCTTGCTTGCTATAGGACACGTGTGTGAGTGGAGGCGAGAGCTTGCCAGAACAGCAAATTATGGTGTTTATTAACTTTTTCTTGCCTGATTTTTTTCCCTATAAACCAATTAAATCCATTTTAATATGCAACAGATGGTAAGAGACGGGGTAGATTGGCTGCACTGTTTGTTTGTAATGAATAATTGAACCACTAACACGCTTGCTTATATTTTTGAAATGGGCTTTCTTTTCTTCTCCTCTGCTGGGAATAGATCTCATTTGTTTAGTTTCGTTTGAGCTCTTTGACATGTAATATTGGCACTGCAGCCAACCACCCCCTACCCCACCCACCCACCCCCCCACCCCAAATATTATTAGTTCATAAATGCTGTATAATCTTTTGGTTTGATCATTCATTGGGCGAAATAGGATTGTGTTTCCCTGCCTTAAAGCACAAACAGACTTTTTTTTCACTTGGATCATTTGTATATTGTTGTTTCCTGCAGGTTTTCCAGCCCAAATTCCCTGTATTTTTTCAGCAGTCTGCCAGTAGCGTCTTTTCTTTTTGCGAGGAATAAAACATGACAGGGCGTATTGTTATAGAAGAATAATCGAACATAGAGTGGTGTGATGTGGCTTACTTGAAGCGGAGTTACTGTTACCACCCCAGTGTTGATTATTATCCAATAACAGCATGTCCCAAAGTGTTTTATTCCTCATATACCATGAGACAAGAATGTCAATGAGACAAGTTAGTTTATGTTATCATTTATGTTATAACAGCTATAAACAGTCGTTCCCTCACCATGTTCTCTTTTTTTCATTCTCTTGAAGTTTGCCATGTTATCCTAAAAACATTCCAGTGTCAGAAATCTTAAAGCAGCAGCTTTACCTCTGACTGTTACAAACACTGACACTGAAGATTTCTTCCAAAAATATGAAATAAAAAATCTCCTGAGAGAAAACTTCACCATATCAACTATTTTTGTTGAGCATCTGCCATCCAGCTTACTGTGTAAGTTGTTACTATTAGAACATGTGCATTAATATAAACCTGTGATAGAACTACTGTCTGAGCTGATCTTAGAGAAAATGAATCAACACCTTCTGATCAAGCAGCTTTGAGAAAACAGGTAGTGGGTAGTGGTAGTGGAATAGTGGCGTTAAATGCTACATACCCTAACCTTTCTCAGTACACCTAACTCCAACCCTAACCTTCAGATCATTACACCTGACCCAAAACGTAATACTTTTCTTAATAGGATCCATCCGAATTTTCTGTTATGTATTCTTATTTACGAGAACGTTCGGGCCTCACCGAGGGCTTAAAAACTGAACGCATGGCTTTGAGGTAGAGTCTGTAGTTATGCATCTTGGTGCTGTTATGAGTATGTAATAATAAAGAAAACATTAAGCTATTAGATTCTGTGAACCATGACAGGGAAAAGATCTCACACAAGAATAAAAATAGCATTAGCACATCTCAGGTAGCAGAGTGCACATCTTATTCAGTGAACAGAGATAATTCTCTCTCTCTCTCTCTCTCTCTAGTGAAATGTTTAATAGGTTTTAAAGAGATGTAGACTATTTACTGAAGTGAGAGTGTATTTGACAGAACAGAGCACACACAAACACACACACATGTGCAAGCCTGATATACAAATGGCTAGCCAGATCAAAAGCTAATACTTCACACATCCCAAGTGGCTGAATCCCAAATGGCACCCACATCCCCTATGTAAATGGATGTGCACAGATCCAGTTTAGATATTCACAGTGAAAAACAAATTCTTTATCTGCTTTCAACTGCAAATAAAATCTGAGAAATAGGTTTTATGAAGACAAAGAAGAACATTAATACAGTTACTAATATTGCACCATCAACCTGGATATGAATGAGTTTATTCGTAAATCGTTCATAGGAGCATTTACACAAGAAATTTGGTATACATGAAAATCCTGTAAGTTCAGAAAAATGTTCATATCCTACTTGTGCTCCTGAGTGTGTGTAAATGTATGCATAAGAAGACATAATTTGCGATGAGTTATTGCAATTTTATATACAGATTATGCTGTCAAGTTTAATTTCAATTACACCCAGTCATTTCAAATGAACAGAATTAAACTAAAGAAATATTAAATACGAAAAAAATAAAGAAAGCAAGCCAATAAAGAGCAGGAGCAGGGATCCAATTAAGAAGAAATGACTCACAAAGAACGGCTCAGTGTATAAGTCACTTCTGTTTGCCTTGTTCTTTTTTTTTCTGTGAAACATGTTATTAGAGCAAGCACTAAGTGACCGATAAGTGACTGATATGGTATGTTTCAAGAAGCAATGTGCCATATATTGTGCTGTAGACCACTTGCTTCCTATGGACACATGCATTCTGCTTTTGTAACATGGCATCAGGGAGAGTGTGAGGGATTTCTGAACAAAACTCGTCGCGACACCAAACAAAAAAAAACAAAACAGCTTAAACTACCAGGTCAAACCATTTTCTTTTCACCTAACTTAATTCACATCTAATTTCATAATTTTCTGTACTTTGGCTCCACATTTTGGCCTTTTCAGGGGCTATTAATTTGTTAAATATTTTGTTAAAAAAATTTATTGGTGTAGATGGTTTAGTTTTAATGGATTTATTGGTGTAGTCAATCAAAATAACTTTTTTTTTTTTTACCTCAGAGAAAGTCTTGTATTGCCTTGCTCTCATCATTTCAGCTGCATGAGCTTTTGCCTTCAATGGAGTTTTTTGGGTGTCAACAAATGCAAATCAGCCATGCACTCGCCTGGTAATTTATGGATGGTTGGCATTCATCAACATACATACAAAGAAACTCATCGTTTCCGAAACTTTTGTAAATCCGTCAGAACTTTTTTGTTCGTTTGTAAATCACCACTTTTCCGACGCCCACAAAATGACATAAAAGGCTCACAGAGAGCTAAAAACAACAAAACGACTAAACAAATGTGTATTAAATCTATCAGTAATGCAGCTCAGCCACTGCAGTGCATCAGCTACAACAGACAGAGTAATTATTTCTCCTTTTTAGGGCACTGTTTCTTTTGTTGTAATTGAATCAGTAGTCTTATTTGTCTTAGTTTATGGATTTCTTTTGGATTGCATTCTAAAGTCATTAATACAGTATGAAATGACTGAGCTTCCCAAAATGCATTAAATTCATGTAACTGAAATAAACAATTTAAACTTGACAGTGTAATCTGAATAAAACAAAATCGCAGCAACTCATTTAATCATATGACTCAATTATATGGTTTGAAGCCTGTCAACCAAAGCTGACATTAGTGAGCTTTTTATAGGATACATCTTTGATTTTTATAGGATCCTAACTGGATTTTTGTAAATGCTTAAATACCACATTTCTTGTTAAAAAAAAAGGTTTATGAATAAATTCATTTGTTTCCAGTTTGATAAATGACTCCCAACATATCGCACATTCAAAAATCAATGAAAGGTTTAAGTCATTACATTGCTGAGTGTGAGAAGTAGTGCAAACTGTGTAAGGTTAAGAGTCCAGATGGTGGCCTGAACACAAGCTCACCCCAAAGTAACAGCCTTGAACCTGTATGTCTCATTACACAGCAGTCAGGCTTTGCACATACAATTTTAAGTTAATTCAGCCCTCATTAATCTGTTCTGTGTCAGCAGTAGTGACTTTAGTAACCCACAGAGGAAATTAAGGGACACAGTGAAACTAATTTACAGCAACAATTATAAAGTGTGCTCATGAGCAGGCACACATGTGTATTTATAACTAATGAAGGGTTAGACATTACCTGGTGAGCATCTTCCCATTTTTGAAGATTGTCCATGTCCAACATTAAGCTGACTATCTGGAAAAATTTCTGCAGAACAGAAAAACCAAGAATGGTGAGTACAAAAAAAGGACCATCAAGACACAAGTGAGTGCTCGTCAGCGTGCGGGTTGGTGTGTGTGGTCACCTGCACGTCGTCGGGAGCTGGGATGTAGGTTGCTCGCTTGAAGGTGTCCGTCACATTTCGGAGAATCTCCACGGAGAATAAGAGGTCACCGCTATAATAGCTGTGGCGGGACATTAACTCCAGGAGACTCCTCACGATCTGAGACATGCCCTCCCCTGCCAGGGTCCTCTGACCCTTCGCAAGATGCTCTCGTAACTGAGGAAAAGGAAGAAGACAAGAGAACGCCTTGCTTAACACAATAAATCCGTTCACTTTTTTAAAAAATAAATGTCTCATTGCCTAAGGCCATCTCATTTCAAATGACTCGAATGTCTTATCTTCATCTCAATTACTAGCAATATGAACAATGCTTATGAATTATCTGGTGTGTGTTTGCACAAGAGTATGGGTCAATAGGAGATATAGAAAAATAGAAAAAATGCATGTAGATGCAGGTATGCCTGAACATACATTCTGTACACTACAATAAAAAAAAGATTATTTTCCTGGAAAAAAAACTGTAGTAGGTATGCACTTATTTTTTTCTTTCTTTCGCCTTTGAAGCAGATACCAATACTAATATACAAGCTCTCAGGATGATCTGAAACCTCATATTGATCTAAGACTGCCTTTAAATTTCTGAGAAAAAAAAAACCTGGCTCAGTATTTAAAATATGACCAAATGGTTGAAATGTATATTGAATATCTATTGACAGCAAAAGAGTGTCAACACTCTACTACTGTATAATTTAAGTTGATTTAATTAATTAATGTACTTAATTGTTTCATTTAAATTGAAATAAACTTTAATACATAATTTATTTCTTATATGTGCCTCATATGATGAATAAATCTTGTAAGGGATAAATTATAAAGTAAAAAGGTACAGTATGTTTAAAAATATAAAATCTATAAAGATATTTAAATAAATAAAGGTGTATCTTTATAGATAAATTATATTAATAAGTTTACCGAATTTTCAATGGAAATTTTTGAACATGTAGAAGAAATTTCATAAATAAATACATGGTTAGTAGCTTGATATATCTAAATACTAATACTAATAATAATAATAATAATAATAATAATAATAATAATAAATGTGAGAATGATTAATATGCCATTACCAAAAAAAAGCCTGCAATTGGGCAAAGGGGTGTGATATTATTGATTATCACAATATTTTTATAAGGAAATATCATGATAATTATTTTTAGATATCGCCCAGCCCTATTGTCTACAAACAGGCAAACATTATACTCAATGCTAATGAGAGAACTACAATGCTAATGTCATTGCTCAGTGCTAATCATTGAACTGTATTCAAACTCAGCCCCAAGTGGAAAAACACAGATTCGAGCTTTGAGAGTAAACTGACTCCATTGATCCACGTTTGGAGCAATGTGAATACTGATTAGGAGAATCTGCATTCACTACAGTAAAACCGATTACAAATATGTTGAAAAACTGACCAAACTTTCCTCTACGACTCACTGAGTGCTTGTTTATGGTCCGAAAAGGACGGAGCGGTCATCGATTGACTAATGATATCCTTCTGGGTCCAAGACAATAGCAATCAGGACCAGGCAAACATTGTGTGATTATAATGAAGGGTTAGAGAACAGGTTAACAGTGTAATCAACCCGTTTTAATCATAGCTGGGAAAAATTGCTGACCCCTTCAGGCTAGTTTCATTAAAAATAATTAAATAACTCAAACAATGAAATAAATAAATATATGTGCAATTAGAGCAGAGAAAAGGTCAGAGTTCAACAATCAGAAATGATAAATGTCAAGTGCAACACAAATGGCGAATCAATCAACAATATAGTCCTTTGGACATGTTGCACTCTCATGAATGAGAGACGAAAAGGAAGAGAAATAGATGAAGAAGCGGTAGCATTCTTCTATTCTAAGAAGCGGAAGACGTATGCGGAGAAGCTGAAATTATAATTTACCATCAGATTTTCCATTTACGGATGTGACACTGACATGTAATTGTGACATTTATTGTACGCTATCTTTATGTGTGTTTGCAATATGGAAACAAGAACAACAACAACAAAAAAAAAACCTCTGGTCCGTGTATGTTGCATTCATTCTTTTTTTTTGTTTCAATGTGAAAAAATATGCAAACAAGATATTCAAAACTATTGGCTTTAAAATAACAATAATATAATAATAATAATAAATAATAATAATACATATTACAAAAAGCTCTCATATTTCTCCATTGCTTATTTTTCTTCATTTCAGATTCATTTTGAGGCGAAAATCAATGAACATTCGTATTTACTGGGTAGCTAGTAGCAAGAGGGGTAGATTAAAGATACCATTAGTCCTAGAGAATAGCCTGTAGAATAGCCTACCTGAACTTCTTCTGGGTCAACTCATATTCATGAATAATTGTGTGTTAAAACAAGTAGAAGTGATTAAAAATTAGTCAATATTTTATTTAAAAAGATAAGAAAATGTTCATTAACTGAATGAATAAATTTCCTATTTTAGTGTGTGCCAAAAAAAACCCACACTAAAATCCGGGAGCAGTCGTGGCCTAATGGTTAGAGAGTCAGACTTATAACCCAAAGGTTGTGGGATTGAGTCTCAGGTCTGGCAGGGATTGTAGGTGGGGGGAGTGAATGACCAGCGCTCTCCTCCACCCTCGGTGCCACGACTGAGGTGAGACCCTTGAGCAGGGCACCAAACCCCCAACTCCCAGCACCAATCCCCGGGCACCGCAGTGGAAGGGGCTGCCCACGGTGTGTGTGTGTGTGTGTGTGTGTGTGTGTGTGTGCGCGCCCGCTCTTGGAGGGATTAAATGCAGAGCTCCGAGTATGGGTGACCATACGTCACTTTAAAAAAACAAAAATATGTTTTATTATATTTACATTTCAAAATGAATGAATGCCACATACACGAACCTCTTCACATGCGGCGATCCTTCATTGTATCCGATGTGTCAAAATGAGCAACTTATGAAAATATATCACTTACAGATAAATGTAAATATCTATATTCAAGTGAGATGCATCGGGCGAAGCTCGGAGGACCCCAGTAAGCAACTCCATTAGCGTCCAGCAAACATCGACGACTAGCAGATCCTGTAGAGAAACAGGAGAAAGAAGACCCAAATGTTTCATCTCTGTTACACAAGATGGAAAAAACAAATAAAATGACCAGTTTTAGAAAGACTGTCGAATAATAAACAGACTAGAATTCAAACTGGTCCAAAAAGTGCCTCTGGTAAACATCACAGAGAAAATCATGCTGCTAAACCACATTTACTCAAACTTGCATCATGCTGCCTCTGTGCAATGGGCCTTGACTGTGCGCTCGCCCATCAACCTAACACTGAGACTGATATTTAGCATCCTGGGCAAAACTCAATGCTCCATTCACACACTGATCAGCAGGGATACATAAAACAAAGTCTCATGGGTAAAAACCATGTTAACTCACCTGCCTGTAGGACTTTTTTTTTTTGTTGTTTTCCACCTTACTGTGGAGGATTGCTTAGTCTCCAGAGCTGACCGTGTTTACCACTGTGTTTAGCACTCATGCTTCAAAGGCGGCATTTATTAGGACTCTCTGTTTTTATTACATATAAATCACTGGACGCCTAGGGCCTGTTTCCATATAAATATATTGTCCCAAAGTACAAGTCTACTACTAAAAAATTGCTTTTATTCAGTTATGGGCCAGTAATGAAATTTATTATGTCAAATTCTGTTCCTCAAATTATATTCCACGGCTTTTACTAGTACAAGTACAAAAAAGTTTGTTCTTCTTGGCTGAAAGCACTGAAATGCATAACAAATAAACGACTGTTCTAGATGAATCAATATCAGGCTGCATTATATAAAAACACATAAATACCTACACATTAAATGTGTACATACTGAAATATTTGTGATGGTTTTAGTGATTAAGTTCTTAACGTGTTGGTAGGTGCTGTATTTTCTTTATTCTGAAAGAAGTCAGAGGTTGTGTGTCATGCTGACATCACACTGGACCATTGCTACCACAAGTACAACTGCGCTTAATAGAAGCAAAGACTGATGAAAGAAATTTAAACTAAATAAATTAACTCAGACTTTGATTTAAAAAATATCTTGGATGCCATTAAAGATCAGATATTAATTCTAAAGATGAATATGCCATCTCTTCAGGGTGGTCTTTTCCTTTATTCTGTTAAGATAATCCACGTGTCAACATTAAAAATAAATGCATGCCATTACAAATATTTTAAAAAAATTAAATAAGCAAATGGTGGGCAAACCTCATATTCAGATATATTACCATTTCAAATAAGAAAAACATCTAAAAATGGTTTGTCTCAGCTTTAAATATTGCTGGATGATGAGTAAAATCACTGTATGACCTTTTGATAAATAATGTAATGAAAAAAAACTTTTATTATTGGACTCAGACTTTTGGACCATATTGCCTAAACCCAGTCTGAACTCAAGTTTTAGACTGTATTTTCTACCATGTATGGTTTGTGTGAGCTTTCATTTCACTCTCATAATATGCTGTGCAGCTCACAACACACACACTGAGCTTCTAATCCTTAACAAGCTCCAAAATTAATTGCACTCAAATCAACTTATTTTGGCAGTAGTCAGGAGGTGATTGCCTGTGGTGAGCTTTAGGAAATGAATAATTGCATCACTGATGGAGTTTTATAGTGGGTTTTACTGATCACAAAATTCTTTCAGGAACTGAAACTCACACATCAGTTTTTAGGAGTTGGTTCTGCGTAACTCTTTTTATTATTTGCGTCATATTTATGAGCACTTTTCAAAATACTGTAAACAGTGGCGATGCATGGTACTACAAGAAGTGAAAATCATAGTCGTATGGTATGGGTAAAATAATACGAAGCCAATTCATGTGAAATATCAAATCAAAGCACACCACTGCATGGAATATTGATCAATTAACTTTCATATAATGTTTCTCATGACTTTGGTGAGGAGATTGTGCAAGTAAAGAAACATAATTTTAGTGTGTTGGGAGTTTGTGAAGTGGTAGACTTCTAGCTAATACTAGAGTAGTTTTTCTCACTCGACCTGGCCAAGAATCACCCACATTCACAGGAAGAGAAGCCATCTGACCCTCCAACCCACATGATAAATTCACTCCTGGAAAAATTCCCACCCATGGCCAAAGTTTGACCAATCCCTCCCACCCCCACTGAAAGTTTGGCCATTCATGCCAGCTCCCACAGATACCAATTCTGCCTGCAGCCACAGACACATTTGACCAATCTGGCCCGCCGCCGCAGAAAGTTTGACCAATCCTGCCCATCTGCTGCTGGGGACAGTTTGAACATTCCCATCTATTGCTACAGAAAGTTTGACCAATGCAACCTGCAGCTGCAAAAAGTTTGCCCAATGCTGCTCACTCTCACAGACACTGTTCATCAATCCCGCCCATTGCCGCAGAAAGTTTGAATAATTAAGCCACAGTTATTATTGTTTGTATCTGCCCATGATGTTTTATCACAAACGTAGTTGGTTCTATTTCTCAAAATATAAACAATTTAGTCATTTAAACCACCAGAACCCTGAACAGGATAAAGCATTTACTGCAGATGAATGATTGCCCCATGCAAGCACCCTATACATTCTCATGATAATGAAAGAATTTGTCTCACAACCTCATATCAGACCACCTGCATGAAACTAAACACCAGCTGCTCCCATAACTTTTTGTTGGGTCCCATGGACTCCCAATCCCAATGCACACCTCTAATTGGAACATCTCAGGAACAGTGTAGATTACTACGGATGAATGGAGATGCATTGGGGAAGTCTGGTGGTTGTTCTCAGGGTATCTGGGACAATGACTCACCAGTGGCATTTGATGGACATTTGTTGTAGACCGTCTCTCCAGCGGAAGCTCTCTTCCACGTCATTAAACCTTGGTACTCATCCTTGCATATCTCATGAGGTGCTATAGACAACACACACACAACCCAGTGAGATTCTATGGTATTATAACGTATATACATTATAAGGTATAAGATACATATAATATAATTATAAGATACATAGCATTAACAGGCTGCAATACCACCAGTTGAGATGCGAAAGGTGGTCTTTTATAGAACAAACACACCAGCCATAAATCAGTAAAACAGTGTTGTTTACAACTGCTAAATCCATTTAATATTTTATATATGTCCTATAAAATTCCTAGAAAATATGTGATTATAAACAGGTACAAATATAGTGACCTTGGAAGACATTAAAATTGTGATGGTTTATTATTAACATATAATAAAGCCTTTACATATTATTCCACCATTGCGTATAAAAATAATGTTTCTGAGAATATATGCCCTCCAGAATTTTTTGAGCAAAAATGAGTAAAAATTAATAGTGTAGATAAATATTTTTTTTTACATAATCAAAAGGAGAACTGTCTAATGAAAAAATACTCTCAAAAGCTTTATGTACACCTCTAATATGACTTGTAAGGTCATTTTAAAACCAAACCAGTCTTTTACAGACAAAATGCTTAAGAACCATTTTTGTGTCTAAGCTAAAATATCACTCACTTCATGTGATATTCTTTTCATGAAATATTTTTTCTGCTCATTTTCATGAAGAACTCCAATAATTCTGAAGGTCACTGTGATATTGTAAATTATCTATAAAAGGCAACTCAATCGTCTTCAGCCACCACATCAAACTGCTTTTCTTCCTCTTTGAACCCCATTAAAATAGAGTACAAAAAATGTGGTGGGAAAAAAAAGAAGGCAGAGTTTCACAAGAATGTTCAAAATTTATGTCTTCCCACAAAGTTCTTGGACAGATCTTTGTCTTTAAGGCACTGGCGCAGTGCTATCAAAGTCCTGATATAAGTACTGCAGTGATGCCTGACATTTATTTAATCTATAGCCTCCCAAAGCTACAGTCAAAGAGCCGCTTATTAAAATCTGCTGTTTGCTGTGCTGCTCTGACAAATCACACGGGAGGACGTGCTTCTGCTGAAGGAGAGAGGGGAAAAAAGGCAGAGGAGGAAACAGAAGGCAGACTGTCAAGTGGAAAAAGAGAGAGAGACCTACAGGTGCAAAGATAGACAAGCAGGAAGGAAAAGCAAGACACCCAGACAAATAGAGAGCATGCAAGGAAGGGAGGGAGGGGAAAAACAGACGCCCAGTTAGCTGGAAAGATGGAAGCAAAAGAAAAAGACAGATGCCCAGAGAGAAAGGAGCAAGAGAGGGAAAAGAAGAATGGTGAAATGCAACCTGATTATAGAAATGCAAAATGAGTGAGGGGTACATGAGTGATCTGCTTGAGAAAAGGGAAAAACACACACAAACACACAGACACACACACACACACACACACACACACACACACACACACCTGGGCACTTCTTGTCGTTGCAGGAGCGCACTTCCTCCCCTGAACCATCGCAGGGGTAATTCTGAATTCCTGTGCCTTCACACATCCGAAAGCGGCGCTGCCAACCTGAATCGCATGTCTTCGAGCACAGACTCCACTGGTTCCATGCTCCCCAGTTTCCACCTCCTAAAAGAAGAAGGGGTAAAAGAATGAATAACTACATAAGAAGTGTCACAAACCATGACAATTTTAGCGCTTTTCCACGATGAGACAAGGTGCTGCAGATTACACATGAACACAATATTTTGTCATTAATTCCACTGCCAAGCAAACCTTACCAAAGCATGGTGAATTGTAGTGTGTGAGCTGAGCTGGGGTGTCTGAGTTTAACTTAAAACAGTGCAGGAAAAAAAACAATTTTCAGTCATGTAGTGAAATTCTGTTTCCTTTTCAGTTGGCACTTTTCTGGTTGATTTAATCCATTGTTTCCAAGAACTTCTGGTTCAAATGCATTTTAATATATTTAGCCACAGTAATGTTTCCTCATTGCTATATGTATAATGTATATGTATATGTACTATATGTGCATGTATTTTTTAGTAGTATTCTACTACTTCTGCCTAGTTACCACATTAACTCTGCCTACTTTCACAATGCAAAATGGGATACAGGGACCTGGCCAGAATACAGACAACCCTCGGCTCAAATTTGTCACAAAACCGAACTGTCACATTGTTCATCTGGAAAAAAATATTATATAAATAAAATCATGGGCTTGATCTGTAAGTTCCTGAAGGAAATCATTAAAACCAGTTATATCCACGCTTCCAGCAAAATATTCTCTCACAACGGGCAGATGAGGTTTCATTAAAACCAAGGCATATAGGCAGAGGGATTAGCAATAATCAAAACCAGAAACATGCAGGCAATCAGGTGATCAGCAAACTGGTGCAAACAGTGTTAGTTTAAACAGGCAATCAGGAGACAAAACAATAACCAAACCTGTGAGACAAAACAAGCAAATACAAAAGCTTAGTAATATCACAGTCAAAATGGCTGGATTGCAGCTTTGCAAATTATGAGTGAGTCTGTCTTATTTGTGCTAATTTGTTAACAGGTGTGTGCCTTTAGAAATCCAGAGATTGAGTGGAATCATGGGTGAGGTAGTTTGTCTGGCAGCATGTGAGACTGTAAATAGGTACAGATATAGTTGTGACACCAAATCATACATCCATCCACCCATCCACCCATACTTTATGAAAATTAATGTCACTGTTACAATACTATTCAAATTTTCCTTATTTTCCCCCTTACCTACAATCCACTTCTAGTTGCCTACCAGAGGTCACTGAAACACATTTCTTTTTTTTTCCTTAAACCACTGATCACCATATGAAATGGGTCTCCATGAAAATAAAAAAAAAAGTGCCATGTAAGAACAAGTTCCAACAAATGCCATTTTATGTGAGGGAATAAATAAGATCTTATGATAAATTAATGTATTTGCATCATAAATGTTTTGCTTAGGTTTACTCAGTTTTAAATAATGCATTTTTTTGAATAATAAGCCAGTAAAATGTAAAATTATGAAAAAAAGAGAGTTCTTGGTAAAGCACACAGACGCTTCATCCCTTTGCTATGTATGTAAAAATACAACCTGTTATGCAAAACCATAAATGATGAATCTTTTGTTTAGCTATGCAAACCTATGATCACATCTATGAGAAATGTTGTGTTTGGGACGTACCCTCACAAGGCCGGTTAGTGCACTCTCTCGTTTCTGAGTGCAGACCTTTACACTCGGCCCAGCCGTGTACAGACACACTGCAGCGCCGCTGCCTCTGCTGAGTGCCCGTTCCACATGATACTGAACAACGAGACCAAGGAGCCCAATCCAACCACTGCCCCTCCACTTGAGAGTGAAAGACAGAGAAAGAAAGAGACAGACAGAAGAGAGGAAATTGTAAGCAATAAGAACAAAATGGCACAAATGGCACAGATACAAAAAAAAAAAAAAAACTACAATATATTTGGGTCAAAAAGTCTGAGTCTGCTATTAGGAACTGATTTTATTTAGTCATGTATTTAAAAATATTATATTCCACATTGCTTGATTCAGATTCCACAGATTGATTCAGAAGGTTTTGATTAATTTTCTTTAACATTACCTCTGACACTCATTTTTTAATACGTTATCATTTCTATCGAAACAACTTTCACAGGGACTTGTATGGAAGATGCTCCACATAAATGGATTTGTAAGCATTGGTATAAGACATCATCTGTGAGGAGCTGTTTATTTAACATCTTTTGGAAGGAGTCTCCATTGTCTTATTAACTTTAAGAGAGAAGGGGAAAAGAGAGAGGCTGGTTTCATAGCTGCTATAACGTAAACATTAACAGGAACTAACTAACCTTATCTGTAGCTATAAACGGATAAAACGTATAATGTGTCATTCTTTAATAAAAAAGGTTAGTGTTGGCAAATTGCTGTGGCATAAAAGAAATAAAACATTTCAGGACGTAGTGTTATTGAAAAATAATAATGATGGGGTGGTAACAATAACTGTCAACAAATCCCGTAACTGCCTGGCGTGTTTCCCAGCTCACGCTCTTATGATGACGTGTTTTATTTTGCTTCCTGGTCCTGTTTCCGCCCCAGTTCTGTGATTGGTTTGTTTCCTGATTGTGTTTGTCTGCTCTCCATTTAGATCTTGATTAGTTTGCCTATTTATACCCTCCTGTAGGTTTGTCTCTCAAGTCTTATTGTGCATTTATGTTAATTCAGAGACTCTTTGTTTCTGTTTCCTGTTTTTGACTCTCGCTTCTTCTCTGGTCTATAATTATGGATTTGCCCATTCTAGCATTCCCTGCATTTGAACTGAACCATGGCGATGAGTTTTGGAAAGTCTTTCATAAACAATATGCTGCGTTTATGCATTTGCATCCTGCCTTTACTCACTGCACGGTACAGTAACTCTGCTTCATGGTGGGCATCATGCAACCAATTGCTGATTATTTTCCTGAAAGAGCACACTCTGTGATGTTTTATTCATTAAATACAATGTTTTCTTTACTTCGCTCTTAAACCTATTAGTCAAGAATGTATAAATCATATACATTTCATAGCACGCATGTTTCTAACACACAATGTTATGGTATTTCTTTTCTTCTCACTTAATACTGTCCACTGTGTTATGTGTTATACTAGCTATTTATCTCAGGAACTCTATTATGAATACTGATAAAAAAAATAATTTCTCAAAACTACCAGTTTATTATCAATGACTGACAAAATAAAGCCTTTCTAATTGTGAGCTCAGACATTTAGACCCTGTATGCCTTAAGGAAAAGGGAGAGAAGGGCAGAAAGAAACATGGCAGGGTCGAGCTAATAAGACAGAATGACAGAACAACAAACACGCAGACACCGATGCAGACACAAGCAGAGAAGCAGGCTGTGTCTGTATCCAGGAGATTGGACAGTGTTGTAATGATTCACTGTCATATGTGAACCCACTTCTGAACTGCAATAACAAAGCCCATATCAAAGCCAGTCACATATATGACCTGTTCCATTGTTTTGAATCACCTTGAACCCAAAAACACAATTTATGTTTTACACAATGCTGCAAACAGAAAAGTCTCTGCTTTCTGCTGATATCATAGGCGTGGTGGTCTGGGAAAACACGTCTGTGTATCTGAAAAAATCAGATATTAACCAAAATGGATTTTTTTTTTCTGTTAACAATATACTCTGACATCTCTATTTTAAGAACTTATAAATTATATTGTACCAAAAGGATGTCTTTTTATTTGAGCAAATTCTAACCTTTCTTTGGCATCTGCCTGCATAGATGTGTTGGATGTGTAAGGAGCCAGTTTAACAAATGAAGTGGTAAAGACAGTCAGTCTGATTAAAGATGTCTGAAACTAATGTCTTGAACTACATGTTTGTTCAGTTTGTTGGATATCTATGCGACACAGAGACAACTTAAGCCTAATCAATTCAGTTTGTAAATAGACACAGACACTCAAATTGTCCTCAATGCACTGCAAAATGAAAATAAAACAGAACCCACTGAATCAATCAGCGTTTTCCCCCAATTATGTTAGCATGATCCTCATGAACAGAGAGGAAATCGAGTGAAGGGACGATTACGAGGCTCGTGTTTAAATGCCACGAGTGACTTTTACCTCAGGTGATGAGACAGACACTGATGTGGATGATGTTGATAATCAAAGTGAGAACTCATTTCACTTTTGGGAATGACCAGACTTTAAGTAAGGAATAAAACATCAGGACCATGCTGTTACCAGTTGTTAATTATTCACCAATAACAATAACATTTGTTGCATTTATTAATGAATGACATGTTGTACATTTACTTTTGACATGGTCACAAGACAGGTTAGTTCCTGGTATTATTTATGTTATATGCTTATAGTTTATCATGCTACCAGCAAACCAGAAAGTGCCAGTTCTCTGTCCTGAAGACTCTCCCTTGGTGGAAAATTTGACAGTGCCCTGACTAAATGCCACTGACTAAGTGAATAAAAGTTTCCTCAGAAAACATCACCATATCAACAATTAGACACTTTTCTTTGTTAAACAACATTTTTTTTTAAACAGCTAGAATGTCTTCTTGCAGTGTATTTGGTTCAGGAGTAAAATGTATTAGGCTCCGATCAATAGGCACGATATTATTGTACACATTTAAATAAAGAGGCTAATGTTTGAATAGTTGGATACTGTTCATAAAATTAATCTGTCCTGAGGTGGTCAGCAAATTTTACAATTAAGGTGAACTCCTAATTTAAAGCAGCAGTTTGCTACCATCAGAAAGCATTCACAGCCCAGAAACAGGTTTTTGACATAATTTCTAAACAATTTCTACACAAATGGGCCACTGAGATTTGGATCACAAACCAAATAAAAAAAATAAAAAAAACTGTGGAATGATATGGTTACTAAGTTATAATTACAATAATTGAAATATAGTTTCCAATACTTTAATATGTGAAATTATATGTTATATTTCATGTTTGATATATTTTATATTTCATATTTATTCAGTTAAAAATACATGCACCATATACAGTCAATCACCTAAGGCATTACAATATGCCACATATTATGTCTCAGTATCAGGTCTTGATATACAGTTATTCACATTTTTAGTTACATTTAAATAGAGGTATTATACTAAGATACACACATGTACATATGAGATATATCGTTATATACACATAAACTGTTACTATATATACTTTAATACTCGCGCTTTAATACCCTGCAGTCTGGTGGCTGGTATCAGAAGAAAAATGTGAGATAAGAATAATTTAACAACATTAAAGTACTTAAAAAAAAAATCGGTAAAGCAGATTAATATCTGCAGGCAATTACACTGAAAAGAGATTTTGGATAACATTAATACAGAAATTAATGAGAGTCGTCGTTTCACTCTGATACTATGAGTGCTCACTGTTCCTCATTGTTCGGTGAGGGGTGGGGGGGTGGGGGGGTGGAGTACAATTTGTGTGGGTAAAATGATTTTTTTTTCTTTCTGCCTGAATCTAACCTGAGTTACTTGTATAACTTGTATCATAACTTCGCACCAATTTTCTTGTGGAATGAACAATGAACTGGCATGATGCAATATAAAACACACTGCCTGTAAAATACAGTGAGTTTGGTAAAAACTAAAGCCGCACTCTACTTGGGTTTTTCTTTCACCAATACTTTTAACTTTTTTTTTTTTTACATTTCAAAAGAAAAATCTCTACTTTCTAGTCACTACATTTCTCTATAATCATATAATTTTTTTAGCATCAGAAATTTATCAAGGCATCTATATAAAAAATATAAACTTTAAAAAAAATATGATAAGAAGAAGACCTCAGTTTCGACTGTGACAGCTAGCTATTAGCATTCAAATAGTTTGCATAATCAAAGTTATTATTATACTAGCAATCAAACCATCTTTTCTTCCTTTGTGATTCTTTCTTGTGTTTTCACTTTCATGCACAAGCAAATGTGAGAGTTTTACTTTTCTTCTTCAACTTGAATGAAGAATAAAGAATTTGGGTACTTCTGAGACCTCTGTCTGTGTTCCACAGGCAATAAAACATGATAGAGTTCACTATTATAAGAAAATAATCAATGGTTGTCATGGTTACACCGACTGCAGCGCTCGACTACTTTTCCCATCATGCACTGCACCCCAATGGATCACATCACATGACCTTTGCACCTGTGTCACGTTATTGTTAATGAGCACTAGTATATAAGTCACGGCTTGCACCTCACTTCCCGTCTAGCTTTTGTCTTCCGTTGCTGTTTATGTGTTATGTTCTTTAGTCCATGTACGTTTTTGCCTGGAGATCCAACTTCACGTTTTTGTGTGTCTGAGCTACGTGATCTGTATTGTTTATTTTTCATTAAAACTCAAATCTGCACTTAGATCCGCCTCCGTCTCCATTACATGACAAGCGTGATGCGGGCCGTCGCGGAGCAGAGTTAGTTTTGCCATTCTGAAGTTGGTTATTTTCCAATAACACCATATTCTGAAGTGTGTTATTCCTTGTATACAACAACAGCATACAACAGCAACTTGCCAAATCATAAAAAGTTTAGTTTATAATAAACATCATCATTTGTCTTAACCATTTATAGTTACTTGTAATGTTGTGGAACATCCATGATACAAGCTAGTTCCTGTTATGACTTACATTATAGCAGCTATAAACAGTTGTTCCCTCAGCAGCTTGTCATGTTAGCAAAAAATCCTCTAAACTCTCTCCCATGGCAGCGAACTTACTGACTGCTGATACTTACATAAAACTCTCCTCACAGAAAAATTCTTTTCTTTGTTAAATAGGAAAATCAAATTACAAATGTTAAATTACATTTATTATTAACCCCCTGTAAATGTATCTGTGAATAAGTTGATATAAATAGCTTATAATAATAATAATAATAATAATAATAATAATAATAATAATAAGTGCATTCATATAAATGTGATTCGATAAATCTGTGATCTGCACGCTTGTCAGAGCTGCAGTTACAGAGAATTAATCAACACCTTCTGACCAATCAGATTCAATAATTCGATATCGCTGTAGTATAAATCAACATAAAGCATAATGTTTTATGCATTACTTACGAATAGCAGTTCACACTCCTATATTCTGAACCAAATTCACGAACATTAAACACAGCATTGTGGTAGTGAACATATTTCTGAGTGAATCAGATTACAGTGACATCTTTAAGATCAGATCGTGACAGATAATTGTTTTTTTTTTTTTTTAATCGTGTTAAACCCTTGAGCATAAAGATTAAATTGACAACTAAAACCAGTGTAATGATGTTTACATGACCTGTTTCCCAGCAGACAAGGCCTCTGACTCAAACCTGACACGATTCATACCTCCTGCAAATTGCTATCTTCTATTGTTACTGTCTCCTTCTGATGCATGAGCTGACTGGGGATATGTGGAGAAATATGTGTTTAAGCTGATTTCAGTATGATTAATGGTGTATGTTAAAAACATATTTGCTTTGCCAATTGAAGGCACATGGAAGAGGAAGCACAAGATGGAAAATAATGGCCTTGCCAGCTCTACTCAGTGCAACTCAGATCAACTTTTTTTTTCATTTTTAAAGCATTATTAAGGCTTATTCAGTGCACCTGCAGCATCCGAGGCCTAATGTCGTGCTCTGGATTAATCAGGTAAAGATCAGTCATGCGAGTTATGACAGGTTGACCTACACAGGGAGGAAACATGCAGCTTGAGATTATCCCATATGCAGCAGCAGAAAAGTGTGATAAATAACACCAATCATCTGATGCTCATAAACTCGACTGCTGTTGAGGAACGTGCTGTGTGTGTGTGTGTGTGTGTGTGTGTGTGTGTGTGTGAGTGTGAGTGTGTGTGGACACTGCTCTGAACGGTGAAGTCATCACTCAAAGAAACGGTCAGAAATAACAAAGGATATAAGAGAAATTCAGTTGCCAGGAGAGATGGCAGCTGAAGTGAAAAACAAGAAGAAGAAAAAGAAGCAAATTACAAACTAAACTAAAATAAAATAAAATGTTTTTTACTTATTAAATTATTCATTTGATAATCTATTATTATTATTATTATTATTATTATTATTATTATTATTATTATTATTATTATTATTGAGAATAAGAACTGCAGAAGGAATAAATAGTGCTTGTTCACTTTGTGAGAAGTGAGAAAGATGCACTTTTTTCATTGTGTAAAATAAGATAGATAGATAGATAGATAGATAGATAGATAGATAGATAGATAGATAGATAGATAGATAGATAGATAGATCTTTTTAAAATTCTGACAGCAAATTTTAAGGATCTATAATTGACACAGAAAGACCAAGAAGACAAAGAAAGTTAAAGAAGCTGACAGATATGAACATTATTAATGTATTATTATTATTATTATTATTATTATTATTATACTTTAATAACATCTTTCTTCTGAATGGGAAATGTTGTATCTGTGGCAGTCTTAGCAATAAACCTAGAGATCGAGAGAAACAGGCACAGAGGAATGACAGCGATAGACTGCCATCCATTTTGGGAAGCAGCCAGCAGTCAGATTTGTAGCCTACTGTCACAGAAAGGCAGCTACGCTTTTAAAATAATTGTTCCTTTTTGTCTTCTCTTGCTCTTTGTTTATGATTAATACCTTTGTTACTAACTTTGTTCTTTCCTTCATGTTATTTACTCTGGCAATAATAGAATCGGGAACGTTCATCACAGAAAATTCTTTGCTGAAATAGGTAGAGGAGAAAAGAGAGAGAGAGGGAAATAAGTTAAATATAGCACATTCATACATAGCAATTTCAATAACGTATGTCCATCTATGATGATATGATGTACCTATACAAGTCTGCACGTTAGCTTGAGTTCAACTTGTGCTTAACTTCTGTGCATGACTGTTTAGTAACTATTAGTAACTCTCTCTCTTTCCTCTCTCTCTCTCTTTCTTTTTCTTTCGTTCAAACTACAGATATTCCACTGCAAAAAGATAAATAAATAAGATACTGCCTGACTCTGATGAAGTTCATTATATATACCATTATATATACCATATACCATCTGCTACATCCTGTCTATGGACAACCAGTGAAGTTTTACAAATATTAAAATTTTTTTAGGAGGCTATTTCCATATTCAGGTTATTGGCTACATGCAGTTTATGGTCAATAACTTTTTTATTTACCTTGATTAAATTAACCTGTAATTAACCTTCCATTCTCCTGTAATATTTGCTTTGGCAATAACATTTGTGCCAATAAATAATTGTAGAACTTGAACATTAGACAGAGAGAGAGAGAGAGAGAGAGAGAGAGAGAGAGGGAGGGAGGGAGTTAGAGAGAGCACAAGAGCAAAAGATGAGAGAGAATGCATCTATAAGTTATTGAAGCTATATCTCTCCATGCCCCACAAGGCTGTGTGGGTGTTTACCATCTCAAAGGCACCTGGCCTTTGAACCTCAATATCTATGGACATCCAGTGTTCAGCAATGAGCAGGAAAAGCTTGTGTTGTTTCCTTTTCTGCTACTCAGAATCAAACTTTCCTCACAAAATACTTTACTATTTTCTCCATCTTTCCACTAAGAACAATAATATGAATGGAGCATGTCTCTTTCCTATTGATCCAAACCTCAATTAATGATGATTCATCTTCATTCCCTCTTAATATTAAAGCATGTTTGTTAAATTGCAAAGCTGACTACAGTTTCTCAGTTAATGCATTCTTTCGTTCTCTTTCTGAGTTACTCAGACCCCCCAGGTTCAAATAATCCATCTCTTTCCTCTAAAGCCTGCCTCTTATACAGTATATGAAACATCTGCTTATCTTTTGAATAGCTACCATCAGAGACGGTTACTCTCTGAAGTGTAAAATGACACACTAAAACTTTCCAGCATTAAATGATCAAGGTATTTTATGCTTTCCTTAAACAAAATGCAGTGTGATTTAACCCCTTAAACTATTAGGCAGGTCCAGATGTATCAAGTGTTTAATTATCTCTCTTATATTTATACAACTGAGCATTTAAGGTTTAAGGGTCCAGCAATGGCAACATGGCAATGCTGGGATTTGAACGTACCACTTTTCAAGCAGTAGTCCAACATTTTAACAACTGAGCTACCACTATGATGCTTAATAGTATAAGAAAAGTACAAAGCTGAAATCTGTATCTACTATGATTTTAATTATGATTGTGAATCACAATTTACCTTATAAATTCCAAGCCCTTAATATGTTCCTCACTTCCGTAATCACTTTTCAGATTAATTTCATTGTAGTTCCTGAATATTGAGGGCAGTTGTGGCCTAATGGTTCGAGAGTCGGACTTGGAACCTGAAGGTCGTGGGTTCGCGGCTCGGGTCCGGCAGGGATTGGAGGTGGGGTTAGGTGGTATTCCACCTTCGATACCATGACTGAGGTGAGACCCTTGAGCAAGGCACCGATCCCCCAACTGCTCCCCCGGCGCCTCAGCTAAAAAGGCTGCCCACTGCTCAGAGTATGGGTCACCATACTTGGCCACAAGTCACTTCACTTCACTGAATATTTCATACTAGTCATGGAAAAAATACTAGCAATATGCTTAAAGATGAATAACAGAGAAGGCAAGTTTTTGTGCATCTACTGTAAATATCACTAGGCAATTCAGAGTGCTTTACAAAAATAGGAAAATACCTAACACAGGGACTTGTATGATGGATGATCCATATAAACTGATTTTTTTTTTTTTAAAAAGGGTGTAGCTGTTGATATGATGATGTGAGGAGTCATTTACTTAGATTTTTGGAAGGAGTCTCCAGTGTCAGTGCTTTGTAACAGAGGTAAAGCTGTAACTGTAGGTTTCCAGATACAGAAAAGCGTTTAGGACAATTCTTTGTGTTAGAAACTTGACAAGCTGAATTTTCTAACTTAGAAAAAAGAGGAGCAAAGTGTCATTCTGTAATTAATAAATATAATAATAATTGTTTGCCAAATTGCTGTGGTATAAGAGGAATAAATCACTTCAGGACATTCTGTTATTAGAAAATAATCAACTTCTGTTTGTTGATGGCCCTCTGTTTCACATCATATCATGCCATTGTTAATTATTTTCCTATAACAGCATCCTGTTAGCAAAGGTGCTTAGCAATTTTGAATGGCACAGTTGAACAGACATGTTTGCATGTAATGTCTGTGACAGTGTCAACATAGTAGCTATAAGCTGCCTCACCATGGTTGGTCCTAATTCTGGGCACTGTTAACCCACCACACTCTACTGATCTGAGATATATTCTAGGGTTGCATATTTCCAACAAATCAGAGATGTATTTCTGTCTAAGGTCATTTATTAATTTATAAACCAGACATAAACTTTGTAGTCACTCCTGTAGCTGGAACTAGTGTAAGGATTTGCAGCAGTGTTCTGAATGAGCTGCAGCTGTCTAATGGCGTTTCTAGGAAGACCAGCAAAGAGGCCACTACAGTAATCAAGCCTGCCAGAGAAAATCCATGGAAAAGTTTTATGCATAAGTTTTACTCTTATTCAGATCCTTGTGCATAATGCATCTGATTGTAGAAGGCTAACTTTGTTTTCACTTTAATATAATTATTGATCTGAATCAGCTAAAATGCCAATATTCTAATTTTTGCATTTACATGGAGCATCTATAGGGCTGTAGTCATTGGGTGAAACTGCTATGTGGATTTGAGTGTTGTCTGCATAGCTTTTATAGGAAATTCTGTTCTGGGAACATGTGCAGGTTAATTCGGGGGTGGGGGGGTGGGGGGTGTAAGGCTCAAGCTTTGAGGAACACCACAGACAAAATTCTCCCTAATTCATAGCTGCCAACTGTTACAGAATATCCCTTTTCTTCTAGATACATTTTAATTAGATTGACAACCATTACAGACAGTCTAGCCTAATTTTCTGTTCTGTCTAGATGTATTATTGTATAAGATCAAGTAGTAACAGCTGATATTTTGCCTGAACCCACGTTTCAATGTACTGTACATGGTTCAGAACCTTTAATGGAATGGTTTCAGTGCTGTGAGGAGACCAAACCAAGCTTAAAGTTGTGGAAACAGCCATTAAAGTATATATATATATATATATATAATTTTGGGATCCAAGGAATCAATATATTCCTGATTTTAGTGACAACTTTTCCTATTTATTTCATTATAGTTTCTCAATATTTTATAGCACTCACTGAAAAACAACTGTAATATGCATATAGATGAATAATGGAATAACAGATAAGGCAAGTTTACAGGCATCTATCTAGCACAAAGCAATTCAGCCTGCTTTATAAAAATGAAAAATAAAATGACATTAAAATGATTAAAACAACAACTATAATAACAATTTACATGAGGGTATGAGCTGAGTGTTGTCTGCATAGCTATTATGAGAAATTTTATTCAGTCCAGTGGGAGCATGTAAAGGTTAATCAGAAGGGGGTGTAGACCATTTTTTTCCCAATTTTCCCATCTGTCTAGTTGTATTAGTGTATAGAAGACAGCAAAAGATCAAGTTGTACCAGCTGATATTTTGCCTGAAGCCGTGTTTAGACGTATATGGTTCACATGTATACACCACATCCCTGCCAAAATCGAAACAATTCTGGCACAAAGAGTATAACAGGAGCCTTTTTTATTCTTTTGACTGTGAAGCATTTCTCACCACCACCATCACCCATTCCTAATGATTTTAATAGAGGATGATATCCAAGACAGTGAGAGTCTGTGTTTTTGGAATTAGGCCATGCATTTGTTTAGCTGAGGTCAACCGTCAGAAGTGCCTATGGTGATGGAGAGCCATAGGGTAATCAAGGGGGGCGTCTGATGTCTACAAATGATAGTTTTATAATTAATTTTAAATATTATGCTACTTGATAAAATATTACTTAGTCTTACTGGTGAAGAAGCCCAGATAGCATACAAAGACAGAATCATGTTCTCGACCAGTCTGAAGTCTGAGCAAGACATTCTAGCATTGAAAAGCCCCAAGCTGGTAAAGCACTCCTCTAAAAAATGGCTGTCACATGATTGCAAATTTGCAAAAATTACATGCTCTTTGAAGTGAAGAAACATTCCAACTATTTATTATCCAGCAAATGATGGCTGGAAAACGGAACAGTGTGCACACAACCAAAGATGCACAACCAAACACACACCAATATGTTTGCTGCTAACAATCTGCTACTGCAGAGCATGACCCATATGGGATATATGTTCTAGAGGGCATTTAATAGGATGAACACAATATTAGTACAGGATGAATAAATCTAATCCTTTTCCCCAGAACTACACAATTAAAACGAGAAACCATCTCCAAACTTTTTTTTAATTTCTAGTCTATTGGTACTAGTATAATGGTGATTGTTAGTGACATTTTATTATACAGTCACTTAATTAACTGGTGTATTCATCTGGCAGACATTTTATCTAAAGCCACTTATAAGTGAGAAAGTTAGCAATCATTTATCAAGTACCATAAGGTTAAGTGACACATTATGGACTCTGTGAGGACACTGGGATTTAAACATGACACTTGCCTGTCAATTACGTTACTTATGCAACCCGCTCTGACACTAGCATTTAGGTTTTTTGAGTGATATAACAAATAACTTTAGCTAATTTCACTAGATCACACAAAATCACTATATTATAACCATTGCATCCATTGCAATACAAGCAACATGGCAATTAAATCAAATTACCGGGTGTTTCCATAGACATTGAGAACTAAATTAGAAAGCCTAGCACTAGAAAGAGTAAAGTGTTGGGATTCATAGCCCTGTAAGGCTGAAATAACCATGTTACTAGAATAATTTGCCATGTCCAAAGTGATTCTCATGGCCCACCATGCTTCAGTGAGTAGCTGAAGTGTCTACTGACATGACCTGACCCTGTCTGGCGTTAATTGCTGTGAGTGAATTGCATGTCACCGATGGTCTCGCAGCCTGACATTTGAATATGAGTAAGGTGAGATGGTCTGGAGCGAAAATACTCCAGAGGACGGACGCAGAGGATTTGCTTGCAGACAGGCTGTAATCATCGTCAGTCAAAATGATGCTTGAGCTGATTGGCCAGCCCTGCTTGCTCACGCCACCTCGAATCAAAGACAATCACAGTGATTGGACATCAGCCCTACACCTTCACTTGGCAGCCTAATGGGGGTTTTCAGGACTGTTCAAACTGAAGCTAAATTGAAATGTAACAGTCAAATGATTTATTGCTCATCGCAGTGAGGTAATAACTAATCTGAGATCTGCAAAGCCTGCTCATGAAAGGTGACGGTAGTGCCATAAAGGAGAGTCAGCACACACAAGCAGGTGCATGCACATCTGCGGATGTGTTTATATAAGGTTGGAGTCACCCACTTTAGTCCATCTAAGCTGTGACTGGCAGAATGAAGGGAAAGAAATGCTAATGCTAAATGCAATGTTAAGAGAGAGAGACAGAAAAAACTAGCTTGTAAATTCTATATGCATGGTGTGTGTGTGTGTGTGTGTGTGTGTGTGAATGTAATTCTGCATCTATTGTTATACAGTGAAATATCTTTGTATATGGTTGTTTTAGATTAATGAGAGATTTTATACACATTTTATCTGTTATTACATACATTGATTTAATGTTCCGCAATATTGTAATTTAAAACAGGAGTCAGTAATGCTACTCTAAAACAAGGAACTAACAGACAGAGCAATAGACAAGGAGAAAGACAGATACACACAGACACACACACACACACAGAATTAGTAAATTATTAAATGTCAGTAAATTCTGTGTATGTGCTTGCACTAATATATATGCTATATGCACATA
>CM041003.1:8148854-8212213 GCA_022985145.1 Pangasius djambal
TAGAGATTGATTTAGCTGCCACAACATAATGTGGCTGTGCCAATAAAGTTACACTGAGTTATGTGACAATATAAAATCAGAACACACCAATATGTGCTTTTTGAACATGCCAATCCAGAATTAGTCCCCTTTGCTGTTATACAAACATTCACTCTTCTGGGAAGGCTTTCCACTAGATTGGTGAGTGTGGCTGTGGGGATTTACCCATTCAGCCCCAAAAGCATTAGTGAGGTCAGGACACCGATGCTGGGCAAGGAAGCCTTGGGCACAGTTCAAACCAAAAGTGATCAGTTGCAAGGTCAGTGCAAGCCACTCAAGTTCTTCCACTCCTACCTTGGCAAACCATGTCTTTATGGACCTCACTCAGGACCACTGTCATGCTGGTACAGGTTTGGGCCTCTTAGTTTCATTGAACGGAAACTGTAATGCTACAGCATACAAAGACATCCTATATAACTGTGTGCTTACAACTTTGTGGCAACAGTTTGGGGAAGATCCACATATGGGTGTGATGATCAGGTGTCCACAAACTTTTGGCCATGAAGTGCATGCATTTTCCACACCAAGCCCATAACCATGGCTACCACATCCCCTGTCCTCTGACTTGACTTTTTTTTTTCATATAGCTAAACATGAAAGGTTTAGCAAGTCTAAAACATTTTTTTCTCTTTGCTGTTCATTAGCTGTGGATGGTGACCAAAAGAATAAAGCTGTGCATACAGGTAGCAGAAATGAAGTTCCTCTGAGGGGAACTTACTGCTTACTCTCTGTATAGGGTTAGGAGCTCAATAATCCAGGAAAGCCTCCTCCAATTCTCCAAAGTGTGAGGAGCCGGTTGAGGTGGTTTGGGCACCTTACAAGGATGCTCCCAGGTCGGCTCATGGTAGAGAAGTATCAGGTATTTCCCACTGGAAGGAGATCCCAGGGCAGAACCAGGGCCTGCTGGAGAGATGATATCTCACAGTTGCCTTGGGAACATCTGGGGATCCCCCAGGAGGCATCTGTGGCTTGGGATAGACAAGTCTGGACTGATCTTAGCCTGTTGCCACTGTGACCTCCACCAGGAGAAATGGAAGGAATATGAATGAATGAATGAATACTGGAAAAGATGAGAACCTTCACCCAAAAAATGAGGGAATCTCCAGATTAAAACTAAAAGATGAAATTCGATTTCAGGACAAGATCTTCCACTGGATGTCAGCTGGATTTTTAGACATGGACCACCAGATGCCTTTAGGGGAAGAGTCCACCTTGTTGTAGGAACACAAGCCATCTAGAGGAATTTCTTTCCAACTGATTTTAAAGCATCCAGTTCTGGGGTGGTAAAGGGCAAGCGATAGCTTTTATCTTTGTTCCAAAGCTCTAGATTCCAAGCCCAACTGAGGAAGTCCGTGAAGAACTTTGGTACAGTCTGAATCACAGCACTCTACAGTGTAGAGGGCAGAACAGAACTCTACCACATGCTTAAGTATTTCTGTGATTTTTATTTCTTTTTAGTGCCTACTCTCCCATCAGGAAGGCAGAGACAGGCCATCGGTTTATGTTGCGTGGCGAACCATTCTAAATTAAAGAAGAAAACAGTTAATGAAGCCATGTCTACAAGACGTCTAAAGAGGAATCTCAGGTGTAAGGTTCCCTTCACTCTTTCATTCAAGTAGGACCACAACTGTTTTATCTTCTTTTGTAAGGTCCTTGACAACACAGGATCATGTTTATCAATCATCTGAAATTCTATCAAGTTTGTCTTTTTTCCATTATCTTGAATAGTTTGTTTGTTCTAGCACTTGTTCTTACCAGTGTACTGCACACATCATTATCCGTCATGCCATGATTACCTTAAGTTCTCGAAATGATCATTTTTTGCTAAAGTGTTTAGAGAAAAAGTGAACACTGTTCACAGTTATCTGCATCCTGTAATAGTTTCACATTAAAATGCCAATTTGGGGATCTGCTCGAAAAGAGAAACATGCATACTGAGAAGGAAAGCAAATTGTAGTATGAATATCTAACTGGATAGATAAAACATTCAATGATTCTGCTAATAAAATGTTTGGACACATGAATTCGGTACACAAAAAACCAAGCAGCATTAGATCTACTGTCACAGACTTTGAACCATGTGTATTGTCTGACTGCAGGATTTCTAACTCTCCACATTTCCAGGAGATTATAATCTTTCAGGAGTTTACACAGGCACATGGTGGATTGAATTTGGGATTCCCTGTGGAATTCCAGTACCAGTCCGTTACACTGAAACAAGAAATTAAAAAAAACTTTTTGATAAATAAATTTATAAATAAATTTATAAATTTATTGCTTCTAAAATTAAACATGACTACTAGCAGATGACCATTTCTTCTGTGTGTGAAATGTTAGCTCGTGTTTCTGGAGAAAATAAAATTGCCACTCGTTCACTTAGAGTACATGCTGTCCCTCCCACCACACAGCCCATTCAACTATATTATTAACATTATTATGTGTTTATTGGAAAATCAGAACATGCAATTTCTTTGTCTCAGCTACCAAGGCATTTTTATGTCTGTCATTCTTACCATTAACGTTAAAAGAATCAATTGTACCTCCATATACAAAAGAAAGAATGTTGTTACATTGTTTTTTCTGTATTGCTGTAATATGCTTTGTCAAAAGAAATTGCTTCTTTTCGCTACATAAGTCAAGTCACATATTTCTTTGATGTGTTTTGACAGACTTCTGTTTACCAGATTCGTCATGCAGAAACCTCTTCACCTCTTCTAAAGTGTATAGGGTCGATCTTCTGATCTAGAAGCCTCCTGGGAAACAGCTTCAAAGTCATCATAAGAACCCCCTTTATGATGGTTCAATGCTATTTTCATGATTGGGGTTCTCTTGAAAGCCAGAAAATACCAATCCAAATACCACATCACCAGTGCTAGGTACTGTTCTCTCTGCACTGTATATTAGCTATGCCCTCGGGAGCTATGCCACTCTCTCTGGAGTGAGCAACACCAGCCTTACTCCCCTCAGTGAGCATGGTGGCCTCCACCTGATTCACCGCTGTTGTCCTAAAAGAGGCTGCATGTTTTAATGGTGGATGATAATTAGCATTGATATCACTTAAATCATTTTAAACAAACTACCTACTAATCTTTTCTCCAGTGCTTGATTATGCATAAAAAGGGTGGTCAGTTTAAAATTAGGCCTTACAGAAAGGGCAAACAGTGGTGAAATAGGCACCAACATGTCATTTATAACAATTCCACTAACTATGAACTGCTTGCCAAGATGATGTTCTTTCAGAAAGACTACTGTGTGAATCAGATTCAATGTTTTCATATATCATATTTTCTTTGACAGCCAGGAGAATGTCCTCAACCATAACATTCTGTTCCGGTACCACATGATAATACGTGATGTAAGCCTAGGGTCTGTTGTTGTGCTAATGAACAGACGACACAATGACAGCGCTCATGGTTGTTTTTCATGATTATTGATCAAAGCAAAGCAGACTGCAAACTGTGCGCTGTGAAAATATCAAGAGGAGGCACTAAAGCATCTTCCTATAATACAAATTTAAACATTATCTTTAATAAAGAGCATGAGGGCAGCTGACTTGTGTATGTCGTGCAGTATCAGCAAGCATGTTCATTAAATAAGCGAAAGGTGCAGTGAAGTGAACATTGGACTTCTGTTCGGCAGGTGGTGAGTTCAACTCCGAGCACCGCAAACAGCTACCACTGTTGGGCCCTTGAGCAAGGCCCTTAATCCTCAACTGCTCAGTTGTATAAATGTGATAAAAGTAAGTCGCTCTGGATAAGGGTGTCTGCCAAATGCTGTAAGTGTCACGACCATTCTCATTGATACTACTCAGGTCAGCCTCCCTCACACACTCTATTACAGATACTATATACCACACCATAATATCTTAAACTTAAAACTCAGTATGAGGAGTTCATGGATATCAGCACAAAGCAACAACCAACATAAACAGAGCTAAATAAAAGGTTCCATGATGTCCCTGAAGTATTAGTATTACTCATTTCAGTATCAGTATCGGTACCCTGTCTGGAAAATGGTATCCATGAATCACTACTATAAACATCCACCAGCAGCCTCACATCTCTCTTACCCACCTCCCAGCATGTAACAGGCACAGAAATGACAGTAACTGGTAACACATTTCACACTATATAGAAGAGCGTGAATAGACAAGTACAGGCTTTTCTGAAGAAACAAAAAACAGTGAACAACCAATGAACAATAATACTAACAAGGACAATAAAAATGTATGTACAAAGAACTGGCACAATAAAAGAACGTGGACACTGTGAGAGACGAACATGATGCAGAAATGGGAAATGATACTAACCAGGGCACACAGCTATATAGCAGAGTTTGTTCTGTACATCAGGACCTGGGCAGGCCTCGGCTCGGCGCTCAGGGCCCATGCAGCTCCTGCTCCGAGTCCGAGAGCCCCGGCCGCACGAGACCGAGCACAGACTCCACGCAGACCACTCCTCCCACAGGCCACGCACTGCAAAAGCCAATATTTTTAATACACTTTATTTATACCAATTGGTGGAGAAGTTGGTGGGAAAAATCAAACCCTCATGTGGGTCAGTACCTTAAACAGAAGCCCACAGAAATAGATATCCTACAGCAGGGGTTCTCAGCTTTTCCATCTTCCTAACACACCTGATGTATCATTAAAGGGCTTGATATTTAGCTGATCAGGTGTATAGCAGCAGTAGGGAACGTTTCACATTGTGCAGGGCAGTGGAAGAGATGAGAACCCGTTATTTTGAATATGAATACAGCAACATGGCCACCATGCCTTCTTCAGAAGCCCTGCCTCCTTGCTGAGAATGTCAGGGGAATGTTAAAGAATGCTGAGGTTGAAGTGAATTAGTGGAAATCTTTAGGAGAAAGAATGTAGAGAATATGAATTTGCATGTGTATAACCAAGATGAGACATCACTTAGCCTTCTGGGATTTGCCATAGATACATTATATGAGTTAATGAAATGCATTTTCTATCATAATATCTTTATTGATGCACATTCCTATTACAGGAGTAATTTCAATATTTAAAAAAAAAAAAAACACTGACAATTGTCAAATGAGGCAGTAGAGTACAAAAGTCTGACTTGAAGAACTGTCTTTATTCCTTCTGTTATAAAATACTAACTAATTTTGGTTAAATTACATTCAAAACAAAATTAGTTATATTTCAAATCAGTATTGACTAAAAATGTGAAACAAGATAGTGATAATGTGATGCCTAGAGGATTGTACTAATTGAGTCATTATCAATTAACACTTCCTGTTGGAAGCATAATATACACATGGTATCACCTCAGTGGTACTGTATGATGTCACGACTGTTTTTTTTTTAATGATATTTGTATAAAATAGGATATTCATCTACTTTGTAATTTCCATACTAAAAAAGACACATTAGCTTTTACAGAAAAGTTACAAATCCTTCACATATGAATAATAACATGATTCAAGTGTGAAATTTACATGTGGTTTTTGGCACATTTTCACGTGAAACTGTTCACGTGTAGTGCATGTGTACTTATTTAACTTAACATAATTCCGTTATTATCACATGATTCATTTATTTCAACTTGTTTGATTTTTTTATTTTCAGGTGTGATTCTTCACACAGTTTATTTTCACTTGGCTTCTCACATGATTCGTTTATTTTTACTTGATTCATTTATTTTCACATGTGATTTCTCACACAGTTCTTTTATTTTCACACATGATTTCTCACATGATTCTTTTTTTTTTTTAAATGATTCATTTATTTTATTCACATGTAGGACATGTAGTTTTATTTATTACATATTATTCCCATTTTACATGATTTTTGTGTAAGGGAAATAATATCTACTTAATAATAAGTCAACTGAGCACAATGATGAAATGAAAAACATGGTTTTGCAGTCAGACTTTTGGAAACTACACAGATGTACAAGGAATAGATTTTTCCTGGTCCTACACCAGAGACCCAGATGGCTGTAAAGTGCAAAGTAATGACTGAGAGTGAATAATGAAATGCCGGAGAGAATGGAGGCTTCTTGCCAGAACACAGCACTGCAACAACAGCGAAAGCCACGCCAGCCAGATAACCAACCAGGCAAGAGAACTACACGGCCCACAGGGCATACAGCAGCCTGTTCATCCCTCCTGCTCATTTAGACCTGTGATTGGCTTTAATGCGAGAGCAGAGAAGCCAATCGCTACATCGTTAGCAATGCAACTCAATGCTAATTCAGACTAGCTTCTCTGTGCTGTCATGTCAATGAAGGGAAATGGACTTGGTGCGTGGAGACTAGATAAAAATGCACACAGATAAATGAGTGAAAATTAAAAGGGGAAAGAAAAGTGAAAAAGTGAAGTGGATGCTAGGGTAGGAACAGCATACGAGAGAGAGAGAGAGAGAGAGAGAAAGAGAGTAGAATGACACCAAAATAGAAATGCAGCCGAATCTTGAAGGGGGTTACTGCGATTTGATGAGAGGCAGTGGGGTGTAGGAGAGATGGATGAGATTTAAGAGCGGGATGAGGGATCATGCAAGAGGAGTGAGGATTTTTGAAGGAAGAGAGAAGGGGTTTAGAAAGAGAACGAGAGGGAGGGATAGCTGGCCCGTACTGTGTCAAGCAGGGATGTCGCATGAATTATGTATGCCGATAAATAATTGATCTTACTCTGTAGTGCGAAGCTCAAAGGAGGCATGGCTTAAGCCAAACACTGAGCACCAAAAAACTCACACGAAGTGGTTGCAAAAGGACGGTAGGGAGAGCGGGAGAATGAGATTTTGAATCTGGATGTAAGAAAGAGCCAATCTGCATGGAAACGGGCATATTTGAGATTACGAAGCATAAAATATGGATAAAGTGAAGATGCAGTACGGGTGATGGATATGGAGTGTAAGTGTGTGTTCCAGTCTCACCATCACTCTGACTGTTTGGCTGTCTGGCTGGTGCAATTTTGATGACATCTTGTTGCGGGGGCGGGGGTGGGTGGGGGGTAATAGGGGGGCTTGGGGGGTTGTGGATGGGCATAGTGTCAAGTGTCAAGTAAAAAGCTAACATTTACAGCCTTTAGAAGACAATTTTATCCAGAGCAACTTAAGTAGCAATCACACCAGACGTGAATGATATCCACCTGGCAAAGAAGCCCATTCACTTCAATGGAAGAGGCCATAGTATGAAAGAAAACAATTTGCTTCCAGTAGCAATTAATTTCACATACACCTCCTCCGATCTTGGAAACTTGGGCCAGTAGAAAATGAACACGGGATGGGATTACAACTTTCTGAAAGCCTGGAGAAACTGATTATTATATTTATTATTCAGCACAATGTTTTTTTTTTTTATCACTCACAAACAACAAGCTAGATACAACAAGCTGGCTATTTCTAGCTGTTCAGTGAACCACTACATTCACTACAAGTCACGCCAACACCACTGATTTTACTCAACCCCAAATATTTCCACACTAGATGTAGACACTAGTTAAAAAGTAAGCTCATCTTTTCCATGAGTCACACTTGATACAGATGGGTACAATTTTTTCCCCATCAGTCTTGTCATTCTTGCCTACAGCACCTGTACAACCTGCCTTACAGAATATATCACACCAGAGAAGGTCTAATCATTTGGGATGCCAGAGTGTCTACTGGAGGTTTGATTTCCATAGTGAAGATAGAGAGACTGTAAGTCTGTTTGAAAGAGTGGAAACGATTAGAGAATCATGCAGTCAGAGAACATGAAGATAATCAGCCAGCAGAGCAGAACATTAGCAAACAAATTGAACTCAGACACTTCTGAATTTTATACTTCTGAGTTTTTTACTTGTGTCCAGTTACAGTGTAGTTTAGGCCATGCAAACCTGGCATTCTTAAACATTCCCAACTCCATAGTCATACTAAACCAAAAGGTGGCGCTTCCTGTTTGCTTATACCGTTTCAAAACCATTAGAGATGGAACCCCTTCCTCCTTTAGGGCACTTCTGTTGCTGCTCCTGTATCGCCCTGTTTGCCCTCGGCCCACATTGGACCATGTTATGCAATCACTTGGCAAAGAAACTTGGCTGAGGAAACTTGGATCAAAGGTCAAGATGTGGCATGAGACAATCTAAATAAATAAATGAATATCTGAATAAATAAATAACAGGCACACCCAGCGTGCAGTGTGGAAAGGAACTGATTAGATAATTACTAAGCATGACGTGATAATTGTGCATGTGGTACTGCCAAGTCAAATCAGTGAAGACAGGCATTCGTGCATCTGTGCTGTGTTGAACACAGTGTAGTTTTTCTGACCTGCTATTTATGCTTTTCTTACATATATGATAAAAATGAATATTCTCTAATATCCATTTCCAAAAAAAGTAATCACATACAGGATATGGTATGTTGAAACAAAAAAGGTTTTCTTGATATGTATCACTCAGAAGTAGTAGGAATATTCAATTAATAAAGTAAAAAATACGATAACAACAACAACAACAACAATAATAATAATAATAATAATAATAATATTTTTTAAATACCATTGTGGACCCCCCCCCCCCCAAAAAAAAAAAAAAAAAGACAGAAAGAAAAGCTGTTGCTACAGTCAAGTTATTAAATGTGGAGCGAGAGAAGGGACACAATAGTTATTTTTTTCATGGCCATAAATTAATGAGGCCTTGAGTTAAGCTTCTTGAGATCTATTTCTTAGTCCTTATGTAACCTTTGGTTAGAGACAAGATTCAAGTGTTTATACTCAATGTGGGCTTTATTGTGGCCATTCCAAGAACCATAGTTAAAATTTAATGCAGGGGTCAATGTACAAGTAGGCAGTGACAAAGAAGATTATACCCATATTTAAAAAAAATAAATAAATAAATAGTTGCAAGACAACAGAAATGAAACAACACTCAGAAATGCACAAATATGATTGGCAAGACTTCGCCCATGAGAAACAGATACTACAGAGAATAAGCCACCTAATCAATTAACCAAGCTAATCACAGAACAGGTGAACATAATAGGGTAAATAACCAGTGATAAGACAGAAGTGGAGACAAGATCAAACCCAAAATAAAGACACATAGCCAAATATAAATGAAAGCACACAAAGAACACAGAACAATGTCAAGTGGTACTGGCTGAGCCCATATTGAATCATGGGCTCATGTTGCAAATCCTGGACATGACAACACAATAATTTGCCATGAGAAAATGTGGCCTTGCATTATTAGCTAGTGGTCTCAATATATTAATTTGTGGCCACATCTTATTAAAAAATAACCACCATGCTACCTCAGTAACTCCACAGTTAAAAATACTCTGCTATAAGAGATCAGTGTTAAAAAGAAAAACCTTAGATTTTCTTTAGCCTTTATATCTTTTCTAGAGCAGTCTTAGGTGATTAATCTAGGTTCTCTCAACTCTGATATAATTATGCCTATATGAGATCTTATTCAGTGAGGTTCCATTAACTCTGAATAAAATCACTCCATTATAAAGAGCAGACTACCTATCTTTTAGTGCTGATTGGCACCTGAACAGGCTCTTCATAATGAGAGGTACAGACACAAGACATGTCCTCACACAGGCTATAAAGACATACTGTGTCTCCTAGTCATGAAAATGATCTTGGCAAAATTAAATGAAGCAAACCTTTTGTAGAAAACATATCAATCACAGCTGAGCAGAAGTAAAACTATAGGAAATACTGCAGAATTTTATACACATTCTTACAATACTGAGGATGTCTATGACTGGTGTATATTACCCATGAGGAATATATTTCAATAATTTTGATAGTTTAGGTATGTAATTGTAAGACACATTGATTTTGTATAGAGATATCAACTGACATATTCAATTAAGAGCACTGTCTGTGACTGTTGAAGGCTCTCATCTATTATATCCGCCTGTACCACCACCACCTTTTTTTGCTTCAGTCTGGAATATATGCTTTTAAATTGTTTCTTTCCATCTTATAACTTTGTGATGCATTACATTCTAACAGTCCAAGTAATTTTAAGCATTTAGAAAATGTCCTTGTCTCACTTTTACTTGTAACCAATACAAGTTGTTTTTTTTTAATATATATATTTTACTTCTCAATTATTAAAAAAATGTAACCCCTATTCTTTTACAGTTTCCTAAATTCTAGCCATTTGACTAGGTGTCATTGTTTGTTGCCCTGACTTGTTGGCCTGCGAGTCTACCCGCACGAGCCCACCATGCAAGGACACCGACAAGACTCCGCTAAGTAGCACTTTCTTCCTCTCTCTACACCGTTTCTCCCACTCTTTATCTGTTAACATGCTAACATGTGCCATCAGTTCATCCCTGTTGTTTACCATAGGTGCAAGACACGGCACACTCATAGTGTACGCACTTTAGACAACCTACGCTTTCTGCAGGCGGCCTCAACAGACTCCTTCTTGTTCTCGATCAACCCATGGAACTGCCAATCAGCCGTCAAGAAGGCTATTTTATTCCTGCCTTCGCCACCCACTCCAACCTCAGTGTGCTGACTCTGACTGAAACCTGTATCTGAATAGAAAACACTGCAACACCTGCTGCTCTGGCCTCCAATTTCAACTTCACCCACACCCCGGGCCCCACCAGCAGAGGGGGTGGCATAGGTTTGCTTCTCCCCAGAACATGGAAATATACATCTCTCTGTCCCCCTTACTCCAACACTTTCTTAGAATTTCATGCTATTACTGTTACTGACCCTGCCAAAATGCAATTTATCGTTATATATAGTCCTCCAGGTCAGCTGGGCAAGTTCAATGAATAACTTCACATGCTGCTGTCCACCATCCCGGATGATGGAACTCCTCTTGTGGTCCTTAGTGACTTCAACATCCACCTAGACAAACCGCATGCAGCTGACTTTCTTGCTCTCCTGCCCACATTTGACCTCAAGCAGCTCCCCACTCACAAAGCTTGCAAACAGCTCAACCTCATCCTCACACATAATTGCACCACACACAATCTTCTTATTACTCCTCTCCACACCTCTGACCATTTCTTTATCTAGTTTTCTATTTCTCTCCCCTCACCCCTCACTGTCTCCACCTTCATTCTCCTTTTGTCCCAGTCTTCGCTCCCTTTTCCCCACACACTTTTCCCTCATTGTCACAACCTCACTTCCCTCCAATAGCCACCTCTTCTCACTGGATTTAATCACCACAACAGATATGCTCTGTTCCACTCTCACATCTTCCTTTGACAGCATCTGCCCCCAAATCTCCAGGCCAGCATGTCATCCCCCAGCCCTTGGCTCTCGGAAGCTCTTTGTAATGACCCAACCAAACTCAGGTCAGCGGAAAGGAAATGGTGTAAATCAAACTATCCAACTGACCTAACCAATTATGAAACTCTTCTCTCCTCTTTTTCCCCACAGTATCTCTACCGCTAAAGACACATACTACCAGGAGAAGATTGGCAGTTCTAATAACACCCGTACTCTCTTCACAATCTTTTCCTCTCTTCTCTGTCCTGCTCCTCCCCTTCCCCTACCTCTTTGACTGCAGATGACTTTACCACTTTCCAACAAGGTTACATCAATCAGGAACCAATTCTCCACCCCAGACACCCATAGACATGCTCATCCTACATGCAACTCTCAAATCTCCCCACTCTCAGAGATTGATGTCTCCAAGCTCCTCCTATCTAGCCGTCCTACAACCTGTCCTCTAGAACCTATCCCTTCTCACCTTCTTCAGGCCATCTCTCCAACACTACTACCTGTAGTCACACGCATCTTTAACACATCCCTCTCCACCAGCACCTTCCCTACCTCAGTTAAGCAGGCCCGGCTTACCCCGCTGCTTTAAAAAACAACACTTAACCCTGCTGCTGTTGACAACTACAGGCCTGTCTACCTCCTCCCCTTCCTGTCCAAAACCCTTGAAAGAGCTGTTTTCAATCAACTCTCCACATTTCTCACACAAAACAACTTCCTGGACACCAAGCAGTCTGGCTTCAAAAACAGTCACTCCGCAGAGACTGCTCTGCTTTCCATCACTGAAGCCTTACAACTAGCAAGATCAACCTCAAGAACATCTTTCCTCATCTTACTTTACCTCTCTGCTGCCTTTGATATTGTGAATCACCAGATCCTTCTGTCAACTCTCTCCGGTCTAGGCATCACCGGAATGACTCTGCGCTGGGTGTAGTCTTATCTCTCAGGCAGATCCTTCAAGGTATCCTGGAGGGAAGAGGTGTCTGAATCTCAGCAACTCACAACTGGGGTACCCCAGGAGTCAGTTCTGGGTCCACTCCTCTTTTCTATTTATACTACATCTCTGGGGCCTGTGATTAAGTCTCATGGCTTCTCATATCACTGCTATGCTGATGACACTCAGCTCTATTTGTCCTTCCAGCCTGATCTCAGCACACATCTCTGCCTGCCTGTCATCTTGGACTAGATGAAGTCATGCCACCTTAAGCTCAACTTGACAAAAAAGGAGCTCCTCTTCCGTGAACACTTGACTAACTCCTAATTTGTACCCATTCAAAAAAATAAATAAAATCTGCATTTACACCTGCTCTTACACCTCTACTCTGTGCACTTTGCTCCCCTAGCACTCAATTAAAAATCTTGTATGGTAGCACTACTTGTGTCATTCTCTGCTTGATGTATCGCTTTGCTTGTATTTCCTCATTTGTAAGTCACTTTGGATAAAAGCATCTGCTAACTGAATAAATGTAAACGTAAATGAATAAACTGGTCAGAAGGTAACAGTACAACAGTAGCTCAGACAGCAGTTCCAGCTTCAAAGTTTATATTAATGCACTCATTCTAATATGGTATTGTTTTTATAGCAACAACTTATGCAGGGACCTGTATGGTGGATGCTCCACATAAACAGATAAAAAATAATAATAATAATAAATATATATATATATATATATATATATATTTGTTGATGTGGTTTTCTGTGTGGATACATTGACACTGATTCTCCAGTGTCAGTAACAGTGTAACAGTATTCATGTATACAGCGTTCTGAAAGTGTCATGATTGTGCTGTTATTAAAAGCAAATAATCTGCAAGTCAGACAGATAAATAAATAGATAGGGGTCACTCCATGAAAACTGCAGCCAAACTGGGACATGAGAGTAAAATTCCAGAAAAAGTAATTTTGAAGAACACTCCCACTTTTATGCTGACATTACCATCAGACATAATGGCATATGGGTCAAAAGATAACATCTCTAATCAAACATGAGTTGTGAGGCATCACATTTACTGTGTTGAACATACAAGGACACAAAATAATGAATTTATCAATAAAAATTTTAAATTTATAAAAAATAGAAAACATTTGACAAGTCAATAAATAACTTTAACAGAAGATTGAAAATAATTGACAATTTGGACCTCTCAAGGTCTATTAATTTGAATATTTCAAGATAACCTTTTAGTCTATTTTCAATCCAATCAATAAGAAAGATTCAGAACACTGAAGTCAAGATTTTGAGTACAGAGTGCATCACTAGGAAGGTAAGACCATAGCAGTTATTTTACTTTTTATAATAATGTATTTGCAATATATATTGATTGAGTGACTTCACTATATCCTGAACAAAACTGTCACGAGTGTAACATGAGAATAAAACCCATGGAGACACCAACAGTTACATTCGCAATGACTTTTAGAAGACCTCGCACCCAAAACAGCCATTCCCATAGATAACTATTAAGTAGCCTCTGTACTAAAATAGGAAGACTTTTATTAGGAATGTCACAATTTCCAACACTAATTATATAAAAAACATTTTACATATTTTGACTACACTGAAAGTCCTGACGGGTTGAGAAATTATAAGTAGAAACACACTCACATTAGATTTCACTGTAATATCAAATGTGTACGAAGGAATGTGATCTGAGAAAAGACTCAAAGTTAGTGTCAAGTCACTATTAATGTTCTACGGTACGGTAGCTTATATAGTCTTAGAGTCTTATGTAGTGTTTGTCTATTACACTAAATACAACTCAATCTAGGCTGTAAGCAAAAGTAATAAGACTTACTATCCTTTATCTGGGCATACCATATCCTTTAGATAATAGTTATTTGTGTAGAACATTGTGTTGTGTATGACTTTAATGGAGAAAAAACATTTACTGGGACAGTTTAGTGACTAATTATTACATTTATTAATTTATGTATCTCTTACCACCAAATGTACTTCATTCAAAATCTTTAGTCTAAAAACTAATTAGGTTTCATTTTTATACCTTAAGTTATTTTTAAAGGTACATCATAAAGATAGATACATAGTAAATGTACAAAATATGTACTAATTCTACTGTTGTTTTAATAATAATTGATGGTTTTTGTATGATTCCTGGTACATGTGTTACCTGTTGTGCTGCAATTTTTAATCCAGTTTGTGAAGGATGCACTGCCTCTACCTACCTCACAGAGCTCTTCTGAATAATGACAGGCTGTATGGTACACATAATCAAATACATGCTCTATTTAAACTTCAAGTTGAGAAGAGAATTAAACGCAGGCTACATACTATGTTAATCAACATTATAGCTACAAACGCAAGATGTGGTGATACTTCTCTCACCTGGAAAGGTGCACACAGTGTACCTTTAAAATATTACTCTGAAAGCTAATTATAGATACAAGAGTTGTCCTTAAGGTCCAATTATGCACCTTAAATCATGTAAACTACTTTCACATTAACATGAAATAGATGTAACCTAAAAGCATTAAAAAAAATTTACCCTTGAGGGTACCACTGCAATTAATAAAGAAAGGTACAGTTTAGCGCCTTTATTTTCTGAGCATGTACATGTCCAAACTAACAATCAAAGACAGATCTATTTGGCCAGCCTACTGCTATGCTGCACAATTTCCCAATGAAGTGTAACACTATAAATACACTGTGACAACAAACATGCAGCTAGTTGTAAGCGGACAGATGATATTCGCTTTTTATTTATATATAAATTATTTTAAATGAAATCTCCTCTTAATAAGGGGCTCAGACAAGAAAAAAAAAAAAAATAGGGCAATGCCGACATCAATGAGCAGTTCTCACCTGCAGTCCTGCACATAAAGGGGGATAAGCAGCAGGTCGCAGGAAAACCTTGAATCTAACTATGTTTAATTAATATTAATAATAATTGAGCAATTATAAGGGATTTTTATTATTTCTTTTGTTTTGGCACTTACTATATTTTTACACCAATTTAATTCATTAGTTCTGACCCACTTAACGGATACAGAACTTGCCCAGTGTAGTTTAGTTAAAAAAAAAAATAAATAAATAAAAAAAAAAGCTTTGCCCTTAACTTCTTAATCTTAATTATTATTCAGTACTTTTGAGCTTATTCAACTTAACTAGTTAATAGGTAGCACGTAGAAGGGACTAAAAGGAAGGGCAGCGAATTGTCTTTTACCAACAGGTCAGATTGATTGAATTTTATTTTTCATAACTTTGAATGATATTATATAGGGAAAAAAGAGGCAGGAAAATGGCGAATACTGTAACACTCTAAATACAATAACACTTCCGTTCTGAGGCTCATGCTTGAACTATTCTGATTAATAATCCCTCTCCAAATGAAATACACTTCGCTATGATTGCTTTGGCCAATTAATTAAATTCATTTTGAATTTTTGCCAAAGATGGTGTGTGTGTGTGTGTGTGTATGTGTGTGGGGGGGAGGAGGCAGGTTGTAGAGTTAAGCTGATGCTCAGCTCAAGCCTTGGGAATCCCCTTAGCCTTCTGCTCTTAGCCCCAATGCAACAACAGCACTCACCACTGAATTATAAATAGGCTACACAGAAGGTCAGCGTAAATCACTTGCACACTTGTTCATCCATAATGAAAGAGTAAGGAGAGGGAAAAAAAAAGAGAGCCAGGTGCATCGTGGGCTGTGGCCGTAACGTTGCTGTCTAATAACAGACATCAGTTGTGTTATGCTTGCAGAAGAACAGCACTGTCCGTTTTTAATCTCAAGCCTTTTCTGAAAAGACCCGTAGCATTAGTGGCTCTGTTTAATTTCTGTTTTCCTCAACGCTGCTTCAATTCTATCCTGAAAACTGATATTCACTGTTTATTATTGTGTCCTTAAGACCAATAGACACTACATTTTCTTTTCCCATGTGTCAGATCTTTGTTCTTAGCTTTGTTATTTTCCTGTTTGTACGTTCAAGTCAGGTTCCAGCTGTCTGGAAAAGCCTGTGATGAAAATGTCTGTCTGTGTTTCAACTCTAGCCATGAATTTGGACTAAGGATTTCAAAACAGACTCTACACTCTGGCTAATTTTTGTTCCATATCATTTTATACGACAGCGCTGTTAAATGCTAGATTCTAATTTTCTGTAATCTCTTTGCAGTAGTGCTGGCTGCAATTCAGATGACATGTTTATATTATTTTGCTTGATCTAATGTGTTATTGTTTCTATAGTAACAGCTAATTTGCGTTGATTTCTATGGCGGCTGCTCGACGTAATCTAAACCTTATAAGAAACTAATTAAAAACATGATATTTAACATATAAAACATATATAAACTTTGATATAAGGAAGGTTTCTTGTAAGGAGATGTTTATTATTAGTTTTAGAAGGAGTTGCCAATGCCAGTGCTTTCTAACAGAGGTAAAAGTTTTTCCACCACAGGAGAGTATTCAGGAGGATTTTGCATTTTTTAAATTGTTAATCTCAGGAGAGAAAAGGGTCCCTGGAGGACTAGCAGTTAGGACTAGCTCTCACCAACCGCAGCCCAGGTTAGATTCCCGGCTAGGGAACCGACTCCAGCGACTGGGCTTGCACATGACTGTGCGCTCCCAGTGCCAGTCCCAAGCCAGGATAAAATTGGGGAGGGGAGCATCAGGAAGGGCATCTGGCATAAAAACTGTGCCAAATCAAATATGCAAACCAATGATTGTTGTGGTGACCCCTAATGGGAGCAGACGAAAGAACAACAACAACAACAAAAATCTCAGGAGAAGCTGGCATTTATAGCTGCTAAACATAAGTGCACTAGCATGTTTTGCTGACATCCTACAACATAAAAAGGTATAAATGGGTGAAATATAACCATTAGCAAATTGCTGTGGTATAAGAGGGTGGTAGAAGAGGATTAAAATACTACAGGCTGGTCACACCACCACATCATTCATTATTTTCCTAAAATGACATGCCCAAATTGTTTTTATCCCCATACAACAGCAATTTGCCAATGATTCTATATTTTTAATTCATCACTGAAAAGTATGTCATACATTTCAACCACTTAACATTGTGGAATGTCTGTGAAAAAAGCTCATTCCTGTCTGTCTGTGTTTTTTCCTTTTTTTTTTTTTTTTTTAAACATATTTTGTGCTCGCAGGAAATAATGATTTGTGCCAGACCTCTTTAAAAAGTATCAACAAGTCAGACCTTAAAACAAAGCATTCAGGAATAGGTTCTGTAAAAAGTACAACCTTGATCTCACCCAAATCCATGCCCGAACGGTGTACATCAAACATGAATTCCACTTGTATTCACTTTTTTGAGATTGTCTGCCTCTGCCCTGACTCCACATGCTTTAATAAGTGGAGTAAAAGCTAGAAATACAAATGTTAAACTTACAAACTCATCAGAGAGGGGGCTGGGGATATTGGGATATCAATTGAGTTAATTCATTTGCATAAGTATGGAATTAGCATGTGGGATGATATACATCATCCTAAAACAAACAGCATCCATAAATGGCTCATAGGCAGGGAGATTTGCATCAAATATTCAGCATTTACAGGCAATGAAGACTGGCCTTGAAGTCATGTGCATGAAACTTTACAAGAATGAGCACTCTGATCAGTCTGATTTTTATATCTTTTGAAATATTCTTTTATGAATGGAAAATATGGCTATGATTTGGTATTATTGCTTTGAGATATCATGGTAGTAGATGTTTCATTTCGAATTTATAGTGATAGTATTGTATGGAGCCATGAAGACTAAACATCTGTTACATAGCAACTTGCTGGTTGCATGGTAGCATGGTATATAAAATAGGATTAATGTCATTCAGAAAATATTACACCAACAACCTCACTTAGTCAGATCTAATCTATTTTGTCATGTTCTATGGCCCATGAGTCTAAGGTTCATGAGTCAAGTAGTGATCTTTTCCATACTTAAAGCAAAAACTGATTCAGGGCATCACTATTTTTAGGTTCTCTTATTACAGCAGTTAAATGCTGATAAACAACAGCAAAGAACACGTCAAACCACACTTAATTAATAGTCACACACAGGCTACAAATTACATTTCCAATGCTTCAATGCTTCTTAAGACAACACTGTTAGAAACAAAAATAAATGAATCAAAATAATAACTGTAAGTGTAAGTGTAATAAGTGTAATAAATGTGCAAAATAATAACTCTATACAGTATAAAATACTACTGTATATCATTATTTAAGGATTCAACAAATCAATGACCTAGCGGCTCAGATGAAATCGATGGTTCTGGAACTGAGAGCGTGCAGCATGGAAGCTCATGTCCATCAACAGAGTGCTCCTTAAATCTCAATGACCAGCCTTCCTTGGATGGAGGATTCTATGTTTGCAGTAGCATCTGGGAGGTTTTTTCGCCATGTCAACTCCAGCCGCAAAAGCAAAATTAGTCTGGATAACCTCTCTCAGCTGGCATGTGCCACTGGCTCTAAACTAGCTGAGTGAGACTGAATAGCAATGCGCACCCCATGGCACACACAGCACTAGTCAAGATGGAATTCACTATGGTATGCAAGGATTGTATTGGAATTTTATTGGGCTTAAAATTACAAGAAAAATAACTGCCTGAGCAATACCTTGTCGGGTTTGGGATTAAAAAATACACACCTCATGCACACATCTCCAGATTTCATATAAAATGATATCAAAGTGAAAATGTTCCATTATAGCAAGGGGGGAAACGTCATACACAATGTGCAGCTGACTGTTGAACTAGCTTCATTTTCTCTGAAATCTTTTCAGAATAGCGAAGTACATTTAGCCTTTTCAAGTCAAGTATATCCAACTCCTAGTGTGTGTGTGTGTGGGCGTGTGTGTGTTTTAATGATGACCAGTTAGTAAATTTTGTGCCAAGTTTAAAGAATAATGCAAACAGTTTGTGCAGTCATTCTCATGCAAACTGTATATCGTTGCTTCACATTTAGTGACAGGCAGCTAGTAGCTACGTTTCTGTGTGTGCTCATGCAGTACAGATTGATTGTGTGTGTGTGTGGGGGGGGGGGGGGGGGGGGGGGGGGGGGGGGGGGGGGGGGGGGGGGGGGGGGGGGGGGGGGCATTTGTGTGTGAGTGAAAAGGAGGTACTCTACCTGCTTGATGCTGTGGCTCACCTGGGCAGGTGGCAGTGTTGTTGCAGAGGCGCGTCTCCCTCAGCGGCCCGCTGCACAGTGTGCCATAAGGAGAGGACACACAGGAGCGAGTACGCACCTGCCAACCCTGCCCACACGTCAGCGAACACACACTCCACTGAGACCACTCCTCAGCTGCTGGATCACCTATGACCGAGATTAAAAGAGAGAAATATAACTATGAAAGCCTCTGTCGTACATAACAAGCTTCTACTGCACAGTGATTTATCAAGTTTTGTCTGCTAAAGTCAACAAATATTTGTCAACTGGTAGTTAAAATTTTCCATTTAATCACATTGGTCTTAGCTATAAATAAGAAAGACAACTGACCACAGTTAAAGAAACTAGTATGATGTGCCATTTGTGTCCCATATTTAGAAATATGTTAAATAAAGGTAAAAGATGTTTTAAACACAGGTTAAGTGTCCTTTACAGCAACATGTCTACATGTTTCAGGTAAATATCCTACTTCGACAGGAAGTTGCATTACCTGGAAAGAAAAACGTTCCCCCATTCTTTTTTCTTTATTTTCAATGTTCACTTTGAAAGTACAACACTGCTACCCAAATTGTACACTGAAAGTACAAATCCTGTGCTTTTGCTAACTCTAGGCTAATATCTCAAGCCTATTACTGGTTTAGGACCAAAAGGCAGCCAGCTACCAGCAAAGAAACCTAGTAAAAATGAAATTGTTTAGGTTGGAATATTCGAATGGTTGATTGGTTAAAAGGGCACGTTTTCATCAATTCAGTGGAAATACACTATATGGCCAAAAGTTTGTTGACACCTTACCATCACCCCCATATGTGCTTGTTGAACATCCCATTCCAGATTTATTCCCCCCTCCACTCTTCTGGGAAGGCTTTCCATTGGATTTTGGAGCGTGGCTGTGGGGATTTTTGTTCATTCAGCTACAAGAGCATTAGTGAGGTCATTCTTCCACACCAACCTTGGCAAAACATGTCTTCATGGACCTCAATTTGTGCTCAGGGGCACTCTCATGCTGGAACAGGTTTGGGCCTCTTAGTTCCATTGAAGGGAAATTGTAAATCTACAAAGACATTCTATACAACTGTGTGTTTCCAACTATGTGGCAACAGTTTGGGGAAGGGGCACATATGGATGTGATAGTAAGGTGTCTACAAACTTTTGACCATAAACACATTGACTGCTGAACATACTGTTACCTATCAATCGGCGACTGAATATGGTCTAATTACACAGCGAAATAGCCCGGGGCGTCAGTCCATGTGCTGAAAATACATGTTCACTGCGGCACAGACCTTATATACGTCACAACGTATATAACTTCATGTAACGTGGCACCATTTGTAGATGGTGTAAGAACCACTCTTTACAACCGTGGTGAGCACTGAGAATGCACATCAAAGCATGAGATGGATGAGCTGCAACAGCAAAAGATCACATCAGGTTCCACTCCTGTCAGCCAAAAATAGGAATCTGAGGCTACAGTGGGGACAGGCGCAGTGAAACTGGACATTTGGCAGATTGGAAAAAAACATTGCATGGTCCGATGAATCTCAATTTCATCTGTGACATGCAGATTTGCAGATTGTAGGGTCAGAAGTTGCTATCAACAGAATGAATCCATGGACCCAGTCTGGCTTGTGTCAACAGTTCAGGCTGGTGGATGTGGTGTAATGGTGAGGAGAATGTGTTCTTGGCACACACTGGGTGCCATATTACCAATTGAGCATCGTTTGAATGTTTGATTATCTGCCATGTCACAAATCACAGGTCATCTCACGAGTTCAGTGTAAGTCAGTGGATCCAGCAGAACACCTTTGGAATGTGGTAGAACAAGGTGCAGCTGACAAATCAGCATCAATGATGTGATGCAATCATGTTAACATGGGCCAGAATGTCAAAGTAATGTTTCCAAAACATTGTGGAATCCATGCCATGATGAGCTGATGCTGTTCTGAGAGCAAAATGGGGCACTACGGTGTTTTTTTATGGTGTTTTTCAATAGTGTCAGGCGAGTGTATAAGCTGTACTTGATGACTGATAAATTTTAGACAGCTAATCTCTGAAACACACACAAACACACGCAACTCTCAAAGAATCATGAGCTGCATGTGCATCAAACTCCACACAGAAGCCCAAGTGCCAGACTTCTGTGTTCTGTTGATTAGGTTAGAGAGGAGAAAGAAAGCCAATGTTAATTGGACTCGGCAGCTCGGAGAGGGGCCATATGCCCTGGGCCGAAGCTTTCTTTGCCGGTGTATGCCATCACTTTGCTTTTCCTCTCACTGTGCCTCGAGTATCTATATACAGCTTCCTTGGAGGTGGCATCGGAACACAGCCACACCAGCAGGGTAAGGCACGCCAGCAGGCGATGATCTCCAGACTCTTCTATGTCATTTCCAAAATGCCCTTGCGTGGAGGCAACATCACAGAGTGACTGGACAAATTGAATTAATTGCACATCTTATAATCACATTACGTGTTCATTTGCATGTGGGTGAGTCAGATCCTCATCTTCCCCCCAGGAGCCAAGGGGATAGAAGGATACCAGGATTTGTGAGCTTCACAAATGGGGTCATATAGCAAGATTTTTGTTTTTGTTTATTTTTTTTTAACCATAGAGTTCAAGGGCCATGGAGAGGGAAGACAAAGTAGAGCTTACCTGTCTGGGCTTGGAACACTCCCGGCTGGTCCGCAGATCTTGGCCTCTGGGTCTTGACCTTCTGCTCATCATCGTCAAAGTCTGAAAACAACAAACAGCAGCAAATATCAATAACTGTCAAATTCAATTATACATCTTAATTATTGACTATGTACCAAATGTCACATAATTTATCTAACACATACTATACAAGTTAAACATGTTAATGCACAAAGATGAAAACAGCCCACACTTTGGTATCCAAAATCAACACAGGGTCCAAATATTTGAGTCCATTGCTAGGAAGTGGTTTTATTTTGTGGGTTGTCCTGCACCTTTGCCCACTGCATGGATCTCATGGCTGTAAATACTCCTAAATAGTAATAACAACATTGCTGTATTGATAGTACATTAAAATGCACTTTGGGACACATATAATTATCTGCACATGGTTCCTCAATATTACAGAAATATTATGAGCTATGGAAGCTCACATCTACCTGCATCTCCAAGCTTGTCCACTAACTCTAGCTAGCTGAGAACAAAACTATCACAGCACATCGCTTTTGATCTGTTTTAATCTGTTTATTTTGTCCTTTAGCCTGTTAGCTAAAACACCAAGCAGAAAAAACACATACTGAAGTAGAAGCCTAGATGTAACTAAGTTAAAATTACAAAAATACAGATAAACACACAAATACCTGCTTTTTAGTCAATAGCTGGCAATCATGAGATCTCTAGCTAAACAACAATGATACAAAATCTGCAACACAGATAAATTGGAAGACTAACATTCTTTCCAAATTAGAGAACAGAAAAAACGCCTTAGTTTTTCATCAAGAAAAAAAAACCGAAATGCCAAAACACCCGAGTTAATTTTCTTTTGAAATTATTATAAGGCATTTTTCATTCACATGCTCTTGTCTGGTTTGTGTACTCACTCACGCTCTTTAATTCTTTCTCCCCCCTGATTGGCTGTGGCTCCCGTCTCTAGTCAATCTGGAGTCATACTTCTTTCATGCCTTCTTTTGGCACGTGATGATGTTTGACATGTCAGTGCTGGTGTGTGATATATGCCTGCAAATTTCCCACCCATTCTGAATTGCCACGCCTGACACAGTGCTGACTGTGAAATCACGGCAACTCACAGCAGCTCAGGAACATCATATATATAATTTCTTTCCCTCCCCTGACTCAACAATCATGTGTTTTTGGCAATTTTAACTAAAACTAATATCACATGGGGAATTCTATGATTTGTCTTAGTTTTATTTACGTATTCTTGAATAAACAACTGAGGAAACTAGAGAAAATTTGATAACTGAAAAAAAAAGCAACTATATGATTGCTGTCTGATGGACTGAGAAATTAAATTAGGAATGCTTTAGTTCAGCTTTAGTTCAGTTGACCAGGATAGCTATCTGCACTGGCTCTAATAGACCTAAATTTAATTCCCCAATTAATCTTAATTGTTCATTGAAGGCTTTTAAGTGGATAAGAGGTTCATATGAAACACCACTGGTGCTTTGCTATGGCACATGCAATTAATTAAAGATACTATGAACTGTACAGTACGTGGCTAATATTAGCTCATTCTAAAGATGACTGTAAGTGGATAATAATTGTCTCCATATCTCACAGTCAGTATATGGGAAGGTTAATGCATATGTAATGTACTTCCATTTGGAACTTGGGATTTTCTCTGTGGACATATACCATCTGAATCATTTTTTTTTTAATAAGGATAAGAAATTCTTCTTAAATGTATAGATCAAAAAAAAAAAAGAAAGACTTGACGTATGGCATAATCTGGAAAGGGTTGCACATGACACAGCTCTGCAGCGCTCCTTCCTAATTACACTCACACAATGAAACAGAGGCTTTCCAGGCAAAGGAGAGGGATTTAACAAGAAGACTAAAACAAAAACAAAAATGACATGAAGGAACCTCCAAGGCACTTTCTAAATTACCTTTCAAAACGTGTATTCAGAAATTAATGGGTATTTAGAAAAAAAAAAAAACACAATTCACCAACGTTCCTGATAGGAACATCAAAAAAATCTATTCTTTATTCAGTATAATTTCTATTTCAGAATGCGTGTTAACCTGAAGCTAAGTCATCTTAGTCAAGAAACAGATCCACGAGGAAATGCTGATGGAATTGTACGTCTACCATTGAACTATTTAGTGTGTTCATTACACTTATCAAAGCATAAAAGTAACTTAAGACACTTAGAGTTCAATGTTCGTCACCACTACTCCTAACTGCCAATATTAACGTAAAATAAAATTATTCATGTCTTGGTAGAACCAAAACTGCAGCTTGTATTAAAATAAAAAAGAACTAGAAGATCTTAGAGCAGAGGTTAAAGTTTGGGTTAGATTTTGGTGTATACAATTAATTAGATGCAATGACAATTATGTAAATGAATGGTCCTGATTAGGATATTTAGACAAATGTGTGTGTGTGTGTGTGTGTGTGTGTGTGTGTGTGTGTGTGTTCGTGCGTGCGCACTCAGATGTGGATGAGGATGAGAAAGAAACACTTATTATTGTTTTACATTCAAAAAAAAAAAAAACAACTTGAAGTCAATCTGATTTTATTGGGTCTAAAAGAAAGAATAATAAAAAAAACACACACACACAAAACTACCTCACAGAATTATGAATAATAAGTGTTCCCATTTGTCTTTTGCTCATCATCCTGGATCAAATGAATAAAAAAATAAAAATCCACTCTCTACTGTAAATAAGCTTCCCCTAGTGACCTCCACTAGTCCATTTACACAAGTCTACATAAGAGGAATTGCAGAAATGTCCTATACGTGTTGAAGAAATCAGACTAAATTTGTAAAACCACTGGCACATTTGCTCTTTTCTACTCAGACTCATTAGACTTTAGGCAAACAAACTGAGACTGCATTTGGCATAACCATCACTGCAGAAATCGCTTGGGTAAAGATCAAATACTAATTGACCTCTTTCATGCTTCAGCTACACAAACACAAACTGAGCAGTTATTGGATTTGAAGAGGGACCTTCGGTGAAAATGCCACATCATCAACACCCTAAAGAATAATAACAGAAGCAAAATAATTTTGCTGCAATGCTCATGTTTCCAGCTACTAGAATAATATTAAAATTTCCAACAATTTTTTGAGAAACATGAAGCCTAGCTAAGAGAAATGTGCAAGAGACTGGAGAAAAAAGACCAAAATGTAGAAAGCAAATACTTTCAGTGATGTGACTGGAGAGAGTATAGCTATCATTTTAATTCTCTGACTATATCACTGTACTATGGGCTGTAACAATTTGAAAGAAATTAATAATGTTTAGGGTGTGTTACAATTATATCTTATTGTATCTTATATTTTACATACTTCTTTACTGTTTGCCTCTGCATGTGACATGTTAGTGCAGAATTGAGTATTATTTTAATAAGCATATTCTTTGATTATATCTTATTTTCAGGCTCCATGATAACCTGAAAGAAATCTATCATTATACATAATACACTATCATTATAGACGCAGTGAAGCAAGATGATGGTAGCATCATGTTTAGCCTTACCGTTGGCCCCTTGTTTTTTTCCCCTCTTCCCTTGGTCACTGACCTTCAGACTTTTTTAACCTTGTCTAGACAGAGTAGCAATTGCGCATATTCTTTCCATTTTTTAAAAAAAAAGAAAAATGGATTAAATGTAGCGCTGTGGTATGTTCGAAGTTTGGGATATTTTTTATAAACAAACAATGATTACTACTTTTCCAGTACTTTCTCCTGGACATGTTTTGATAACTCCTTGGTTTTTCATGCGGCTGTTTGTTTAAGTATGTTCTCTAACAATCTCTACGCTCTAGAGTTTGGACTCCATACATCTAATAATGTGAATTATAATGGTAATTTAGTGTGACTCAACAGAGGCGAATATAATCACTTTTATATTTTTTAATTGGTAAAATAACTAGATTCATGACGTATACTGTCAATTAAGTCCACTTAAGTTCTAGTTTGAAACATGACAAAAGGTTTCTAGATTAAGTGGAGTTAGGTCATGGTACACATTAAAAGTATTTATAGTTAAATTGCTCCAATTACTGGCACTTATTCCATCTCATTCTGAATGTGGCCACCCAGGAGTTCTCTTAATTTGTTAAAATTACTATGCACTGATCAGCCATAACATTAAAACCGCTTGTACATATTGTGTAATAATATTGTGTAAACCCCCCCTGTGCCACCAAAACAGCTCTGACTCGTTGAGGCATGGGCTCTACAAGACCTCTGAAGGTGTGCTGTGGTATCTGGCACCAAGACATTAGGAGCAGATCCTTTAAGTCCTGTAAGTTGTGAGGTGGGGCTTCAATGGATCGGACTTTTTGGTCCAGCACATCCCACAGATGCTTCATCGGATTGAGGATTATCCTGCTGTAAGAAGCCACTGCCATAAGGGAATACTGTTGCCATGAAGGGGTGTACTTGGTCTGCAACAATGTTTAGGTAAGTGATACGTGTCAAAGTAACATCCAAATGAATGCCAGGGTTTCCCAGCAGAACATTGCCCAGAGCGTCACACTGCCTCTGCCAGCTTGCCTTCTTCCCATAAAACACAAGGTCAAAGTGCATTTTGACCTTAGTGCATCCTGGTGCCGTCTCTTGCCCAGTTAAGCAACACACACAACACAACTGACTATTAATATTGAACATTTATAACCACTAGCACATTTGTTCACTTCTTCAAAGACATCTGTACCGAAAGATCAAGTACTAGATGACCTCATTCTCAATTCACTGAAATAAAACACAAATAACAGTGGTTGATGTTTCATTAAGGCCTTCCCAACCAGTCATCCATGACACTTTTCATAACATATTTAAGACCACCACATAGCTGTATTTTGCACTGGTATTTTTTGGCCATTCTTCATTCACTCATTCATTTTATTCAGAAATTGAGTTTTATGCAGGTGCTAAATGAGCAGCATTGTGCACATACTTGATTGCGATTAAAATTACTGTCCACTAGATGATATGTCAACGCCAAAACATCTCTGTCCATCTAGTTTCCAAGCCCAACTGTAATGTTCAGCGATTTCATACACGTTGATGTTGAACACACTGACGAACTCGGTTTCTCTTTAAAACTGTCTACTGTGGGCATTATTGCTGTCATGATCTGCATCTCAAATCAAAAACTTTGACCTTGCATTTGAAAGTATTTACTAATCTAGAAAATCTGGAGGAGTGGTACTTGAAAAAGACCTTTCAGTGGGTTTAAGAGGTTTTTAAAATTCAAACACTTACTGTAATAGGAATACCGTTGGTGTTAGTACTCAATAACGGTCTAGAATAGTGTATGAGTATGCGATTTGAGATACAGCACTAGTTTGTTTATTCAGTTGTGGTCACAGTGTCACATGGGGCTATAGTGCCTCCACTCTTTAGTTTGGTACTGCACCATGCAGACGTGTCACATTCATTTAAGAGGAAGTGCACAAGCGACACGCCAAACGTCTGCAGGATACTTGCGGCAGCCGTCTTGCGTACACAAAGTTAACTGCAAGAATAAATCAGCCTTTAGTCATCATGTAAACAATGCAGATAACAGTGGAAGCATTTTCAGTGACAGTTACCGTGTATTTTGCTTTTAAGATGAAGTTTGTCGTCCACTCAGGGTTGTTGGAAAATGTAGTCAATACCATGTTAAACTGTTTGTTCTCTGATTATGTCTCGCTTTGTGGCAAAGCTGAGAGTAATTAAGAGGCAATCTGAAGAAAAAAAAAATCGATCCTTCTGTTTAAATTGCTTTAATTACTTGTAATGAAAACTCACTCATCCAAGTGAAACACCAGCTTCACACTAAAAGCAAGCTATTTATTTATTTATGAACTCTGGATTGAATGTGGGTTAGCTGACATATTTAGCTTAAACCGATTTAATCATTATCAAAATTAAAATTGGAGTTTGTGTTATAAATAAACTTTCGACACATGTTCATGGAAATGAATTTGTTACACCCTAGGTACATTTGATTACCTCCACTCAAAATCTCTTTACACTCAAAAACGTTACACAGATCATATGGCTTAACTGGGCACAAAATTCTTTATAGAAATATCTTGGGTTCATAAAGCAACTACTGGTCTCATTCACTCATTGCTTAATAATTCCAACACAAACTGAGGAAATGCTGACTTGGCAGAAATAACTCCTGTGAGCCTTCAGGAAATCTAAACGTTCAGATTATAATAGAAGCAAGTGAACTTTGCAGCGATCTTTAATTTGCAGTGAATTAAAAATTGGTAAAGAAAAAAATGTATAAGGAAAAAGGGAGTAAATCTTTAAGAATGGATTGTACATAATCATTTACTGAAATTCATTCTCTGAATCGAATCTGTCAGTCATTTATGGACACCCCATTTGTCAGGAGATTACACTAGCATCAGGCTTCCTGCCTCTCTCCTTGCAGATAAACCTCTTGGGAAAAAATATATATATATGTATATAGAGTTACCATGAAATGGCTTGAGAGCCATGATTTGATTCTGCATATTTACGTCTATTCCTTTTGAAACAGATAGTCAGAGTGGCAGCATGTTGACGTGCTTGACCGGTTTTCACAACAGCCTCGGAGATATGCCACAACCCCACTGAAGCTAAACAAACTTGACAATAGATTAGCAACCTAGCTAAATATGAAGAACAGTGATGAGTTTAACATGACTTTAACTGTGGAGGATTTCTCACCGCTGCTTTACCCCATACCTGTCAACTTTAATAAGGATGAAATCCTAGACAATGAGATGCTGTGTGTTTTTAGAGTTAGGCTGTACTTGTTTGAGACAAGGTCGACCATCAGAGGCACCAGTGGTGATGCAGAGCTGCAGAGTCATCACCAGGAGGCATCTGATAATAGGCTTATAATAATAATTTAAAAAAAGTATTTCATTTCTAGATATACTATACTGTTCAAGGTGCAAAAAAAGTTCTGAAATACCAATTGTGATTTCAGGGGCACTTTTTATTAATGAAAGAGAACTGTATCCATATATCCATCTTTTTCCAATCTTCAACTGCCAAGTGAACTAGCCTCAGATTCTTGTCCTAGATTCTGGTGTAACCCTTCCGTCTTAAGGTTCGGCATGTTTTGCTTTCTGAGATGCTTTTTTCTCCTCTGACCTCTCTCATCAACAAGGAACTTCAGGCTGCAGAGCATTCTGTGTAAAATCTAGAAACTGTTGTGTGTATGTGTGAAATTCCCAGGAAGTAAACAGTTTCTGAAATACTCAAACCAGCCCCCATGGCACCAACAAACATGCCACAATCAAAGTCAATGAGAGCACATTTTTCCGCATTCTCTTGTTTGATGTGAACATCAGCTGAAGCTCTTGACCTGTATCTGCATGATTTTATGCACTGCGCTGCTGCCACATGATTGTCTGATTAACTGCATGAATGAGCAGGTGTACAGGGGTTCCTAATAAAGTGGCTGGCGAGTGCACATACTAGTTGCATGTATTGAGGAACCGATGTCGAGTCTTGCTATTAATATGAGTTATGGTACCATGTTCCTATCAGCAACATGCTGTACAATTGTATGATACATCCCTAAAAACTGAACCAGGCTAGTTAAAATGTTCCCGCTTCAAGAGATCCAGTAACAAGCTATCACATAGAATAGAAGAAACAAACCACTCTCTTGCAACAGAGCACTGGGCTCAGTTATTTTTCCAGGATAGAAGGTGTTACAAAAAAAAAAAAAAAAGAACAAAATGTATTATTTGATCTTTATCACATCTCAGATACGTGGTGGTATGTGAGCTGGAGTGTATTTCAAGCTCTGTGGTTTGAGTGGATAAGAAAATGCATAAACATTTGACCTTTTTTGTGCTGCTATCTAAGCAAAACCATCTTCAGGGTTATGGTGAGCAAAGGGGGAAAAAATCAATGCAAACCAAAATACAGGACAATGAAATAGCTGACATTGCCAAGAGCAATAAACCATGCTGTGTTTCCAGTTCCTAAAGAAATACTCTGGCATTTTTTTTAACCTATGAATACTTTTTATTACTATTTAGCATATCTGTATTGTATGCCTAATTACCTTATGCAATACTTTCAACATATCTCACTGTTTGGAGAAAATAGCAGAAAACCTGTTCACATGTTAACTCACTTATTTAAGGGCAGTTTTTGGGGTGACAAATAATATTTATGCAAAGCATTTTGTAAAACATTTTCATTACTTTTCAGCCAAAGGCTTTTCTAAATTAGGGTCTAAGATTGTATAATTTATCCTTTTAAAGCACTACTTTTGGTTAAGCACCAATGTGGATCTGATCCCTCATGGTGGCCACAAAACACTCAGGACAAAATAATAATAATAATAATAAAAATTCCAGTATTGAAATATTTGATAAGAATCTTCTTCTTCCTCTTATTCTTATTCTTAGGATAAGAATACTGTACAAAAATAAATAAATTCATTAATTACTTTAAAAATTTGCTACCGATTATTTCATTCCATCTTTTAACCCAAACTGACACTGTTGCGTAAGCATCACATTCAATCCACATATGAGATATAATAACTGTTCAATGTTTGATACTAAGCCTAGTTTGAGAGCTAAAAGAATCCCCTGCTGAAAACCACACCCACTCTTGGTGTCTAATTGTACTCATCTGCTGCTCAGTGTATCCCCAGTTTCCTCTATAAAACGTCCCTTAGTTTCTAACTTACATTGCTATACAGGATTTTATAATAAAATATAAGAACAAGATGAGGAAATCTGCTTAATACCCCACCAAAATACATGCATAGATACTTAAATGCTTTGGCCAAACTGTCATGAAGAGGGCACTAGTACAACAGTCTGGATACAAAGACCCCAAAAAACAAAAAGAAGAGAAGAAGAGCTCACGTTGCTAAGCCTTGTCTGCTCTTGAGCATTCATTACTGCTCCTAAATTGTCCGTAGCGATCTGCCAGCTGTGTTCACAAAACCATTCACCTAAAACCATGACATGAGACAGTGAAACATGTTCACATTTTGTCTATCATAGTCACACACGGTTCTCTCTGGGTTCTCCGGTTTCCTCCCGTCACCCAAAAATATGTTAGGATAAATAAATATATCCTGTCACGCATATACCTGCCAGCCACTTTAATAGGAACACCTATATCCCTGCCCATTCATGCAATTTTCCAGTCAGATAATCATGTGGCAGCAATGCAATACAAATGCATCTGCAATGTCTTGCAATGTATCTTCATAAATCATGAAGATACAGGTCAAGCGCTTCAGTTAAAGTTCACATCAGACATCAAACTGGTGAAACATTTTGATATCGGTGCTTTTGACCGTGGCATGGTTGTTCTTGCCAGTTGGTTTGAATATTTGAGAAAATGCTGTTCTTGTATTATTTTGGTTTGCATTGATTTTTTCCCCCATTGCTCACCATTTGCCTAGATAGCAGCACAAAAAAAGTCAAATGTTTATGCATTTTCTTATCCATTCAAACCAAGGAGCTTGAAATACACTCCAGCTCACATACCACCATGCATCTGAGATATGATAAAGATCAAATAATACATTTTGTTCTTTTTTTTCTGTTTTTTTCTGTTTTTGCTGGAAAAATAACTGAGCCCAGTGCTCTGTTGCAAGAGAGTGGTTTGTTTCTTCTATTCTGTGTGATAGCTTGTTACTGGATCTCTTGAAGCGGGAACATTTTAACTAGCCTGGTTCAGTTTTTAGGGTTTTATCATACAATTGTACAGCATGTTGCTGATAGGTACATGGTACCATAACTCATTAATAGCAAGACTCGACATCGGTTCCTCAATACATGCAACTAGTATGTGCACTCGCCAGCCACTTTATTAGGAACCCCTGTACACCTGCTCATTTATGCAATTATCAAATCAGACAATCATGTGGCAGCAGCGCAGTGCATAAAATCATGCAGATGCAGGTCAACAACTTCAGTTCACATTCACATCAAACAAGAGAAAGCGGAAAAATGTGATCTCAGTGACTTTGATCGTGGCATGATTGTTGGTGCCATGGGGGCTGGCTTGAGTATTTCAGAAACTGTTTATTTCCTGGGAATTTCACAAACAACCGTCTCTAGAGTTCAGACAGAAAAACAAAACAAAAAAAAACATCCAGAGTGCAGCCGTTCTGTGAGTGGAAATGCAGTGTTGATGAGAGAAGTCAGAGGAGAATGGCCAGACAGGAACTGGCAGGAAGTCTACCATAACTCAAAGAACCACTTTTCACAATCATGGTGAGCAGAAAAGCATCTCCGTAAACACAACATGTCACACCTTGAGTTAGATAGGCTGCAACAGCAGAAGACCACAATTGTTTCCAGACCAGGTGATTTTTTTCCAGGCTTCAACTGTCTAGTTTTGGTGTGGAGAGAGACTGGACTGGGAAAAAAAAGGTTAATGCTGAACATCTTATATACTCCAAAGAGTTTACACACAGAGACTCCAGGTTTTTATTTTGTGTGCATACAACTGCCAATGTCTGCATGTGTTTGTGTTTCCACAGTTGACGGTTAGACCAGTAATTGAAATGCCTCATTGCCGTCGTCCCCCCACACCCGCCCCGACACACACACACACACACACACCACCTCCTAGTTTGTTGTCTCATGCTTGAAATGAATTAAAGCTGTTAGCTCAAATTGAAGCCCTTTAATTGTTCTAGCCTTAGGGGTGTCTTTATTATTTGCTGATGCTCAAGTGGGCCGCTTCTTCTGAGCACTCGCTCATCCATCCTACACAATCAATACACACTCTTGGTCTTAAGGACACAGGCTTTCCTCGTTCATTACTGACTAAATGCTGTATAGAACAATGTTATACTCTGAAGTGCCACAGCATTGTGCAGTAATAGCAGTCTGGGCCCAGGTGTAGTTGTAATAGCCTTCATGCTTGGGTCATTTCAGTGTTGGATGGTCATTTCAGTTTGAAATATGGATCCAGCCTTTTCCATTTGAACATAAAATGGCCTTTGTAGAAAATTTGCATGAGAAGGAAGTTAAATAAGTAAGGTGTGAGTAACAGTTTATACAATATCTTCTTAGATGCTATTTATTTATTTATTTATTTATTTGATATATATATATATATATATATATATATATATATATATATATATATATATTCCACCAGTCACATATACAGCAGTAAGTTGCATCATCTATATTTCCTAAAGATCCTAGGAAGTAGAAAAGTTCTTGCTTTTTTCTTTATTTTCAATAATATTATGACATTATATTGAGAGTTCATTTTGAAAGTACAACCATGTTACATAAATTATACACTGAAATTAAATTAATTATTTTAAGTATAACTAGAATATTCTTAATGTCCTCATCCTATTAGTATGGATGCTATTTTTCTTCACATTTTCTGTATTTGGTACTTCTATGCTTAGCCTTGTTACTCTTCTGTGAGCGAAATGCAGCTTTTGTCAGCAAAGAAACCTGACAGGAAAATCATATAGCATATATATAGTTTCTTGAAATGAGTTGAATAGTTAAATGCATATTTTCTTAGCTTCAATGTTGAAAAATCATAAAAAAAAATGTTTCAAAGGCTAATTACCTATTGTGAAGGCTTGCTCCATGATTTTTCTTGTGATATTTGTAAACCATTTGTATAACCTGTCTACAGTATAGTTAGTTTAACCTTGGTTTTAACCCATGTCCTAGTCAGATGATGTTTGCAGATCTGCCCTGTTGTCTCTCTATAATAATAATAATAATAATAATAATAATAATGATGAGCATTGAAATAAATGTCCCCTATTTAATGAAAAGTAATGTAACATAGAACGTATAATCTGTCACTCACTATCTTGCCATTAAAAAAATATTCTGCTCACATCTGATATGCTGACAGTGTGCAGTAAGGGTGAGTCACACATCTGACACTTATCTCAACACACATTACATCCTTTATGAGGTTCTTATGCTGCTGTAAATAATACACACATAATCACATAAATAACCTTGTGCTTTTAGACCATAAAACAAGCATGATCTAGTCATACAGCACCTGGATTTAAATTTGACTTGACAAACAGGAGCATCAGCATGTAAAAGGATGGAGAGGGATAACATCAGTGGTGAGTGATTGTTAGAATGATGTGGAGCTTTATATGTGAATGAAGCACATGGTTAAAGACTCCCTTGTGGAAAGTATGGGGCTACTAAAACCAGAACAACAGTTCAAGACCTAAATGTAACAAATGTACAGGCTTCTGCAAGATTTTCTTTTTCCTTCCTTCTTTCTTTGCATTTTTCTTTCCACCTTCCCTTCTCCTCCTTTTCTATGTCAACTACTACTGAATTTTCTTTCTTTCATTGTTTGACTTTAATAATAAACACAGCTCCTGACACCCATGACTCAAACCAAATTGCCCATAGGTGCGAATGAGTGTGTGAATGTGTGCGCATGGTGCCTGGCAATGGACTGGCATCACATCCAGGGTGTATTCCCACCTTACGCCTAGTGTTCCCAGGCTAGACTCCGCAGCCACCCTGACTCTGACCAGGATAATTACTGCCAGTGTAGAAGAATAAAATGTGTTGAGTGTGTGTATGTGTGTTCTTGTTAAGAATATTACACTGGACTATATGGGTCAAACTATTTATTCTGTCTTTATTCTGCCCTGTTCATTTCCAGAAATACGGCTCCTTCAGCATTTTACTGCACAAATACACGTGCTTTTATTATTTTATGCACCTTTTCATACAACCAGCCCTATGAACATTATGTTATCAAGTGAGGGAGAGAGAGAGAGAGAGAGAGAGAAAGAGAAAGAGAGAGAGAGAGTGGTGTAAAACTGCTTTCAGCTGGACAAAGATTGGCGCTAAGAAAGAGGATTTAGAGCTTTGCTAGTTTGAGCCAAAGTCGCTCTTTGTTGAACAAGGGCAGGATAGATTTTGAGAACGAGAGAGGGGTAGCAAGAGGAAGAAATGGAGAAAGAGGGGGAAAGGGAGATAAAATGACAGTGAAAGTGAAAAAATAGAGACAGGCAAATGTATCTTTTTTCCAGGTGTGTGTGTGTGCGTGTGTGTGTGTGTGTGTGTATACTCCGGAGCTATCCATATATTTGGCTTACACGCAAATGATGCAATAAGCGGTCATTGCAATGTGTATGTGTATGTGTGTGTGTGTGTGTGTGTGTGTGTGTGTGTTTAAAACAAAAAAAGTATTTCGTAAGCTCTGCTACTGAAGTCCACTACCACAAGCTATTACCATAAGAAAGAGAGAAAGAAAGAAAGAAAGACAAAAAGAAAGAAAGACAGATAAAATGGCAAATAAATAAATAATTTTGTCCAACATGTCATTATTTATGCTCATTTTTATTGTATTATTATTCATTTACTGTATTTATTCATTGTCAAGTCACTCCGTGCAAATGCAAGCAAAAGGCGTGTTATGTTTGGCCGAGTTAGAGCCTGAAGATGAGTAAGTCAGTATCAAATGGAAGGATTGATTTATTTTTCAGTATGGCAGAATCATACCCGCTTATATGCTGAAAATGAAACCAGCCATTGTACATTGTTGTGCACCCAAAAAAAAAAAAAAAAAAAAAAAAAAAAAAAAAAAAAAAAAAAAAAAAAAAAAAAAAAAACCCTGAAAATTTTGCAACTGAATTTGAATAATGCCTCAAATGTTTGTTCATAAGGGAAATGCAATAGCAAGCACATGTTTAAATTAGCATTCTCTAAAAAGCTTCGGATATTTGAATTTTGAACAGAGTCCAGGAAATGCTGACAGGAAAAAAAAAATGTTAGCAGTGTTTTATTTACAAAAAACACAGATAATTATTGGATAAATTAGAAATGTTGGTGTTTTATTAACCCTCAGAGGTCTACGCCTATCTTTGCCTGTTTTTGATATGCTTGAAGAAAAAAATAATAATAATTTGACTTTGTGCTTGTCTTCCCAATTTAAATACGTTTTTGGTTCAACAAAATAATAATAAGCAATTTAAAAAATGCTTTAATATAAGCACATTTTAATTAATGGAAGTTATAAATCAGTTATAAATAATTAAGCCTGCGCTGCTTGAGGTTCTGACTGTGGATGCCCAATGCCGTTTGCCACGAGAGCGATCTCCACCTCGGCATATTGATCCTGCAATGGGGGTGTGGCTTATGAACTCAATTTGCATATGAGTCTGAGGAACTTTAAGATGATTTAACTTTTATGATTATATATTATATATTTCTTGTTTTGTGTTGTGTCTTAAGGCCTAAGGCTATCGTGATATTAAATGTTTTTGCAATATTAAGTACTCATGTAACATTTTCCTAGTTCACTCTCATTGTGTTTCTCAGTCAGGTATGTGTGTGTGTGTGTGTGTGTGTGTGCAGGACTTGGTTGAATAGTCATGTTGGGTTTTGCCAGTTCAGTCCTTACAAAGACGTACGTAAGTGTATGTTCTCATTACAGTACTGTTTTGTTATGAGCAGCTTAAGGTGTTATTACTCTTCTTCTAGTTCTAGCAATAATAATAATAATAAATGACTTGCAAAATCAGATGTTTCTAAGCAGCAATAAGAAGTGGAGTTTAGGTAATGTGTACTTTTTACAGCGTTTCGATTTACAGTATTTATGTAAGTTCTCTAGCATGAAATAATTAAAAAAATACATAAAAGAAGGGAGCAAAAGTTTGATTGACTTGCAAGATATATTGTGCCATTTAAATCAAGTAGATTTTACTGCCCATGGGTATGAATGAGTGTGTGAATGTGTGTGCATGGTGCTTGGTAATAGACTGACATGCCATCCAGGGAGTATTCCCACCTTACGCCTAGTGATCCCGGGATAGACTCCGGAGCCACCCTGACCAGGATAAAGCGCAGAATGAAGATGATATGAAGATGAAATAGAATTTACTTAAAAGAAGGGAGCAAAAGTTTAATTGACTTGCTTTGTTTGTGCAGTATATAACCATTTAAATCAAGTAGATTTTACTTCCAGCGATATGACTTAAAGTTTTACTTAAAAACAAAAACAAATGCAAATAGTTGCCAATTTTTTCAAAGTAAATTTTACTGATTATTTTTCAGTGTAATGCATCTAGAGTAAGTTACCAGTTTATTTGTGACTTTGTCTACGTAATTTATTCAGGTAGATGGAACATGATTAGACGTAGTTGGAATTACTCACTTGAAGTAAACTCTACGTGATATGATTAAGCAAACATAACATAAAAAATAATGAGTAAATGTTACTACAAATGTGCATGCAGACAAATTAAATTTGTGCAATTTTTTTTTCAGCACACACAGGTTTTACAGTCGATAAATGTGCCCCAATTCAAACAGATATATGGTGTTGGCTTATATTTATTTTAATATATTTTTATATATATATTTTTATATATATTAATTATATATATATATATATTTGTAAGGACTAAATAACAAAATGTACGATTGGTCAGAAGGTGTTGTGTGAAAGCTGTGGGCCTGATGGTTATAATAATAATAATAATAATAATAATAATAATAATAATAACCACTTAAGCTATGAGTGGATTTGCAACCGTGATTTTCCCCCTTTAAGCCACATATCTCTGTGACAAGTTGCGAAGTAAACACGTATCTAAGCCAAATAATTTCTAAATTATTAAGCAATATGTAAGACATGATCTTCCATAACACAGACACCATCAGAGAGTTTTAAGGGGTTAAGAAACAGAATCCTAATTAGATGGTTAGAAGCATCACAATGGGTTGACCTAGGTCATCCAGGAATCTGCCATAGCACCAGCATTGCTCCTGGCATACAGGGTTATTGACTGTCCTTCACACTGGATATTGAATTGATTTATTTCTTTCTTAGCTACTAGCACATGCAGAAAAAGTAAAGGCCTTGTCCCTTCTCTCTCATGCTCCACACATGCTTTGACTTTCCTTATAACCTGATGTAGGAGTGATAAAACACACAGCGAGCGTCACCCTTGCATTGCCAGGAGGCTCAGAAAATGGAGAAAGAGATTTCAGAGGCTTATGGGAGGTTTGAGTGAAAAAGCAAGGGTAAGAAGTGACCTTAATGCACGTTTGCGATAATCAATGCAGAAGAGCACACTCAAATGTTCAGTGTGATAGCAGCAGAAGAAAAACATAATAACATCATCATTTCTGAATGGGAGAATGCTGCTACTGCTTTCAGCGCCTTGTGACTCACAACACTTGCTTTTCAGTGTGTACGCACAGAGAAATGGAAGAATCTAATACTTGTTTTCTTATAAATGCTTTTCAAGCATACAGCATCTATATTAAGATATTGCACCTTCTCCACTTCTCTCCTGTCACACATCTTGAGTGAAAGTGCCTGTGTTGTTAACTAGTGAGCCAAAAAAAAAAGCTTATACTAAATCATTTTGTACTTTCAGCATGATTGATGTCCACACTGTACCAGTTCTCTAATGCATTTAACAAGTCACTCTAGTCACACGATTTATAGGCAACATACCCAGTGAAGAGGGCAATTTTCTTTGACGCCATGTTGTTTTCTTTTCCGAGCTATTTTGTGTGTAAATGAGAAAGACAAAGAGTGAGAGAGATAGAGCGCACGAGAGAGAGAGAGAGAGAAAGAAAGAGAGAGAGAGATGTGTTTGGGGTTTGCAATCAATACTGACTGCTCCCACTGGACTTGACAGTACATCAGAAGTAATACACCAGGCTGAAATCATCACAAAGGGGGCACTTTTGATTACTTTTTCTCAGATGTTTTTCTTCTCTCTCTCCTTTTTACCAGCTCACCATCCTAGCCTGGAGCAAATTACATATTTATTTATGTGCCGACTTACTTCTATCCTCATTACCCCTCTCTTTTATGCTCTTTTGTGTTGCCCTCTTCAATACCATTAAATCGGTCTGATCCAGAACACCATGCACCCAAGCTCAGAGTGCTGACTGACATTTCCCAATAGCAACTAATAAAATAATAATAATTGCTAAGTAGGTTATGTGCATTCTGCCAAAAGAGACTGTAACAGTTTATTTGGACAGTCCAATATAAACACTCTACAGAGCATCTATAGACTGTTATGAGTCAGCCTATTAACTTATTTCCAGACATGTCAACTGATATCTGTCTGTCTTTCAATACCGTGTCATGAAATGTCAATAGAGTCTAAATGAACTGAATTTGAAATAGTTATAGGACAAGGGACTCGATATGGAGTTGTGAGTCTAAGAATTATCTACTAAACTTCAAGAGCTAGAAAAAAGAGAGCAAAAGAGAGACGTCTATGGATTATATACTAAACAACTTGAACCATCCAAAGGAAAGAAAAAAAAGAGCAACACTTTACTATAATGTATACAAATAAGTATATAGAGACATATTCCGGACATATTCCGGTTAAGTAAGGATCTAAGTATTCAGAATCAGTATTTAGACCTCAGATGTAACTACAGCCCTAAGCACAATTCATTCAACTGTGTGGGATTCTGACCTCCAACTTTAGACCATTCTTCATGCACAACAGTTTGATGTAACCACAATACGTCACGCCTACATCCCGTACATGCATGATGATTTTGTGACCTTGATTTAGTATCTTGTGGCTTAATTAAATGTGAGCACTATTAACTGCCAGTAAAAAAAATGTTGATATAAAAAAATCTAATGCAAAATAATAGGATGTGCTGGATCAAGTGCTATTTTACAACCTGCTGAATAATGAGTGGAAGCCATACCATTTTTACATACCATTATTACACTTTTTTCTTTTTTTTCATTTTAAAATTGTCTCTTGCTTTTATGTTGTATCACATTTGACAGCAGAAAATGCTATTTCCTTCTTCAGTCTGCATTTTCTATCCCTGACTTTTTTAAAGGCTTAAAGGCAACTGAGTATTCTTAAAGGTGGTGGTGTAGAGGCTATTGACAAACCTTGTCTCAGACACTTCTACAAAATCTGGCGAGCTCAGAGATATGAATTATACACAGGTTATGTGCATAATCTGAATGCAGAGTGTGGGAAATTACATAACTTGACTCTGAATACATATAACTTTCCCCATAATAAATACTGATGTAACTTTTGGACTTAATTCACCAACTCTGAATATGGGCCATACTGTATTAATACTTAACTAATGCTTTCATAATGATGAATTTAAACATGCAGTAATCCTTGGCACATCAGGAAATAATGAAGCATACCATACGTTTCATTAGTTCCTGATTCGTTAAGAATTATCACATTTATTAACTCAGCATTATCAAAGCATTACTTAAGTATTAATATATGTAATATGTATAAAATACATTAAACAGCAACGATCGTAAAACTGTTGACGTTGCTTATTATTAGTTGATACTGTAGGTAGGTTGATGACAGTCACCTAACAGACTCTTGATGGACTATAATGTTTTTTTTGTTTGTTTTGAGTGTCAATTTTGGATTATCTGAGTGAAGTGTCTTTTATGAAAGCCTTGACTATCAGTGGCTCATAGAGCCAGTTACTGTATATAAATGGACGCTGTAGCAGTCTTAGCTTCAGGGTTTTTGCGATAGGTTGGGAGTTCAAATCCCACATCTGCCAGAAAGCTACATCAGCTTTTCAGTTGCAGGCTGCCTCGCCTGACCACATTTACTATGCTTTTCGCTTCTGTTTATTTGATTTCTTTTAACTTTTGAACTATGTAAAATGAACAATTAATACAGGCTACACAACGTGGTGTGGTTTGTAGGACCTGTGTGTGAAAGTTATAGGTTAGTGGAACCATTGTGAAACAGTATATCGAGCTACTGGACCTATTACAGCAACCTGTTGCAAAGTTTGACCTCTATTATAGCCTAGTTTGAACATAACTGCAACTATGCTCAAGTTTATGAAAAAAAAAAAAAAAAAAAAGTAACAGTTTTTTGCACAAAGTAACACAGTTTTAGCATAAACCTGATAATACCTGTATCAGAGTAGGTACAAAGTTTGCCATTAAAAAAATGGCTGTCACTCTGTGTGACTAAGTGTGTGACTTACGATCCCTTTTACACGCTACCTTACAGGTGAATCTGAAAGTTTAAACTAATTACTCTCAATATATGGCTTAGGACAGACTTTAGCCTTGGTAGTATACAGAAACACAAAGGTGTGTGCGGACATTGCTATAGTCAATCCTCTGAAACAGGTATACACCACTGGAGTACACTGGTGGGGATGTTGCCATGGCAACAAAGCCATCAGCAAACCGTTCATAGCTAGGTTTGAAATTCTTGGATCCACTATATTAGAGCCATAAGACTTATTATTCCTGAAATTTCCACTGACAGAACACATTAGGTCCAAATCGACAAACCGATGCATTATTATTATTATTATTATTATTATTATTATTATTATACAGTAGGTATAGTTTTATGTTTATGAGCTTTGGATTAAAGCCATTCAAATCAAGGAATCAGTCAAATAAGAACCATAAGAACTCGGTATTTAATATAAGAACTTCACTAATGGTGAGTTGTGATTTCTAAAGAAAAAAAAATAACTAACATGGTGTTATTTTGTTTAAGGTCTGTAATGCCTTTCTTTTGTTTTTGGCCCTGTCTTTGTCCTGTTGCGAAGTCTTGCAGATTATACTGTGCAATTCTGGGCCTTGCTTTCTGTGTTCTACTTTCTCTTTGCTTTGACCTGTGCCTGTTTATTTGACTTGTCTTTTGGATATGGCTATGATTACCTTGTCTGCCTGTGCTCCGACCCCTGACTACAATTCCTGGATTGCCCTTAATAAAAATCCACGCTGAGTTTAAGCACTTGTGTCATGTCTCTTCATTCTCCACATCACAGAAGACATGGTTGAGCTCTGAAGCTCATTCAAAGTTAGTCACCCTCTCTCTCTATGCTGCCATTTGACTCCACAGATTTTCCACAGATGATTCCGATGAGTATTCCAGCTCACTATGATGGATTTGAATATTCCACAGACGGCCTTATGCTACAATGTAAACGTCACCCAAACTATGCTACAGTGCTATGGGGAATTACATCTGATCTCACCTTACACACACTCCCTTATTCACTCACTCACTCTATTTTTACATATTTACTTGAGTAGTATTTAACAAGTAATTCCCATTAAAACTACTTGTACAAGTTATTTTTAAAAATCCACGGCAGCTCGAAACATTTTACACAAACCTCTGGACTGAAACGAAAAACCGACGTGCTAACAGAGATATGCCAGTACCAATTCTTTCTCATTCTTGAGCTCTTTCTGTGTTTTTGATCACATGTGTAGGTTTTTGTGCTGTAATCCTTACAGCATGAGAGAATACTGTCCATATGTAGTTACATATTTCAGTAGATTTCAATAGATCCTGATGATAGGACAGTACTCAGTAATTCAATACCCTTTTTTAAAAATAGATTTTTAGAGATTTCTACATTATTGTAATGAGAAATATAGAAAAACCAGAAACTTATGTTTGGAGCCATTTGATGATACCAGCTCTATGTTCAGGCTATTACAAGCACAGGCATTAGTATAATCATTTTTGTTGAAGTGCATTTTCCACTCAGAAATGTCAAACACAAATTGCTGAGGCACGCAGAGAAGCCATATCTGTGCCGTAAAACATCTCAGCAGTGGCATACTGCGAGGTGCCACTCTCGACTACCAGTAATATGCCTCCTTGAAGCTAGGATGCAGGAAATTCACCAATCAAAGAGGATGGAGAAAAAAAATTAGCAGCTTGATTAAGCAAGTGCCTGCATCTGGGAGTAGAGAGTGATGAGCACGGCCAGCTGGTATAAACGTGCTAGCATGGCTAAGCTCCCCCCTCTCTTTGAATGAAAAAAAAATCACATAAAAATAAGGCTAAATCTTTGGCACTGAGATCATATTATTTGCTGTTATACTTGGTGAAATACCTGATAGATTTTGTGTGCATTGAGGATAACCTAATTAAGCCCACTTCTCTGAAGCATCCATAACTGATAATCAGCAGTGACTGTGAAGGTGCACGTGAAAGTGAAAAACATGAATGAGGTGAATTACTTTGTAGATCAGTGATATTTCAAAATGCCTTTTGAGAAACTAGAAGTCAACAGACTAAGCAAACATTGTTGAATCAAAGTAAAAATTACACCAAGGAAATGACAGAGCTGTAGGTTTTGTGTGATTTAAAGGACAATCCTGGATAATGGCAAGTGCAGCTTTTATGTCTACCATGCCCGCCCAGGTAGCCAACTTAGCACTTTTAATAACAAACCTGGCTTAGTTGACCTAACAAAATGGCTGATGTTGGGCCAATTTTGGCAAGGCAGATTTGAATCAACTCTGGTGCCCCAATAATTTTGGCCCAAAAGACAATATATTGGGTTACAGTCGGCACTAAACGTTGACCTAACAGAAAAGCTGACCTTGGCCCAGTGTTTGGTGTCAGTGTAGGCCCAGGAAGACTTTGCCCATTGAGCCAATGTTGGACCAACATTGTATAGCCACTCAAAACAGACATTGGGTCAGTGTCAGTTTGCTACCTGGGTGCTATTCAGAAGAGACACTGCATTATTATGGACTTGACTTAAACAATATCAATCATAAATGGAGTTGCATATCTGTTATTTCAGTGTGTGTATTTTTATATGTATGCGTAATAGTTTTACGCCTATGATTAGACACCATGCTAAAAGGCTCAATCATAATGGTTTCATATTAATAACACCATATTTTTAGGCCTTCAATTCAATATCACGACCAGGTATTACTGGTGATGAGGGAAGATATGTCACGGTTGAAGAAAACATGTCCTGTAAGGCCATACTCACTATGGCCTTACAGGAATCAGAAATCAATACAATTAAACATATATGAGCCTTCACAGGTAGACTTAAAAATTGACCATTAGATGTTAGATGGACAGGGTATGTATATTTAATGGATATGAGTGGAAATTAGATTGGCAGAGCATATGCTGGACATTATATAAATGGAAAGAGTAAATGGTAGACAGAAGTCTCTTTTAGAGTGGTGCTGAGACAGATGAGCACAACCTATATTAAATGGAAGATGGACAAGGTGTATATTAGATGGCAAGAGTGTATGCTAGATGAGCCGGATGCATGCTAGACAGAGTTAATGCTAGATTGGCAGATTATATGTTAGCTGGACAGAGAGATGCTTGACAGCTAGATTGACATTAGATGGATATTTTGTATGCTACATGGGTAGAGTGCATGTTAGAAGGATAGAGTGTATTTTAAGGCTGCTAAAGGCCCAAGCCTCTCTACAGTTCATGGTGGCTTAGAGTTATTTTGTTGCAGCACTTTTTTGTGTCTTATTGGCAGGAACAAACCGCTGAGGCAAGCAGCGAAACCTTCATCTGCCATTAAAAAAAATGCCAGCAGGGGCATACTGAGAGATGCCACCCTTGACTGACATCATAGCATGTCTCCTTGACGTTAAGCTGCAGAAAATCTGCCAATCGAAGAAGATAGAGGAAAAGTTTTTGGCCTTGATTAAGCAAGTGCCTCCAGCTGGGAGAAGAGAGCGATGAGTCAGAGTCAGCAAGCAAGATTATAAGGATTTAAGGAAAAGAAACATGAAGTTAATTAAGAAGTAAAGTCATTACATAGCGAAGAAGGTTTGACACCCAGAGATTTACACAAAATGATATTCATCATTATGGGCTGCACTAGTGATTTACAGGTTTAATTATTTAACAGTTTAGTTATTGCCCCCCCTAGGAAAACATAAGGCTGTGGAATATTTGATGTTTATCAGATCTTATACTGACAAATAAATAAATAAATATATATATATATATATATATATATATAACCATTACCTTTCTGTCAGGTTAAACTATTCACAGAATAGAATAGTTTAACAAAAAAAGTTATTATAACGAATGGACATTTTGCGTAAAGCCAACATGCCCCATTGCCACTAACTGCTCATGATTACGGAAGCCCTGAACCATAAGTTGTGGGGAAAAAAAATGTTGAAAAGTGCTATGTCATTATTTTGACTTAGTACCTCATTATTAATCAACTTATTATCTGAGTTATCTTGCAACTTAACTTCTTATTTTGAGATTTTATTGTAGTATTTCAAGTTACTATCTCATTATTTCAATTTTTTATCTCATTATTTTGACGTTATCTCGTTATCATCTCACTAGCATCTCATTCTTTCAACATAGTATTTTGATTCCTAACACTTACATTGAAATCCACTAAAGCAACATCTGGCTTACTTACTATCTGTGAAACAGCATACAGAATAAGAATTGTTAATACTATAAGCTAATATTCAATAATTGAGTCATGTTAATTTTGGAGTGTTAAATATTAAGTTGAAATGATGACATAATAATTCAAAGCAGTGGCCTAAACATTTACAATGTGATAGCCAGAATGAAGTCCAGGAGCATTTGGTAGCGAAACCAATTACTGTCAAATATCATATAGCGCAGAGTATCCTGCTTTCTATGCCTTGCCATGAGAAGTAAACTTCATAAGCAATGGATTGCGCTGCTTGTAGATGATTTGTACTTTATTTCAGAGGCAGCTTTTCTTGCAGCACTGAAGCAATAGAGCATGCGATCACACCTTTTTCACAGTGCCCTAAATTCAGCAATGGAGTCTTCACAGCCACTGGGATCAGCTATAAGATTGAGATCTGCTATGAAGTATCATTCTGCCTACTTATTAGTATCTACTGATCTTAAAAGGGCACTTAATTTGAAAAATATGACACATTTCGCACACCACCACAGATGTGCAGTGCATATTTCCCATAAGGAATGCACTATGAAAAATAATTTCTATATAGAAGATACTATTTAGCTATTTACTTGCTAATGTAACATACTGAACCATTCTGTAATGTTAAACCATAATCCGCCAAAGTATTTCGTCAGATTTATTGCTTGCAATGGAATTCAGTATCAAAAATTCATTTTGTTCATCTGTCTGTTCATTCATTCTTTTATTATGGATTGAAAAAATATTAAAAATGTGAAAAAAAATATGCTTTTCCATTCTTCAACTGTCCATTTTCAGTAAGCCTGTGCCCACTGTAGCGTCAGATTCCAGCTCTTGGCTGACAGGAGTGGAACCTGCTGTGGTCTTCTGCTGTTGTAGACAGCTTTTTTCTGAGATGCTTTTCTGCTCACCACATTTGTAAAGAGTGGTCATTTGAGTTGCTGTATCCTTCCCGTAAGCTTGGCCCAGTCTAGACATTCTCCTCTGACCTCTCTATTCATCTCCACCCACATACCTGCTGCTCACTGGATGTTTTTTTTTGTTTTTCACATTTTTTTGTTTATTCTGTGTAAACCTTAGAGACTGTGTGAAAATACCAGGAGATCAACAGTTTCTGAAACACTTAAAACATCTGGCACCAACAACTATGCCACGGTCACAAGTCTTCTCCTCTTTCCATCTCTGAAAGGAAGAATACATGTATGATCCTCTTATTGTACTGTACTTAATGGGTCAACACATTAAAAGCCTTTTTCTGTTTTTTTTTTCCCCCTTTCCCCTTTTACCCTTTACCACGTCCTCCACTTAAAGCCTCCACTTAAAGCACAGTTACTTGTTTGAATTTCCTCTAACGTCAAATACATTCCTAATGCACTATCCATCGTTCTGTCTTTATGTTAAGTGCCCTCTTCCCTTCCTTTTATTCTTGTCTTGCTATTTCTTGTTAACTTTGCAGGGTATGAATTGCTACAGGTTGGTTGAGTGCGGTGGTTAATAATGAAAGCTCTTCTTTCATTAGGATGAAATTCAGTAAATTCTCTCTCGTTCTTTCAAATCCCTACACATTTTGCATCAGATGTCTGTACTGACAAAAGAATCCTACTTACACTATAATGAGCGTTTAAGGGTGTTCAATAAATGTGTATGCATTTTCATATAATGTATATTTTACAGAACTGTTTCATGAATTTTTTCAAAGCTATTTGTAAAATAAGCTCTATACCTCCTTTCAGAGACGGAACTAGATTTTGAGACGAAAGACACTTGTAGGTTGGATGTAACAAATTACAATTTACTTGACAGCTTGTGAGTAGCATTCAGCTAGTCTGGATCATAAGAGTTATTATGATGCCAGCTAACATTTAGGAATTAGGAGTAAAGGTGTTGTTAGTTGGCCGTAGCTAATTCCTAATCTCAAATGTTAGCTAGATATTAGCAATCAGCTACATTGTATGGTCAGAGGAATCATGCTAGCTAACATCTGAGAGATAAGCAATAATGCTGTTGTTAGATAGCTTTAGCTAATTTCGGTCCCTTGGTGAACAGGGACTAATTTACCATCAGTAACTAAAATAAGTGAGATTTGAGACAGACGTCTTTTCATTGTGTGAATATTTTTTGTACTTCTACTTTCAAGCTTTAAGTAAATTTAAAGAGTTTATACTTTTCTACTTGTCTGAAGAAGCTGAAGCTGTTCTTTCATTTTTACCAGAGTATTCATGTAGCCCTGTAAAAGTAGCTGCACTTTTATGTTTACTTTTAATTAGCGTCATATATTCGAACATGTACAGACAATAACTCCTCTTAGAAGCTCATTATAAGTGAAACTAGATTAAAGTTTTCTGTTCTCAGTAGGACTTTTTAGTACATGGTAATTACACATACACTACAGACGCAGTAAATCGAGATTAGGTTGAAAAACCCTGGAGTGCTGATTTGAAAGATCCAGTAAAGTGCGTATTTTTCCAGAAGAAGAACGTCATCATTTTGTAATTGCAGCACTTACTTTGCGCACATGCACATTTTCATGAAGCAAGTGCATCAATAAAAGAGTGAAAGTACTTTAAAGTGCAATGACACCATGCCTACCATTCAGTGATAAACATCATATTTCCATCATCTTCATCTTCATAAATATTGTTTACAGCTGTTTGTGTGTCAGCGAAATTGTGACTCCGGTCTCCTTTTCAAGTGAGGCACATGCCTGACTGGATATAAATTAGGGAAGTGACTGCCGTGACTTGAGTCATTGTCTTGCTGTGTTGCGATATGCTTGTGTTACGCTCCTCAATTAGTCTAGAGGCATTTTATTACAAATCGAAAGACAAGATGCTTTCTCACACCTCTGAAATCAGAAAATAAATCCTGTTATGCTGATCAAATCCTTTTCTTGCACTGTCAGTTATTGAGTATGCAGGCTTAGACACAGACGCAGACACAAATACAATAGCAAGAATAAAAATTGGAGCTTCACCATAAATTCAGCGATCAGTCAATCATACTCTATGGCTGTTTAGAGACTAAACATTTCCAAAATAATATATCTTCTTTGATAATGGTCTGTGAGTGGCTTTGTTCTATCTTGAAAGGGTGAAAACAGTTATTGTTTTCATTATTATAAGATATAGAATGTGAAAGTAAGCTTCCATTGTATCCAAACACACCAGGAAAGACAGGAAAAGTCACATGCATGTTCTAAACCATGTCTTAAGATCATCTAGTGCTAGCTTTCTCCATATTCCACATATGAAACATTTATCACTGATTAAACGATTCTGATTAAACTACTTGCCTGCTAGTGTCATACCTTTAATAGAAAGTAAGTAAGTGTTGCCTTACTTGTACTGGTGCATTATTCTAGAATTACTTTATATTATTTAAATTGTATTTTTTTCTATTTGCACACAATATATTATTACATATTTTTAGATTTTATCTAAGGAATAAAACACAATTGGGCACGCTATTATGGGAAAATAATCCATGATCGGATAGTATGTTGTCAGCCTGATTATTTCTCTCCTAAAGTGTTTTATTCCTCATATAACACACTGATTTGCCCCTAATTAAAATTTTTTATTTATTATTGACATATTATTGACACATCATGGTTTTTAACCATTTATAGTTACATTTAATGTTGTAGGACATCTTCAGGGCCAGTTAGTTCCTGTTATAGCAGTCAATCCCTCAAGAGGAGTAGTCAATAGTCACTATTTTTTCTCTCTCTCTCTCTCTTGAGGTTAATAAGACACAGCTTGTCATGTTACACAGAAATCAGAAAGCAAAAAAAAAAAACATCTGTCCTCCCCAACTGTTACACTTCCCAACTGTTACAAAGCGCTGATACTGGACACTCCTTCCCTAAATCTTAAATAAACATCTCATTATAGAAAACTTCATCACATCAGCGATTCTTTCTTACACTATTTTCAGAGCCTTTAATATATTAATTATATATTATATTTAATATCTTAATTATGTTAATCAACATCATGTAAATCAGAATCAAGAATTCAACAGCACCGTGGTATAAACTGTGGTTTTCATCTTTCTGTCACATTATCATTATTATTATTATTATTATTATTATTATTATTAGCCTATTTTACTCTTTTATTTTTACTTATTGAGGATATTTACATATAGGAATGATCCGTATATGTGTGACCTCAATGCTCTTAACCTGGTTGGTGTTCTAGCACTAGTCCCATATAAAGAACTTACTACAGGAGTGCAGAGCAACACACAATATAGGAGGTTCGATCATTATGTGTGGAAGTGAGTGCCAACCTGATAAAATCACTCAGCGAAAAGGAGGCGAACTCAAAATTCTAGTTAGCTGAAGTGTGAATGCACCCACAGAGACCACAGACCTGCAATCCAGGGCTTTAATTCTGATTGAGTCCAATCGTCACGGCCGCCTGCACAGCACGGCGCTATCTAGACAGGAGTAGGAGGTGTGAGCTCTTTCTTGAAACAAGGTGCAAAAACAATGAGGAAATAACTAATCCAAGGTGTGTGCTTCAGGAAAACCTTCACATCCACAGTCTGGCTTGTTCGACCGCCTTATCTTCTAACATTCTTTTTTTTTTTTTTTTTTTTTTATCTGGTTAAAAGGAGCAAAGCACTTGGAGCCCTCCATCTCCATAAAACATGCATCACCATTTATTATGCATCCGTGTGGCTTCAAAAACGCATTAGGCTCAAATTAAAGGAACAGACAGCACCCTCATGGCTCTCTACAGACCACCAGTTCGTTGCTATCCGTCCTCTAGACTGGACTCATTATTGATGTCCCATTTTGTCACTCAGAAAGCGTCAGGTCTTCCAGAAGAGTTTATATTGCATGGCATAATGAGATGCGTTGCATGTTAAGACATTGTGTCAGCAGCAGATGATCTTTATGCATAATACAACACAGCCTCTGTCCTTATGCTGTTTCCTTGCATCATGGCAGACACATAGGGCAAGCAATCTAGCTTTTCATGTGAGGAAAAAGTAGAAGATTATGAAAGCTTCATGTTGGGAACTGAAGCTTTCTTGCCACTATTTTCACTGTCTAGACCAAGGGATAAAAAAAAAAATAAAGTTGAGAAAGAACAGGAGCTTTTAAAGATAATTGATATAATTGGTATAGACCCTTTTATTGTAGGTACACTCAGAAACATACTTTCCTTGGTATTTAAACTCTGGTTAAACTACAATCAGTCACTTATTTTTGTCTGTAGTCACATAATACATAACACTTAATTCATGCTTCTTTATGTCATTAACAGCAATAACAGCATGGTAATTATTACTGCCAATTATTAAGTCTTATCAGATGTGGCAAGCTGATTAAATCACTGTAACAAGCAGGTGCTTTTATAGATTCAACGAGCCGTAAAATACTTCTGTTACAATGCGAGTATACTAAGAGCTTGAACTGAACCATTAAAGACCCTTAAAGAAATAAATAGGGGACAATGTCCTACCTCAAATATAAAATATTACTGTACTGTTCTTTAATTCTGTACTGGAGCCACAAAACTTCGATAAAAGCGCCATGTGAACTTATTTCATACTTATTAATAACTATCATTGTATTATTCATACAATTTTACATAACAGTACGATATACTGTATTGCATTGTATTGTTCAAGACCAGCGGCTCAATTCGATACTTCTGGGCATCAAACAATACATTCAACACATCTATTCACAGCTCTTCATTATAAAACACCTCTTATATTACATAAGGTGGAATAAACATTTAAAGTTAATCTCGTATCAGGATAGGCTACAGGTTTTTTTTATGCTAAGCATGATTTCAGGTTAGCTAACATACTAGTGTACTAGCTCATGGAAAAAAGCAGCAATGTATACAGTTAGCAGCAAGCAGGAAATCAAAGATCACCCAAATCCTTCAAGTGTGGTGTATGGGAGCAAATTGGCTTCCTGATGGCCAACAAGTCGTGGACTGAAACAATACAGTGTGCAGTATCTGCCAAATAAGAGTACCATGCACATCCATACATGTCAGCATCACACTTTTGGGTTGGTCACTGGAACTAGATGAAAACACGAAGCAACTCAACACAAATATTGTAGCAAAGTCTCTCTGCTGCATGCAGGCAGCCTTTCCGTTCCTGTGGCTGAATGGATCAGACAAAACTACACTGTGCCATACACAAGACACATAATCATAACATATTAAACTACAAATCATTATTAAAATGATGGTTTAAAATGTATTTGTTTATTTATTTATTTATTTATAGCAATATCAAAGATTTGAGACAATAAAACAAAAGTAAATTCTACCTAAACATTGGACAAGCACAGAACTTACAGAACTTTACTCTGTAAGCTGAAATACTATTTGGATTTATAAAGTTCTTTCAGACTGTTTCTTATTAATCTCTTAATCTCATTAAATAACTAATAAAAGATAATAAACTCAACAGAGGAAGACTGAGCCTTTTAAGGCCTCATTATGATCATAAATGCATTTCAATAAGTTTTAATTGCCTGAGTTTATTCTCTAAGATCTAAAATACAACAAATCACTTTTTTAAACTCCGTAGTTGTTCCTAAATTGTAAAGCATTAAACAATATTAGAATACAATCAGCCGTAAAATACAAGTTTTTTTCCAACCACACAAACACATCTTACGTCTTCAGTCCCAGTTACACTGGAAGGTTCAGTTTATTACATATATTGCGTGTAGCTAGCTAATGTATGTAATATTTAATGCTAATATTATCTAATATTAGTCACAATTTAGCTTTCTGCAGATTTTAAGAATGTTTATACACTGTAAAACCAGTGACTACAGTAGACCTGTTTTATGCACTTACTTTTTATTAATCATTTGGATATATAGAATCAGTGACTTTGACCATTGCTTGGTTGTTGGTATCAGATCGGCTGTTTTGACTTCAGAAGCTGCTGATCTCTTGGGGTTTTCTAGAGATTACACAGAATGGTGCGAAAAACAAATAAGATCCTGTGAGGGGAGGATCTGCAGGCTGAAACACCTTGTTGATGGGAGAGATCAGAGGAGAATGACCAGACTGGTCTGAGCTGACAGGAAGTCTATAGCAACTCAAATAAGCACTCTTTATAACCATGGTGAGCAGAAAAGCATCTCAGGATCTTACATCAAAGGTTGAGGTGGATGGGCTACAACAGCAGAAGACCACATCAGGTTCCATTCCTGTCAGCCAAGAACAAGAATCTGAGACTATCATGAGTTAATCATCCAAACTGGACAGTTGAAGACTGTTTCAGTTTGTAAAGAGTGATTATTTGAGTTACTATATCCTTCCAGGCCGGCAGCTCCAGTCTGGCCATTTTCCTCTAACCTCTCTTAACAACAACATGTTTTCACCCACAGAACTGTTGCTCACTCAGTGTTTTTTTTTTTGTTGTTTTTTTCACACCACTGTGTGTAAACTCTATAGACTGTTGTGTGCGAAAACCCCAGGAAATCAGTAGTTTATGATATATTCAGACCAGCCCATCTGGCACCAACATCCATGCCACAGTTAAAGTCACAGAGATCACACTTTTTCACCATTCTGATGTATGGTGTGAACATTAGCTGATGCTCTTCACCCGTATCTGCATTGTGCTGTGCGTGTATATATACACCACAGGAAAATAAAGTATCCCAGCCCAAAATGCCAGTTAATAGAAGTCATGAGTTTTCAGCAATATAATTTACAGATATTTGTGTATTACACCATTGTGTATTTGTTTTAGATTATAGGAGCATTCAGTAAACTATTCTTTGCCTTATGCTAAGTAGCGGTGAAGCTGTTTTTATCTGTTAGCTTCTTCAAGCTCTCCAGAGCAAATGGAAAATGTTACGTTCAGAAGGCATGACTGGAGAACCGCACGTACAAATTTATCTGAACAGCACAATTTCTTCTCACACCTATGTGCTGCTCAAAAGCAGCCTGATTATAAACGTTCATTTTATGCAATATTATGCGTGTGTGTTTATATAACCTGTGTTGTACCTCTGTACTGTAATCAGCATGGTACAATAGTTCCCCGGTTCTAATCAACGGCTTGCTGATGGTCCTGTATTCACCGCTGTTGATTGCATTGTCCTCTCTAATACTGTAATGACAGGCTTGCCATCGCATTATATTTCTGCCCAACTGTTTAAACACAGACTGTTCCATTTCGGTTTCCTGAGTTATAAAACAATAGATGCCTATCCAAAACTTCCGACGTCTATGGATGCTTTTTTTTTTTTTGGTCGATTTGTCTCCCCTGCTGTGGGCGCAGGCTGACAATCCACTGTCTTACAGAGAAAAGACAAGACAAGTTGACCATGTGATCCATTTTTAATGCGCTTTAGTGGGGGGATTTAGATCTCCTGCATGTATGATACATTTCCAAGAAGATTGATCGATGGGCTTTAGTATTCTCTCAGTTGTGTTCTCCTCGCAGATAACATTGATTCTGCTCAGAGTGTGCCGAGTACACAATGTCTATCCTACACATCTCCACCTGAGAGAAGGACATCCTAGAGAGTGAGACAGAAGGCAAGGCTATATTTATTGAGCGTATCTTGTGGCTAATATCAGTGCAGAGAGAAGATATCAGTGTAGTATCAGAAGAAGAAGCAGAATTGTTGACTTATCTTAGCTAAATATTGAAACGGAACGTTGCAAACAGTTATGGGCAGCCTTATTAATTTTTGAAGAGGTGATAATTTTGTGAGATGGTCTGATGTTCTGCTTTAAGAGCATACACTGTGCAGGGGCTGTCAGTGCTAGATTTTGGCAGGTCCCCTGTGGCTCTGATTTCCTCTCTGAATTATTTCCAGCTCTCAATTGTTTCTTTCTCTCTTCTTAGTTTTAATTTTTCAAATGTCAAGATTTTTTTTTTTACCTCCCACACTACGTTCCTGCTGCTCTCTCACAAAATAAAGGTACCAAACTGTACTTTTCTTTGTGCTGACGTAATACGTTCAAGGGGACATGCTTTGTACCTTTACTATATGACATTTTCAGGGAAACAAGAATATTGTGTAAATTAGTAAACCTAACATGGATCCATCACCAGGTCAAGGTGGGAATACACGCTGGATCGAACATCAGTCCATTACAGAGCACCATGCACACACATTCACAGACTCTTTCACACCAAGAGGCAGTTTAGCATACCCTGTCCACCTACTTGCATATTTTTGGGAAGGGAAGGAAGCTAGAACCCTGGCGAAACCCCCATGGACACATGGAGAACATGTGAAACACTACACAGACTGTAAGGAGGTCAGGATCGAACTTGAGCTGGTGAAAGATACATAGTAAAGATACAAAACATGTCCCCTTGATGGTACCACCCCTGCGACAAGGAAAAGCAGTTTGATGCCTTTATTTAAACAACATACTAAGCTTGTGAGATCATGTGCAATACGACATCATCCTATCGTACACCCTAAGTACCGCAGATTGATAATAGTATCGCTTGTGGGTCTAAGGGGGGAAAAGAAGAGGGTGCGGCCAGCCATACGTAACACACGTCATGTACACATTATATAATTATAGTGAGAAAAAATACCGGCAGCTGGTTACAAGTTGGCTGTAGCTGCTAGTCGCTAGCATTAGCATTTAAGTCATTTTTTTGGTTTAATTACTCATTCACAATTTGGGACTATAAATAAATGTAATGAGTTATTTACCTGTAGGCAAGCTCATAAAATTGAAATAAATATACAAACGATGCATGCGACTGATCGTGCTCCGTTGTGTTTTGTTGCTTTTCTCTGAAGTCAGACAGCAGGTTCATTTAGGATACAAAATAGGCAAAAAGGAAACACATATTACAAGATACAATACCATTTATTTTTGTCACTCTTAAAGCTGCAGACACCACATTTTCCAACACATTTTAATGGTCCAACTTGATAGCCATCACGGTAGATGGAATCTATCAGCGATTCCAGATAATATCGCAAGCTTAGCGCGTACTAATCATGTTTCCCCTCATACTTATTTTCCCTCCCTCTGCTCACCACTCCTGGGTCAGAGACAGATGCCTAATGGCTCTAATGAAAATCTGGTTAAGTAAAATTAGCAGAGTTCTGAGGCGGCCCACAGGGACTTCGTTTGGAAGGCACTAAATCAGCCAAAGAGAACAGACCCAAACGAGTCATGACACTGCTGCCAGGGTGGCTGTAATGCAGCTAAATGGTTCGACTTATCCGCGGTGAGAGGGGAACTGAGAGAAAGCACACTGATCCCATTTGTCAGGTGGATCCAGCTCCTGTGATGACGGCAGGCCCCAAGTGCATTAAACTACAACAAGTCCATACAGGTATACCACTGAGAAATGGTAACCACTCAAAAATCGATTCATCTTGTCAAAGCATAAAACTGCTTCTGTACAAAGATGCTTAACCCCTCACCCACCCTCCATCTCTCTCTCTCTCTCTCTCTCTCTCTCTCTCTCTCTCTCTCAGTGTCTCTTCCATTGACCCAATGAGGCCTGATTAAAAGGTAAGCTTTTCAACCAGTTCAAAGGTTTCCTGCCCATTACATACTCAAGCGATCTCATCTCTCATTATACAACAGAAGAAAGCGACTTAATTTTCATGCTGTAGAACAGGATTTCTCCAAAATTGATCTAAAATTAAATGTCAGAGCATTTTTTTTTTTTGCTCCAATTTTGCTATCCGTGACAGCTTTATGATGTAGAATCTACATGCAGAGACACGAGAACAGAAAGATGCTCTGTGCTGCATGCAAATATGACTTAAATAGGCAATATATCAAACTACAGAGGCATATATAGGCAGTGATGATGCAGAGATAGCCAAAAATGGGATTTTCAGAATCGCATTGTACTAAGCCTAAGCAATCAACCTATGCTTTTCTGACTATTGACAAGTAAAGCTGATTAATGTGTGTGTGTGTGTGTGTGTGTGTGTGTGTGTGTAAAAGAGATTACTTATCAGCTATTCATTTCACAACAATGAATTATTCAGTAACTAGGAAAGGTATGCAGTTGCAAGACTTAGAAATGTAATTCTGATCAGTTCTGGGGTTAATCTTGTTTTTAAATTATACATAAGGTACACTTGAATAACGACAGTGATGCAATAAAATCTTCCACACCTTCTTTCGTTATTTAATTCCCTTTCTGCAGCCATTATTTTGTTCATATTATTTTGTTCATAAAACAGCTGGAGGAAGATATGCATCAAGCATCACGACTCTGGATGTCAAAAACAAATAAATGAAATTAAATTAAACTTGATTTGTACTCTGTTTTCTTTGCTGTACTAAACCATATACAAATGTACAAAACCGCTAGTTGTGAAAAGAAGTGCGATATCTCAATATTTCGACTTATCATTGACATGACTTGTCATTATTTTGACTTAATATCTCCTTGGTTCAAGATGGTATGTCATTATTTTAACATAACATCCCATTATTTGACTTAGTAGCTCATTATTTAAATATTTTGAGTTATCTCATTATTTTAATTTAATAGTCATTTCAAGATATTATGTCAATGTTTCAAGTTATTATCTGGTTATTTCAAGATACTTTCAGTCTCTAGTTAATATTGTTATTTCGAGTTATGTTGAGTTTGTATTTCAAGATAGTGTTATTTTGTCTTATATCTACAGTAGTTATTCCAACTTAACTCATAATGTCTAGTTAACATCTTGTTATTTCAAGTCAGTATCTCATTATTTTGAGTTATTATCTCATTATATTGACTTAACATTTAACACCTCACAATCTATAAATAAGAGTAATTTATTGAATATTAAGAGTTAGTTCCAGCTCACTCATTTTCTGGACAAACTGCGTTCCAAGAGTGCTGATGTTTAGCATAACAGCACTGGGACACTTCACTGTTTGTATCACTCTGCTTTTCTGTGTTCACTGCATAAAATTCCAATTCTAGCAATAGTTTGTTACATTGAAACGGTTATTACACTCACTACGGGCTGTCAGTCAGTCTCAGTGTTGGCATGGCAACACGAAACACTATCAAGCTGCTGCTTCTAAGGGAACTATTTTCACTGACTCAGCGAAAATTAACAAAATATTTGGACATGTTGTGTCTGAAATGTCAGTTACTCAAGATTAATTTCTTGTTTACAGAACTGTTGTATAAAAGCAACATCACATGAGCAAGAGTGTTGTTATACTGATTATATCAGCATGGCTGGGATTACCCACAGCCTCGTGCCTACGGCCAAATCACAACCATGTTGATGTTCATTATAACAGTAAAAATAATTCTTATTCTGTATGCTTTTTCCCAAATAATCAATAAGTCAGACATTGCTTAAGTGGAATTCACTTAAATGCATAAAGGTATGGTAAGAAAGTTAGAAACATGCCATTAAGAATTTGAATTATGCAAAAAAAATTAATTTGAATGTTGAATTTGAATGCTATTTTGGATTTGCATCATACTATCCGAAACAGAATTTTTAACTGACCTTAAATTTCATGGTTTGCAAAAGATCACCGTAAAATCTGAAACTAATTTTCATGGTTAATGATGCATGATTGAATATTGGAAAATCAAAATCAAGTAAGTGTATAATCAATTAAAAAAACAAGCATCGAGTCTCTCAATTATATTTCAGTGTGAAAGCATGTATCCTCTTTAATATAGGGGATAACAAACTAAAACTGCTGCAACATTTTAAATAAGGTTCATTTGGACAGGTTGGCCATTTGTCAAAGTAATCTAGGCTTCTGTGTTTGGCTGATTTTGTCTGAAGATGTTATGGACAAATATTAGGACTGAATGCTTTTTAGAAATTGATTATACTTGTACTTAATTTGGAATTTGAATTGTAAACAAATTAAATTTAAACTCAAAATTAAATATGGTAGGAAAATTACATTCAAATTCAGTTTTTTTTTTCAATTAAATCTCTTATGGTCTGATTCTAACTTGAAAAAAATCCTTAATGGTCACAGCAGTCATTTTAATTGTTTTACTTATTTATACAATAACATATTTTTTACATATTCAAACAATAAATACATACATAAAAATACTTGGTATATTAACATAGGTTGCACTTCAACGACTTGTGGTTCAGAGCTTCTGTACTAACTCCGCTTTGACGGAGTCCTGTTCCCATGGCATATTTTGCATCTAGACACATGCACTCTAATGCCTTTTAAAGTACCCTGGTTTGTCACAAATTGATTTTTTCTTGCCATACAGTGATCTTCACTTTCCAACGCCTCAGTAGGGTGGCTGGAGCAAACCTAGACCTCATGAGAAATTCTTTGATGGGCCTATTGACTGCTAAAATAGCAGCGATTAATCACACAGTGACTGTAGCATCCATCACACTATGATGTACAGCATGGCATGAACCTCTCAACCATTATGTGTTCTTATTTGAAAAACGTCAGGTAGCACACAGGGGAAAAGTGACAATACACTGACCCCTGTGTGGATCACACACTTATATTGTTTTTTTTTTTTTATTTATTTTCTCCCTTCCCAATACTGTTAACTGTTGCTGAAAACCAGGATAATTATAAGACAGATATTAAATAAAAGGGAACAAAACTTGATAAAGTGTCTTAGTAAGGTGTTAGTCCACTATGAGAGAGCAGGACAGCTTTAATGTCCCTTGTCAATGATTCTACACGCCTCTGTAACTGTAACTGTACTGGAGCGATGAACACCATTCGTCAAACAGATATTCCCTCAACTGGTGTTTTAATGATGGTTGTAAAAAGTCCTATTTAGCACTTCATTTCAAAATCTCCCATAGATGTTCAATTGTGTTGAGATCTGATGACTGTGAAGGGCATAGCATATATCATTTGCATCATTTTCACCCTCATCAAACCATTCAGTGAACAGGATGGGGTGGGGTCATCCTGGAAGAGACCACTCCCATCAGAATAAACATATTTCATCATAGGATAAAGGTGATCAGCCAGAAGAGCTTTGGATTGATTTGCAGTGAAATTCCCTTCAACCAAAAGCATGCCAGCAAAATGCTTCCACAACCAGACACTGCCACATGTTTTTCCTTTTATTTTCCAACCAGCTCCATATTAGGTATTATAACATGAATTATCATTGAGTTATCACTTAAAGGTAAGTCATAAGTCTACATGACATCTGATATCAACCAACAAGACTGCTGTTGTCAATTTTGATGTCAATCTGGCATAACACCTGACTCAGGTGATGTTTTTTTTTTCCTCAGCAAGGTTGAGTTATGACACTTGGGCTGACAATGACAAATTACTAAACAGCAGTGTTTGACAAGTCAAACTCATTCTAATTTAGAGCCAGCCAGGGATATATAACTGTCATTACTGTAAAACAAATATTTTTGGTAACACTTCAGTTAACGTGTACTTTCCTGTGGCTTTTATAACACATTAATAAGCAATGTATTAACAAAACTCATGAGATAATCAATTTTACAAAGTATGTTGCTTGGAATATAATGTAAAGTACAGACACGTTACTTGAGAAAACATTAATGACTCTGTTATTACAGTGTAATGACTAGAGAATGATGTAACAGTGGTAATGCAAATGTTATGGCTATGAAGTGCTGACTTCGGAAGACATAAAACTGTGACTTTTGGAAGCTCATTTACATCAAGCGATGCCACATTACCACCACTATGTGACTTTTTAACATGTCAGGATATAAAATGTCATAACATAACCTTATTTCAACGGAAATCTGCCACCTGACTTAGCTGCTGTGACAACTCGACATCAAAGTTGACAGTCTTTACGTGAGCTCACGTTTTTTTTTTAATAAACCTTTATAAATATTTATGAGAGTTTATGTCAGTTGTCATTAAAAGCTTATGTAGGTGTCACCACCTTTAACATGGATTTGGTTTCTTTGAAGGTATGAACTATGATCTATGAACGCATTCATATCATGTTATAATGCATTCACAAGGTCATAACACACTGTAATAATTATTTATCTATCAAAATGCATTACACTTTATATTTTTTATGCATTCTGTATTGTTAACATTATTCATTATTTAGTGTAGTAGTGTCATAACACATCATAACACCAATACCTTGTACACTGTGAACATTGCTATAAAGTGTAATGCCTTTTTGTAACTAATTCTAACAATGTGTAGAATGCCTTATGAATGCATTGTAACATGTTATGAATGGGTTCATATGTCATTACAGAAAGGGTAACCATGGTTCTAATATTTGACATTCTATGAATGAGTTTATTTAGAGTTTGAAGAATTTCTAGCAAAATGTAATTTTTTATGCAGTTTTATGTCAGTTGAATGCCACCTTCTAGTAATGTGTTACTCAATTTGACTAAAAAAAAAAAAAAATCAAAGTAGAAAGCCATGATCAGTGGGATATTGTAAATTGCTGGAAGTAAGTAGAAACTGCAGGATGAAGTTTACAGGTGCTCAGACTCGGAATTTAAAAGAAAGAGCATCTGAATGAGTGAACCAAGGCTCTGCTGAGAGCTCACACACTGCTGATGTCTGCTCACTGTTCTGGAAGCCAGTCCTGGCTAGATCTTGACTTCAGGCGGAATGCTGGAGGCTCAATGAGGCCCATTGCTCCTCATTACTGTCACACACACAAATACACACACACACACAAACACACACAAGCGCACTGCTCGGCTTCACTTTCTCCCACATACTCCTGATGTGTTTGGCTAGACTCGGAGCTCCCGTGGCACCAGCAGGGCTCCAGTGGTCATTAGAGGGCCGTTGTAGGATAATGAGGCTCAGACAGCTTGGGGTTTAAGCTGATGATTGGAGGAGCAGGCGGGATGAGTGAGGATGAATGATTCTGCTGAGGTCGAAATTGACACTTGCATTTATGCATTTGGAAGTTTGAAAGAGCTTCTTTACTGCACTGGAACAAAAAGATTAGGCTGAAATGCTGTGCAGAAGAGCTACATCCTGGCAAGTCAGATGCCTCTGTTTCCTGATTTGTAGGTTTTCTTGCTGTATTTTTAGTTGCTCGCTCCAATATTTTCATTCTCTTCTCAAATCACACATCCTTTCATAGAGGGTCCAAGGACATGCTTTTATATTATCATGTATCAACATATATACAGTAGAACAACATATACACTGTGATACAATTTTTATACATTAAATAAGGAATACAAACACACAAAGTTGATTATTTTCCACTGTCATGACATCATGTATGTTGTATTAATTAAATAACATTTACTTTTTATTCATTTTTGCTTAATTTTGTGAAAAATTTGTGACCCAACTTAGATGATAACTGCCTCTTTACCATATCACTAGCCTCTCTTTTTTCTCTCTCTTAAAGATAACGAGACAATAAATGCAGTTTGTCAAGTTACCAAGAAGCTGCAAAACATAATCTCCGGAAAAGTTATAGCCTTACTTCTGACTGTTACAAAGCACTGACACTGGAGACTTCTTCCAAAAACATTAAATAAACATCTCCTCACAGAAAACTTCTCAATATCAACACTTGCGTGTTTTTTTTTAACATCCGTTTTCATGGAACGTCCAACGTGCAATTCCTACTGAATACTTTTTAAGTGTTAGAAAGATGTGTGTTGTTATTTTTTATAAACGTTGCAGATGTAGACTGCAGAATCAAGAATTCCACAATATAGTTGTTGAATTTATTAACATGATTAATAAATCAATGTTAATTAATAATAATTAATCATCTGAATAATAATTTATTCACATGGTTATTTTTTGATCAACGGTTTTATTTATATTACTAAAGATTGCAACAGTTCTAGTCCTTGTGCACTTAGACGTTTGGTTGCTGTTGTGTACCCATGTTCCGCTAGATAGTGGGAGTGTGGTATTAGAGTGCATGTGTAGCAGAGTCGCAGTCTGTGATGTGATGATTCATTCTCACCCTTCAGCGAGGCTGCGCTGAGTTAGCAGATCTGTTCGATCAATGCAGTCTTAGAACGACTGTCTCCTTATCTCTCTCTGTCTCTTTCTATGCCCCTGTCTCTCTGTCTCTTTCTTTCACCCTCAAACTACACCCTGCACCAATCCATAATGAGAAAATGAAAGATGCATGACCATATATATATATATATATATATATATATATATATATATATAAAAAGCATAATGAAATGTTTATCCCAGCTTTGGAGGCTTAACAGTGTTGGTCTCGGAGTTGAGTATTATGTTTTTGAAACTGCATTTGCATGAGGTGTTTTGAGTTAACAGGACACTTACTGATAAGTAAAAGAGAACAGATTCATTGGTGCCATTATTAAACCTCACAAAGCTTGAACAGACAGGACAGGTGTGATTCGTGCATCCTCACAGGAGCAGAGCATCCTGCTTTCTTCAGCAGGTTTCCACAGCTCATCCTTAAATCATTCACCATGCATGGGTGCATTATTTTATGATGCTTATCTTTATTTGTGTGTATCTGTATGTCCATAAGTGTCCATCTGCTCCATCTGTTTGAGGCTGTTGGACTGACTATGGAAGATTTAGATATTTCCAGTTTATGGCTGCAGTATACGGACAACCACCTTGCCCATCAATTCTTTATTATCACATAAACACCACAAATTGAAAAGTCACACTGCCAGATTCACATCCCAAGCGCTTTTTAAGAAAAGCTGAGTAAAAAGAAAGAAGAAGAAGGAAAAAAAAAAAACCTTCTGCCGAGCCTACAAATTCCCGGCTGACTAACTGGCGATGTGTGACAGTGCGCTTATAATTGCTGAGATGTCGATAAATCCCCAAGCCGTTTTATTTCCATGGGGATTACAGTCGGATTCTTCCCCGTCTGTCCCACAGAGACTGTGCCACAGCTCCATATTGTATTTATTTATTAATTTCTGTGCAGCTCACAAACCTTTACTGTTGTCTCTCTCTACAGTCATTACAGCAGAAAAAGAACTTGCATGTGCCCTCTCGCCCACAACTCTCTTTTGTAATTTTGTGTACTCTGTCCTTAGTAGATTAAGAGCTACTCATTTTCACCCACATTCTGTACCTGCCAAATTCAGTCCTTTCCTCTTCTTCACACATCTCCCATCATCCTTCATTGTCTGCAATTCCTTTTTCTCCTTTATTTATTTAT
>CM041003.1:8212313-8321964 GCA_022985145.1 Pangasius djambal
AAAGGATTTTCATCCAAGTATTAAAATTATGGATATATTTACAATTATGTCACTTTGTCCAAATACCTTTGAGCCCCTGAAAATGGAGGTACTTTGCTGAAAATGGCTGTAATTCCTATACAGTAAATGCCATATTTTTATGGAACCTCTTAAAATAAAGCTGAAAGTCTACATTTCGATCACATCTTGATTGTTTAAAGTATAAAGGCAAAATCACAAAAACTCTGTCATTGTACAAATACTTCTGGACCTAAGTGTATGTGTATTATAATGCACTCTTAAGGGACATATTAATTTTTAAAATGTACTCATGCAGACGAACACAGGTGGTTCAGCTGAAATTGCTGAGTCTGAAACTGAGAATGCGCAGCATGGAAGCTCATGCCCATTAACATCTTTAGGCAGACTGACTGTTTATACAGCTATTTGTTAAACTAGCTCGGTATCTATGCAACATGATCTCTGCGGAAGCCTAATGTTTCTACATCATCTTGGGGAAAAATTCATGTTTTCTCAAAGCATAGGTGCTAAATAATGTTAAAAGCCTCAAAAGCATCACTGGTGGCTATTTACCAGAAATCAATCACAGCAACATCCAACAGGTTTTCCCAATCTTTTCAACATCAGTTTTCCACTTGCTGCTGGTTACTGTATGTGAAATCTATAGGTATTGCTGTAAGGATGCCGCAACGATATACAGGAAATAATCTAATATAGTCACGTCCTTATTTCAAATAAATAAGACACTAAAAGAAATCAATCACGTACTGAAAATCTGACTTCACCTAAAGGCATGAATTAGCGTCTAGCATGTTTTAGTGCTGAAATGATATAAGAGTGCAATAGTGAATGTGACTGGTAAAAAAGTGCATATGAGAGTGTGTATGTTTGAATAATGAGTGTATAATAACCTAAACATCACACCATGCACACATGCTGGCAGACACACACACACACACTTGCATAACATCATCTTCTCTCTCCACCATCCTTCCTGACCCTCATTAGCAAGAGAGCTTTCGCCATCACACTGCGCACAGCACCACTAATCTTTGCTGGAAATGTCGACGAACGATTGGCCCATGAGGCCTTGGCACAGAGTCAGGAATCCACTCCCTTCCACATATTCCACTCACGTCCTCACGGCTGACTGAATATAGAGCATCTGCGACTATGACAGTGTGTCTCCTACTCTCGCTCATACACACACTGCATATGAAAACACTGAAATGCGGACAGCAGGGTGCTGTACACAGAAGGACTATAATATAGGTTTCGTACACACACATACGTTCACACACAGAGAAATATAGAGGCTTTTGATAATATTTCTCCTTCTTTTGTTCACCCACACATATACACGCACTTGCAAGGACACCCACAGCAATATATATATATATATATATATATATATATATATATATATATATATATATATATATATATATATATATATATATATATATTGGTTCTGTAAACAGAAGAACTAGATAATTGATGACTACAACATGTTCATCATCAGGTCAAATCAAGAGTGTTTTTTATTCTTATTCCTCTATACATAGCTCCTGTACACTGGAACAAAATCGTTTTTTTTCAGGGCCATGGTGCAACATACGATGATGCAGTAACACAGTACACAGGACTGCAAAATGCAAACACACGACATTGTGAGAGGAGTACAAAATGTACATTAAATACTCAGGAGTATAAATATTACACACTAACAAGACGAGAGAAAAAAAAACAGAATACAAGAACACAAGAAACAAACAGAAAGCAGTGAATTGTCTGTAAACTGTAGATGCTACACTATCATGTAATTGGGTAGAAAAGAAGATGGAGAAAAGTGGAGCAGCAAGATCCGTATTAAAAAGTGTCTCACAATAGCAAAAGTGTCTCATGGCACCATTATAAAGTGCAGGGGTGTAGCGATAGTTGTATGATGGTGGGTGTTGGGGGTTAACAGCACGGTGAGCAGTTATAATTATACACCATCACTCACACATGGAAATCTAATAACAACAATGTGTTTTATACAGATATCTGTGGTGTGTTGGACTAAGTGTAAGTGTAGTATAGTGAAGTAAAGTTGAAGTGCATTATAGAATGGAGTGACATGCTGTGTAGTGGAGTAAAGTGAAGTGCCGTATAGTGGAGTGGAGTGACGTGCCGTGTAGTGGAGTAAAGTGAACTGCAGTAGAGTGAGTGGCGTAACGTGCCATGTAGTGGAGTAAAGTATATAAGTGCAGTATAGTGGAGTAGAGTGGAGTGACGTGCCGTGTAGTGGAGTAAAGTGAACTGCAGTAGAGTGAGTGGCGTAACGTGCCATGTAGTGGAGTAAAGTATATAAGTGCAGTATAGTGGAGTAGAGTGACATGCCGTGTAGTGAAATACAATATGGTGGAGTAAAGCGACATGCAGTGCAGTGCAGTGGAGTAAAGTGAAGTGGAATAAAGTGAAATGTAGTGTAGCAAAGTGTACTATAGTGGAGTAACATGAAGTGTAGTGCAGTGGAATAAAGTGAATGGTAGTATAGTGGAGAGTGGTGTAGTAGCGTGAAGTGTTTTTGTTATTGTTGTTTTATTTATTTATTTATTTTTTTACCATGGCAGACATTTCCCTCATTTAATCAAACCTTCTCCTAGATGTACTGACATTTTCTTTCTGACATTTTGACTTTTTGAGTTCTGTCTTTTCCTTAAACAACTACAACACTTGATAACTATACAGTGTTCAGACACACACACACACACACAAAACACATGCACATACAACTGACCCTACTCTTAAGTCAGTAACCCTAATACAATAAGCTGCTTCATCACATTTAATCACAAATCCAAACAATACATAATCACTCTCACAGGCTTATCCACTGAGATAAGCACAAATGCACACAGTCTCCCTGGCACATGCAGGCATACAAGGGGCCTTGAAAATCTGTGCTACTACTCCCAACTACAGATGCCCTTGAGGCTTAGACTTCCTTTTCTTGTAATTATTTCCTAATACAGAATCACCGCCCAAAGACATACTTCATTTAAACACATTGGCTGGTGATTGTGATGTGTACCGACAGTGTCCGTGCAAACAAGCTGTGCACACATACACACTCACACGCACACACACACACACACACACACACGAGTGAATGTGCAAAGGCATTCATGCACATTGTAAACCCCTGGCGGAATAATTACCTCGTGTTCACCCACACAAAATCCCCCCAGAGGCAATGTGAAATCCACAGAGCATTTACATCAAACAAGGACTCCTTAAAAAATGGAGGAGAGGAGCCTCTGCCTTAACCCTAAATGTTCTGTTCAAACCATTTACAAAAAATGTGACCAAATGCGTTTTTTTCTTCCTACCTGCACAAGACTCTTGGTCTTGACAATGAAAGATCATCAGTCAGAATCGAGGTGAAATAAATACAAGTATTAAAATTGAATAATGAGTATTTTAACAAAAAATACTATAGGCCTAGGCAGATGAACACTTATTTTCACTCACATCTACGCAACACACACCTGGAGAATCCCCAAGCTACCAACCTGAAAATACAATACACTGTATATAATCATTGTAGAAAACTTCTTTTTCATCAGGAGTATTATAGAAATCAAACCAAATACCATTTTTTGTACCATTCTTCACTCATGGAAGACGACTGGGAAATAGCCTGTGGACCACCTCTACCGTGGCAGATCGAGCTACTTCATCTCCCTAGTGGCTGTTTGACTGACAAGGCTTAAAATGAGGCGAACTGAGTTCATGTGTCAATGTGAGACACTTTCAGACAGCATCTACCATAAACTGTAAGCTTAGTTTTTGGGTTAAAAATGATGTACTCATGCAACATCATAGATGTTTGTTAGTTGCTGCTATAACACCATCCACTCATCTGAGAAGGCTTTCCACTAGAGTTTGGAGCGTGGCTGTGGGAATTTGTGGCCATTCAGCGTGATGAAGACCTAACATGAAGACGGCATTCCAGTTCGTCCCAAAGGTGTTCAGTGGGGTTGAGGTCAGGGCTCTGTGCAGGCCACGTGAGCTCTTCCACTCCAACTGTGGTAAATCATGTCTTCATGGATGTCACTTTGTGCACAGGGGCATTGTCTTGCTGGAACAGGTTCATGTTCTAGTTTTAGTGAAGGGAAATGGTAATGCTACAGTGTACACAGACATCCTGTACAATTGTGTGCTTCCAACTTTGTCGCAGTTGCAAAAGACCAACAGTTTGCAAAAGACCATCTTATGGGTTTTAATGGTCCACATACATTTGGCTATACAGTGTGTATAGCTGTTGTGTTCCACCATGCAGAATATTTCAAGTTCAATGTTTGGACGTGTGGACCATCCTCCTCAATCAAGACCACGTGTTTTCAATAGACTGAAATGCCTCATGTAACACAAATGTTTGAGATCAACCTATTACCAGGTTTTAACCTCCTGGCAGAGACGAACAGTTTCTGTTCTCTAATATAGCCTGGCATTCAGCAGAATTCATGATGATCTAAAAATAAGATATCTTACTCACATATGATCTGCATCCAATTTACTATGTCGGAACTAAGAACAAAGAACAGCTCTTTTTGTTTAGTCATGTCTCAGTTTTCACTCCTGCCTAACCTTCATGTTTTTGCTACTGTCAGTACAAAATATTATTCTACTTCTTGTTCATTGGGCAAAAAAATAGCATCTGCTGTATCAAGTTCTATTTTATATCCTGGCAGACAATTCTCATTAGATGTTTATTTAAATCTTTGCCCACCTCTCCTTCATGCATAAACATATTAGTCCAGGTTTCTCGTGGTAAGTCAGGGTTTTTAAATGTTCACACGGTCAATATTCAGGATTGATGGCCAAATTCACTAAAGAGAGTGACTGAAACTGTTGCGATAGCAGTGGAAATGTAAATTGTATTGATCGGTAAATGGACACTGCCCCAAAAGTTTTTCTTATTTTTTTAAATTCATGTGACCCAATATGACCCAAGTGATCTTGGATTACTTCACCACAGGGTTTATGGCACCATTTGGGACAGGGCAAGAGTCTTTTTCTTATCTTGTGCTAATCTGCAATACCTGTAACCATAGTGACAACCTCAGAGAAATACTTCCATGTCTTCCTGCCATCCGTGATCTATTCAAAATAGAATAAAATCTTTATAGCCTACGTGGGTTCTATATGGACCAGTTATTCCCTTCCTTCTGATACCTGAATTTCTCACTTATGCACAAAAAAAATCTTGTTGGCTAATAAATGTCTAATACTGTAGTAAATGACTACAGGAACATAAATGAGTACTGACTAAGAGAATAAAAAGAGGTGCTCTAAGACGGTGGCTCTCACACACAAGCACGCACACACACACACACACACAAGCACACAAGCACACACACTCAAAGGGCATGCAAGATTACAAGCAGCCTTTGAAATCTACAGCAGCAAGACACAGACAACAGGAAGGTGACAACACCTGTGCATAAACAACTGTGCATGTGTAGATGTGTGTATATGTGTGTGTGTATATGGGTGTTTGTAGACCTTTCCTTTTGTCTGTCAAACACACACGCACCAGCCAGATGACCCTGGAACTATGGTGCCAATCTCTGCCATGCTGTGGACAAGGCCTATTCTTCATTGTCCACACGCGCGCACACCCACACTCCATGGCCATCAGTAGTGTCCAGATAAGGAGAGCAGGTAAGTGACGGCTGTAATATGTCACTGCTCTCTGTGTAAGATCCTGCTCTCTTGCCCCAAGTCACACTTTACATGTGCTCTGTGAGAGAAGCATATCATGACCACTCTTTCTTGATACGTAAATAACAAACGTCCTTAGGGATGGCATTTCCAAAAGACGCCCCATAATGGTTTATGGCAGTAAAACCATTCAGGCCAGTCTGGTCTTTGCCACCACCAGGAGACCAATATTATTGGATCTGAGGGTCTGAGCAGAGAGCTCAGAGATGAGATGGGATGAGGCCAGGTATTACTTTGTAACTCAGAAACAGGAGTTTGTATTCACTTCTTTGTCTAATATGAAGCCAGCATGACTCTTGTAACATGAGAGTTAGGTGTGCAGAACATATGAGCTGAGTAAGGAATCTGTACTAATCAGTTGACTTTTGAATATGTTGGAGTGTATTTAACAGAAATGCCAAAGAAGAGGGAATTACTGTAATCTAAAAGCAAGGTTATGAAAGTATGATGTGATTAGCATATGATTGTATACTCATAAGTATAATTCAAATTCACTGGGATTTCATTTTATTAGGTATATCTACCTAAGTAGACAATTACTTTCTACTTTATTACTTAGACATTGTCAGCCCACCTTAAACCTCATCCATCACTGGAAACAAAGCCCATTGGATATTATTTGGGCACTGGACCACTCTCACCATAGAAGTAACACCGACATGGTAGTAATGGTTGTATCAGTATATCAGGCACAGCAGCATTATGTGTACATCTACAACATATGGTAGGTGTTTATATGGTAGGTTTACCTCATAAAATGGCAACACAGTGTAGAAACTTTGCACTCGAAGATATGGGGTTCCCTCCTGCCACTGTGTTCATAAAGTAAACTAGATGCATAGATACACAACTTCCGTAAAGTAGATGCATGCAGATATGTAACATGATAAATCATCCTGATGAAAGGTAAAATAGAATCAGGTCAGTGATTCTTCCACTCTTTCTCAGCTGACTGGCACCTGGTAGGGCCGTTTAGAGGATACCCCAATCCCTCTCTTATCAGTGGATGGCCCATGGACTTTGTTTGACCCCAGCCATGCCGCAAGACTCCACTATGCTGCAAAAACTTTTACTATTTTAACTCTTGCAAGTTTATTTCAACTGTAGTTGATGTTGAAAACCTTGCAACAGCCAGACCTCCAAAGTTTCCCTGCGAGGTGAAGAGAATTTCTGCTCCAAAATCAGCCAGAGGATCAAGACAGATCAAAAACACCTTGGGGACAACAAAATAACTTGGGACGGATCATACATCAGGAAGACCCAGATACCTTGGGGACAGACTGATCATTCTTCAGATCATGTATTAAGCTAGCAATTTCATTGGGACTTTTCCCCCATCGTGTTCTAAACCAGCCCACAAGCTGAACCATTTACTCTGTGCCAACAAATGTGCACTCAGCTGAGAGTAAGATTTAGTCTGGGAAGTGAATAGCTTTCTATTAATGTTTTATGTGCATGAAAGACTTTGGAACTGAAAAAGGGACATGCAAACATGCAAAACACCATTCCCATCCTTCTTACGTGGTGCTCACGGCACATCCACCAAACCCATCACGCACACGCACACACACACACACACACACACACACATCCCTTTAGGGACACACACACATACACACATACACACACACACACACACACACACACACCCTTAGGGACACACACAGTCTGTCCTTTGTTTAGTCTTTGTTTTAGTAGATTAGGCTTGCCCTTTAGTTATTTACTGTTTGTCATTTTGTTGAAACCTCTTGCCTAGTTGTGCTATAACTGCCTGAAGCCAAGCTATTTCAGAACTCCAAACCTTCAGAATTTAATTCATTTCTCAGTTAAAAATTGGATTTAATCATTTTGACTTTGAGAAACTTTAAGATACATAATTAAAGAGACTTATTATTAAATGAGATCGATTTAGTGGGCAGATTTACAGCTCAGAGCCTACACTGGAAGTATAGCCACGACATTTCTGGTGCTTCCCATACAAATATACATAAATTCTTAATAACTCTGACTTTCAATACGAGAAGGCACATTTCAGTTACATTTCTGTCACATCCTATGCCACGAGTTACAAACTGTATATCCCCTAAGACAGTGTAGTTATACTGTTAACATTACGCTATGCTGGTTTACATGATACAGCGGGAAATTTCTTAGTTTCAATATTTGCAAATACTCCTTTTTTTAATGAACAAACATACTAGGTGAAAATAGTGGTCACACATTGCTTTGATAAACCACTAAAGGTCATTTCGTGGAATGGAATTAATATTTGGATAGTTTACATACCACATAATTTAACCCTCGCATTGCTGCTGCAGGGTTTGATATTTACTGTAGAAAATTGGAAGCCAAATGCATACAGTATTTCAGCCCTACTGTGCTCTAATACGAACATCCAATACCACATGATACATTGTGACCTAAGCCTAGTGCATGTTGCAGCACTAATCAGCAGACATCACCAAATGACAGAGATCTGGACCTATTTCATGACTAATGATGGAAACAAAAGCTGTGAAAATATCAAAAGGAGGAACTACAAAGGAGCAACCTACAATACAAGTAACCTCATAAAACATCTTAAACATGAAACTCAGCGCATGGAGTTTGATGCTAACAGCACACAGCAGCAGCAAATGCTGTAGAAAATGCTCATTAGGCAAGAAAAATGTCTACAGACAATGCTAGATAATTGAAAATAACAGCTGTTATCCAGTATGTTGTACATGATGATTAGCCATTATCAGTCATTGACAATGGAGAATTTCAACACAGTGAAAACAAAAACATACTGCACTTACAACAGTACAAAAGCGCTTTCCTGAAGTGAAACACAACCCACTCTTCTCCATTACAACCCAACTCTTTCCAAGTTAACTAGTGTGGCTGGCTAATATTATCAAGAACAAGCATAGTAGCCTAAGTGCGCAAACACACACACACATATGCGCTTTATGGTCGCCATGTAAACTGGGTACCTGATTGATTAATACTAAGTTATTCAATTACTGTATAACTGTTAGGATCAGCAATAAATTATCTCAGTAAATGCTGGGTGGAAAGGCGTCTCAGAAAATATATTTTGCCTGTGTCTTTAGGTTTCAGAGCTGATTTCAAATGCTAAATTCAAATCTGCAGATTATTCAGTGCAGGATAATTAGTAATATGATACATCATGTTATCATGGACAAAATAGTCAGTCCACCTGAGCTTTCATTTTTATAAGTGTAAGGTAAGGATCTGTCTCATATATTCTCATTAACAGTCAGATGTGTGTTCCATCACTGAATTTAGCTATCCTCCTGACAGGCAAGGTCGATAACTTGCTAGATTGCATTAATTAACTGAATATCTAACTATGTTGTCAGCTCAGTCTTAAGTAAAAATGCTAGCCCTGTTTAGAGAGCTAGAAGAAGTAATGTGTGATGGCACCTAATGAAGGGCTCATTTTTCCATGTTTCAGCCATTTCATCCCAATTAGTCATTGGCAATTCCCATCCACAAGAGCAACTAGTGAGGTCAAAGGCTAACACATACTTCCTCTGAACCATGTAAAGCCAGTCGCCTCTTTATTTTTTTTTTTAAACACCACAGACTCTCTGCACACGTGTGGAGTAGAATGCTTACTGCCCCTGACCATATATGAGCTAATAGAAGTCCACGATTGACTCGTGTCACTGACTGACAGAATTGGGAAGTAACAAGTGCAATTATTTTGTTACTGTACTTAAGCCTTGTTTTCCCTTCATGTAATAGTTTCGACTTATGATATTTCAAGAGAAAAATGGCTACTATATACTGTATAAAATTAACTTTTTTAACACTACATCACTGCATTTCTCTAGAAGTATGCAGTATATTTAGCATTTGACAGCTTCAGCAATTTGATCTAAATTCATGCCCTTATGCACACTTTTATTTATCAAGACAGTTTGTATTGTAACAGCTAGCTATCAGCATTCAACTGGTTTGTATGGTCAGAGTTATTATTATGCTAGCTAACATTTGAGAGATTAGGAATAAAACTGTTGTTAACTGGCCTTAGCTAATTCCTAATCTCTTAAATGTTAGCTAGCTATTAGGATTCAATTAGTATGTATGGTCAGAGTTATTATCATGTCAGATAACATTTGAGAGATTAGGAATAAAGATGTTAGTCAGCCTTAGCTAATGTTTCTTGCGTCGTTGGCGAAAGGGGCAATAACTTACCACTAAATCACTCACTAAAAGGAGTGTGATTTGAAGTAGATGTCTTAAGAGTTTATACTTTTCTACTTTAAGTTGAGTGAAAGAATTGAAGCTGTATTCCAACTTTTACCAGAGTATTTATTTAGATGAGTAATTGCACTTGTACTTAAAGAGTAAAGAATTTGGCTACATTTACCACCTCTGCTAATTGACATAGTGACTACTCTCTTATCCAGAGGTACACTATACACTATCATTGTGTTACCTTGATAATATTTTATGCCATGATATAATATCTGTCGTCCACTTCATCTGAACAGGGAAGTCACTGCAATGCATCACAGAACATCAACATATCACAGAGCAACATCATCACACAACAAACACGGGTGTGTTTTGAAGCTACTTCAAACCAGATGCATACTAGTAAGATGTTCACTTCCACATTCCTCATCTTGAGCTGCTCTGCTTTTGCTTTTAATGGGCGTGTAGACACGCTGCTCTATGCCATGCTCATGGAGCTGTTCAGTCACTGTGTGTATGTGTGTGGTGTGTGGGCGGGTGAACGAGAGCAGAGCTTTCTTTTTCCCTGAGCATGCTGTCACCTCCAGTTCTTCCATGTTTAGAAATAATTCTATTACTGAGTGCTTTTAAGGGACACATATTTCACTCTATATATATATATATATATATATAATATTTAACATTTTTTTAAAATAAATTAATATGCTGAATGGTTCTGAAGACAAATGCAGTGAGGGTACTAGTGTAGGGGTGAACTGCAATTACAAGCAATTACAAGGTTGAGTCAAATGAAAATCTACCACTGACTGTTACAAAGTGCTGACACTGGAGACTCCTTCCAAAAACTCAATAAATCTCTTCACAGAAAACATACACTTTTTAAAAATTAATTTATGTGGATACATTATAGAAATAATAATGTGTTAAAATGAGCCCATTAATATAAACCCTGCAGCCAGAACTACTGTCACAGCTGTCACAACTATAGACAATTTAATCACCACCTTCTAACCAATCAGAATCAAGCATTCAACAGTACTGTGGTACAAAATGGAACAAAAAGCACAATAAGGTGATTAATTGAAAGAGCATTAACCAAAGGCAAACATCCATGGGCTTTGTTCCACAACCAGGCAGATAATGAAAAGAAAAAAGTACACTGTATAGTTTACTCGATTCCTGGGTTTGCCAAATAAGCAATTAGCTGCCACCCCCATGACGACAAGAGGTTTGGTGAAGCTGCATGCAGCTACTAAATAGCAATATTGAAACTAGAACTATTTCCATGTGTTGTGGTTAGATGAGAGCAAAATCTAACTTTTTGGCCATGAACCCCATCAGCATGTTTGATGGACACAAGGGAAAAGCACCTGATACCCAGTGTAAAATCTGGTGGTGGATCAGTGATGCTTTAGGGCTGTTTTGCGGCTGGTGGTCCAGAGGCTCTTATGAAGATTAATGGCATCATTATATCCAGGATATTTCAGCACACAACCCACAACCTGGTTGCTACTCCTAGGATGTTAAGTCTTGGCCTTTCATCAAGATGGCCACAAACATACATTCACATCAGCACAGAAATGGCTGCCAGAACAAACAAACAAAAAAAATTCAACTGTCATCACAGTCTGTGTATCTACTGAACACCTGTGGTCCGACTTGTAAAGTGTGTCCACATGTGGAAACCTAAGGTGTGGTTTAGAAAGCATAATAACCTGAAATGATCTGTATAAGGAACTGGTCCAAGATCCAGCTACACGTCCAATGTTAGTCTTTACTGAGAGCAAAAAAAAGAAAGGAAAAAAAGAAAGAAATCACAGTGCAGGGCTGTTAGATTCATGGCCAGTCTCAAGATGGTTTCTGTATTGACTCGGACTTGTCTTGGATTTATTGTCGTTTGCACTTGAACTTGTCTCATTTATGGAAATTGGTCTTGTTAAACATGGTTTTTGTCTCACTTGAGAGTTTATGAAAAATAATGTTTGCGTTGTACTCTATATGGCCAAAAAGTATATGGACACCTGACCATCACTCCCATAAGTGGTTCTTCCCCAAACTGTTTTTATATGCTGAATAATTATAATTTCCCTTCACTGGAACTAACAAGGTTGGAGTGGAAGAACTTGAGTGGCCTGCACAGAATCCTGACCGCAACCCCACTGAACACCTTTGGGATGAACTGGAACGCCGACTGCACCCCAGGCCTCCTCGCCCAACATCAGTGCCTGATCTCACTAATACTCTTGTGGCTGAATGAGCACAAATCCCCACAGCCACATTCCGAAATCTAATGGAAAGCCTTCCCAGATGAGTGCATTTTATTATAAGAGCAAGGAGGACTAAATCTGGGATGGGATGTTCAAAATCTGGGTGTGATGGTCAGGTGTCCACAAGCTTTTGGCCATATAGTGTAATTTCTTTTCACACAGACAAAAGACAAGAAGTAATTCCTTCTTCTAGAAAACAGCCCATGAATAAATCTGATTAGTTGAAGTAAAGGTTTTGGCCTCAAAAAGCAATTGATGGTTTTTGATCTCGATCTTGACTTGGCCCCCTCTTAAGACTGTGTCTTGACTCAGTCTCAGCTAGTCCTGCTCTTAGACTTGAAAATAGTCGTCTTCACTATAGACTTATTAGAGTGTCCCCCATATATTTAACCTTCATTTTAAGAGAAAGAAGCCGAAAAGTCTGGACATGGCTATATGTCAAAAGCACTTTTGGGCTACAGATTAGAGAGTTGTCAATCAAACAATGTTGGGCCCTTGAGCAAGAACCTTAACACTAAACTGTGCAGTTGTGTCCTGTCTTAACTGTAAGTCACTTTGGATAAAAGCATGATCCAAATGAGGTAAATGTAAGTGACACACATGCATATGCACACGCAAGGGGGAATGTGAAAAGGCATTCATGCACGTTGTAAATCCCTGACAGAATAATTACCTCATGTTCACCCACACAAAATTCCCCTAGCCGACTGCCTCCAGAGGCGATATGAAATCCACCGAGAGTTTACATCAAAAGGAAACAACTCAAAACAGAAACTCTACCACTTTAAGTCAGCCACACTTGTCTATTAAATCACAGAAATTTTATTTTGGTGCCTTAATTATTTAATTTTTTTATTAGGGCATCTGCTCAATTTTGAACACAAGCAAAGACTCAATTTATCTATTTATGAGACTACTAGTAGGCTCATACATGAGCAGTGTACATGAAAAAAAACAGTAAATAAAGAAATAAAGAAATAAATAAAAGCTTCTACTTTAAATGACAAGTCCTGCATCGAGTACACATTTTGAGTTTCCTTACCAGGATACAATAGGAGTCAAGGTTAGAGCTCATGAGATAACATATCAGGATATAAAAGGCTAGTAAATTGAAAGAGCTATCTGTGTGACCTCAATAAAAATCCCTCTCTCCTCGGTAATATATCGTATTTTCACATTAGCACACACTCACACACACTCAGACACTCTGTGTCCCCCCTTCATGTTAACCTATCTCACCAAGGACATTCCTGCAGTGCTGAGTTCTACTCTTCTACTTCTATTCTAATTGGATAGAAAGAATCTGCTCATCATTTTAATATATTAATTGCAATAAAATGTGTCTTAATGAGGCTTTATTACAACCCACCAGATAGCTGAACCATTATACACTGAAGGTCAGCTAGAACACTGACCAAGACAAATCTGTCGACTTAAACATCTGGGTGAGAAATTTCAATTAAAGTATTATCTGGTCAGGAATGAAATAAAATACAACAAAAGAAAAGGAAAGAAAAGAAAAGAAAGAAAAAAGGAAATTAATGGAAAATAAATCAAATTCAAATAAATAAATTAATTAATTAAACTAAATTGAACTGGAATAATGTACCTGTGCATATAGGTGTGTGTGTGTGTGTGTGTGTGTGTGTGTGTGTGTGTGTGTGTGTGTGTGTGTGTGTGTGTGTGAATGTTGAGGCTAGCGTCCTACACGCAGTGGTGAGTTATGAAGATTTTGTCGGGGTGGTGTGCACAAGATTATGATAAATGGCCGTGTCCATCAAGCGGAGCTGCGGCCAACAAACAGATTGGGTGGGAAATTCTACTGAACGTCACAGCAGATGAACATAAATGACTCACACTGAGGCCGGACTCCAAATACACACTCGCTGTGAAGGACACGGACTTGCCCAATGCTCTGATCACAGCCCCAAAATGGCTGACTTTAATACAATGCTATCGATAGATAGAAAGATAGATAGAGAGGGAGGGAGGGAGGGAGAGAGACAGACAGGCAGACAGAGAGATAGATGGTGGCATTTTTAAACGATATCAATCAGCATCAACAGTGAAATAAGTAACAGGTGGTGCAAACATTCACACCATCTTTGGGAGATCTGAATCATAACAATGCCACAGCCATCTGTGTCAGCGATTCCAAAAGAGCATACTAAACAGAAAAAAGAAGGGAAAGTAAATAAGTAAGTAAAAAATCAACTAAGATGATCACTGATCAGGCTTATGCATTCTCAGACAATGTACTGAAAGAGAAACATCACTCTCATTCTCAATTCTGATTGGTCAGAAGGTGCTGATTCAAATCACAGCTTTATATTAATGCACTCGTTCTAATATGTTATTGTGTCTATAGTAACCACTCATTCACTGGGATGTGTATGGTGGATGCTTCACGTAATATAAGATTTCAAAAACATGCTGTTATCTAACAAAGAAAATGGGAGACTCTTCAGCACCAGGATGTTCCAGTTTCTTGGTTACATGTCACGCTGCACTTTTTTTGTCTTATTAACTTCAAGAGAAAAAAAGAGGCTGGTGAGGGAATGATTATTTCTAGCTGTTATAAGTAATAACAGGAACTTGTTTTGTGGATGTTCCACAACATTAATTATGTTAAATATGATGTGACAGATCCCATCTGGGCACCCTGTCAACGATTATTTCATATATGTTGATTATTTTATACTGTACATCCCGTGCTTGAATGTATATATGGGAAGAGGGAAAGAGCAGAAGAAAAACAAAAACAAAAATCCACTGTGTATGACAGCAATTTCACAGAGATGGCAACACAGTCCTATAACGTATAAGAATTATAAATAGTTAATGCTAAGATAAAGGGTGGAGTTGGCGCTTTTAGGTTTCCTGACGACTTTATTCTCATTTGTATGACAGCCACTCCGCTCTTCCTTTTTAGATTTTTGATGAATTTTGCATGGGATAAGGCTATACCCAGGGCTGTAGCAGCAGGCTGATGTACGTGATTTAAAATCTTTCACCCATATTTTGTCTTTTCTGTCTATCCATATGCAGGATTGCATTGCTACTAAATCACCAGATATTAATTAGTTCCCCTTTCTGCACTCTCTCACTCCCTCGCTATTATGCCTCATTGCATTCCGCTGCCCTTCTCTCCTCCTCCAGCTTTCTCGTTAATCTATCACTTTACATGCATCCACATGCAACTCCACAAAAGCTATGATCCTGTTGATCTCGAATCTGCTAGTCCAAAAGGTTTTATATTGTTAGGGAGTTGCATTACTTCATGGGCTTTAATCTTCTAAAGTCTTATAATGATATAAAGGGTTGAGATGTGTTATCAGTGTGTCAGCGGATGCAATCAGTTGTGTTGAGCAGATTTGTTCTACGATCACGAATTGCTTCAGCTACACATCCCCTGTCACTCTCACTGTCTGACAAATGACTGTGCACTACTTAAACACTGACAGCTTTTACACACAGTCCGTAAATTGCTCCTACTGCCAGGCGTAAAAGGGATGGGGAGTAAATCGTTGTGCTACATGCTGAAAGGTAACTGAGGCACAGCTTATATGAATAGGATGAGCTGTTACACCATGAGGGCACATGACAAGAATTCATTCATCAAGTGATGCTCCTTCAAATCTGTCTTTATTTAACTATGTTGGCGATCTTGTTAAGGTCCATCAGACCTTTAAAGTCAACCTAAAGCACCAACCCTCCCTCCAAACATAGGCATAAGTATGGGTGTGTAAACTACACATGTGATTTTTAAGAATCTGAATGGGCAGCTCTGAAAATTAACTCAAGTATGTGTATAACCCAACTCTGTATATAAGCAACTTTTTCTGCATTATTATTGAACTCCTTTTGAACTCCTCAGGTTGGTGTACAACACATTACGTAAATAAATATGGGATAGTAGTGATGGTAGTAGTAGTAATGGTGGTAGAAATAGTTGTAGTATAGAACTGTTGTGATATGTGCGCAGTTGTTATTGTGAGTAAGCAGTCAAGCTGTTGTGTTCTGGGTTCCTTAATAGTAGTTTATTAACGGTTTTGATGTGGAGGCAAAAAAAGAAATAGTACAGAATAAGAAGCACAATGTTACCATTTCATTTAGGCATCTTTAAAATTGGTCTAAATAATTGAGTCCATACTTGGGACAGATTCCGAGCTTGTTTGGGTTCGGGGCTTATAATTCCCCATAACTGAACTATGGATCAATTGTGCAATTCCATATGTCACTTGCGTGTATGCAGATTTGCAAAATGGTAGCCACTAGGTTCAACTGTTTACTGTTTTTATTATTTTCCTTTGGTACCCACACTCAAGTGACAAAGAGCAGTGCTTTTTGGATGCACGGAATGTCATCATGCAGGAACACAAACAAACGAGCAGCCGACTCTATAAGAAGATTTGCAGTGTAAGCATTTGCACCACAAAGGTGAGTTAATTACAGTGCTCTGGTCCTGTGAATCGCTGATTTTATGTATAAACAACCAAAAAAAATTCTTTCCCTTTCTTATGAAAGTAGAAACAGTAAGTAATGATACAACTTGAACCAATCGCATTGCTCAGCATGCAGCGCCAAGCACAGACAGATTCCACACCTGATGTGGACCATGTTGCATTTCGGTTGAAGCAAATCACAGACCATTGTTTTGAAGAGGACCAAAGATCGTTTCTCTGGACCAATTCCAGGCCCGAAATCAGATTTCACACTTCACCAATTGTACCAAACTCAGGGGTCAAACGGCAGCAAGTCTTGAATAAAAACACAGTTGTGAAAACGACCTTAGTCTAAGTAGGGCAGCCTCAGTTCTATGGTGGAAACTAAAGCCAGACAGAACATAGAGACCACAATGATCTCTTAGACCTTTTGTAAGGAAAGGGAGACTAGAGACTGGGGTAACAGTGGCATTGTCAGAGGGAGAGGAACCAGAACTGAATGACTAGGAGTTACAATCAACTCCACTTAACTGTATAAAATAAATATTAAAAAAAAAAAAAAAAAAGAAACTATTGTGGAAACTAATTCCATTTTCTCTAAAGTTCTCGATTTCTGCAAATGCTGTATATAAAAACGTATCAAAACATTACCTTAGAAGACTGAAAGCATCACAGTGCCACTCGTTTTGTAGTCTATGAAGGAGATGGAAGTGCATTGAGAGATATATTTCCTATAAAGATGTTTAATGCACCATCCAGCAGCTTTCACGCACCTGGAAGGAATAGCCTGCCAATCTCAGGGTGCAAATTACTGGGACAAATCATGGAACAACCAATGTGTAATTCATGCTCATGTGAGTGAGTAGGAAAAATTGGCATGCTGTTTGAAAACAGTGTAAGATTAGACCAGACATAAGTAGGCATCCTTAAATGCCGTTTCATCAAAAGTCACAGTGTATATATTTTTACAGTGATTGACTAAAGCACAATCCTGAAAGCCAGGCCTTAAATGACACATTTTACTTCTGTCTTAATGACTTAAGAACACACACACACACACACACACACACACACACACACACACACACACATACATATATATTTGCTTAATCAACATTTCAGAATATTATATATAAATGAGCCTGAAGGATTAAACAGAGTCTATCAGTTTGACTCCACTACCAAGAACTGTTTTTAGTGCACTTATGCCAAGAGTAAAAATGGACCATCTTCCCCCTGGTCAGCAGTGAAGCTATTGTCCCAGCCATCATTCAGAGATGTGGAGATCTGTCTCTGCTTCCCCAACAGGCATGAGAGTCCTTTGTGGCAGCACGACACACTCATCCAGTGTCCCTACTGACAGCTGAGACATGGTGAACTAGGTGTATTGCACTGCAGTCCCTCCCTGGCCGTCTCTCTGCATCTCTTCTCTTCTTCATCCCTTAACATCTGTATCCTGTGACTTTGAAAGACACGTCCCAGCTCTGGGATGGAGGTCCCAGCAGAAAGCAAGGGAGAAATCTCCCAGGAAGATTTTTTTTCCCTTTGCTGCTGGTATGCATTTGGGAAAATCAATCCAAGGGTTCTAAAGAACAGTCTATTTAAATATTGTGCAAATAATGTGGCAAATTACAAACATACTCATTAAGTTTAGCACAATTAAAAGAAAACAGTTAAAGTGTAGGATTTAACACTTAACACTTTCTCATTTCTTTGTGTGCCTATAAGGAAATTAGGTTTGTATATACTGTGCTCTCCTGGCCACGCAAATAGAGAAATCTGCCTCGTCTTAGAACTAAGTGTGAAAAAATAACTGATGTTTCTGAATGCAATTAAAATCAAGACACTTCTACCGAATGAAGACATGACAAGTCTGATCAAATAAGGCAAACTTAATTAAATGCAGCTCACATGTATATATTATGTATATAATTATAGTCAATCAACTCTCTTTCTTTAAACTTTGTTGCAAAAAAACATCATTTTTGGATTACATAGCAGAACAAAATCCTCTGGACAGATGTTAAATTTCATTCATCCATCCCTCGCAAAAATCAGTGAACACATCTTCTCCCGCATGATTCCCCCCAGAGGAATTCAGCAAGCGCATCAGAACATTTGAGCTGTGACAAAACTCTAACCTATGAGAGCTGCTTAGTTTAAATAAATAAATAAAGCAAATGAAATAAATCAATAATATCACATTTAGATTTGGAGTGTTCAATGATATTTTACATTTTTTGTGTATCTTAATTTTTAAATCATTTAAACAAAATAAAAATAAATAAATGTAGGATCTTGCACAACCCTGCAATTAGAAATTCACAAAATTATCCATCTTAAACATGTTAGCAAACATGCACCATGCTTTTCATCACACATCTTGCCTCACTCTGCCCACATGCATCCACGCACACACACCTCATCACATGTACACATAATGACTATCGATGCTTTTCACATACAATATCATTTCTACCTGTAAAGATTTTTATTTATTTGCACTTAATCATCTGTCACAGAAACATTTCACCAATATCTGTCAGTGCCAATATCTATAAAATAATTTGATTCTTACAGAAAACTTACTGATTGACACTGATATTACATTCTTATAATTACAATTACAATTACAAAATTAATGCTTAAGAAATTTTAAAGATAGTTATCACTGAAGTGGATTAATTTCTGATATTTCCAATCCCCCCCATGAATTTGTGTAGACAATTACATAATTGGTGCACAAAATAAGGAGTCAGTTCTCACCCTGTAGTACCTTTTTAATTAGAGTCTTCCACTGGAAGAACTTTACTGGACATGAACTGGTGTTGGGGAGGTGAGGAAACACTTTAACTGTATAGCAATATTATATTTTGTCTCAGAACATTGCCAGTTTTATGGTTCATTGAAGTGGCTGCTAAATGTGTTACCTATTCCGGCTATGACACTGAGCACTAACAAACAGCTATCATGTGGTTTCGTGCTGGTGATGCATGTGTTTTCACATGACCATGATTAATCTTAGTGTGCCAAGAGCTAGACTCAGTGGAGCCAAATATAATGAGCACAGGAAAGGTCATTCACAGGCAAAGTACAGAAGAGGGCAAGAAAACAGAAGCATTCATTTCCAGTAGTACCAACAAACATAAGGAAAAGATGGTTAGCTTGTGGTTTGAATATATAGTGGAAGGTAAGGTTCTTAAATAGATGAAAAGTTAATAAGCAGTGACAGCTGGTGGTGACATCAGATGGGAAGGTTAAAATCGAATCAATAGCTCAACAATGAATCTATTAGGCTTGAGCAATGGGGTTATATCGTAAGGTCTTATTGACGGCATAATAAGAATGTGGGTCAAACTATTACACAAACACATAAAGACAGATAGGGAGCTGCATTTGTGATCTCTTTTTGTTTCCTCTCAATCCTAAACATGCTAAACAGATAAGTTATAACCCTTTTGGTTCAAACTAAAAAAACACTAAAATTACAGTTTGATCATCTGTCCTTTTGTGTCATTTGTACTTTTATTCAACAAAGTATGCTTAGTCTACATTTCTACTTTTAGTTTCTCCTACAAATGTATTTTCTGGGGGAAACGGATGATCGTGAAAATAATCTACCCCATTTGCATTCATTACACCTGAGACTGTATTTCACAGTCACTGCTGATGATGTGTTACAGATGTCTCAGTGATGTGGAAGCTGAAAAATATCAGTCCCGATGCACAGAACATCCACAAATTTCACTCTCCAGTAGACTGTATGAATCTACAGTCTGGGCTAGAAGGAAATCAGCCCCAGCCTCGCTTCTTCATACCATGTAGTGTATTTTTCTTATAACCATTTATAGTGCTGTTACAATATTTCTTATAACCATTTATGGCACTGTTATGTCCACAATAATCTGACTTAAAACATTTGTTAAGAGCAAATAATCTGAACTTCATGCCAAAAAGCATGAATTTGAAAAGCATGCCAAAAAGAAACCTTATATTGACATATAATAAACTAAAAGTTCAAAAAGTTAGTTAAAAAAGTGTCACTGCTAAGCCAACTCTACCTGAATTATAATTAGTTAATGCTAGGTCTTGTACAGCCTGCCTCTTTAAAATCTACACTTCCTGCAGCTCCACCATAAATCCAACACCCTTGATCCAGCTAATCATTTAAATTGATTAGCTGAATCAGATATCCTTAATTAAGTATTGGACTGCACTCTTCAGGAAAGTAGATCTCCAGGGACACACCCTAGTATCTAGCAAGCTAGCGAGGGCTGAATTGTTTTATTGTAATTTCTTGCAGTTTCTGAAATCTTAACATGCTGCCCCATGCATATAACCTTGCCTCTGTGACATCTTACACTAGCATAATTAGTACCCATAAGGCATAGCAGCTGAGAGTTGGAGAAGAAGTTTAAGAAGGTATATAGGACATTGGAGCTTAAGAAAAAGTTCCACAAGTGCAACTTCAGTGGTGTCCCTGCTGCTGTAGCCATTCTTGTGTAGCTGATATGCTAAGAAGGTAATGGCTTTAGGACTTTTAGGATTCTCATCCATCTTTCTCCCTCACTCTCCTCATCTTCCAGCATGCTCTCTTATTCATACCGACCTGCCACTCCACACCCTGGTGCCTGCCAATGGCTGAATTATTTTATTTGGATGTCTTGAGACTAAGACTGACCAGGATATTTTGAATTCATCCAAGGCGATATCTCATTTGTCTTGTTTGGGGTGCGATCAATGCCTTTTTTTACTCCCTTGTGAAAGGTTTTGAGAACTGCAATATAATTATTGATTAGGCTGAAGGGCTTACATTTGGACACAGGATAAGCAGCTGAAGTCTTTTTAGAATAGCACTTTCACTTCTGTTGGCCACTAGAAAAAAAATTAACAGGTCAAAACTTGGCAACGTGACATCTATACAAAGTGATTTGTGACTCATAGATTAGTTAAACTACACAACTTATACTTACAGTGTATCTCTAAACACTATTTATGCATATTACTTAATTCTTAAAAACAAATAAAAAACATTACAGGGCTGCCAGGTTTCCCCACAACTACCACTTAAAAAATAAAACAAAAAAAACTATTCAATAGGATTTTCAAAACAATTTAGCACACATTTGTGATTTGTAGTATCTGCAATATGTGGAATTTATACATGGAACCTGCAAGCCCTGTTTGTGGGACCAACACCAACTTCGTTATTATTATACGAATAGCAGGCCTGACCTAAACACTGCCTTACTGAGCTCCAAAATAAAAGCTTTTTTTTTTTTTACGATTTCTCTGAACAAACAAAAGAAATATGCTTTAATTTATTGAGCTGCAGCTCGATAAACACACACAGACAACATGCTCTGTACCGTTTTCAGGGCATAGCATTAAGACATTAAGATACTAATTTGAAATGAGTGAACAGCAATTAAAGCTAAGATAAAAGTTTCTTTGCTCCTTTTGAGTGAAACTGAAAAGTAATCGTAATACTGCTTTTTTGTGTAGTGGTAATGTGCTGGCCTTGTAATCAGGATTTGAATCCTGCTATCGTCTTCGTTTTCCTTTCGCCTTATATTACACGATTCAATTTAACTAACCTGTTCAAGGTTGAGGAAAATCATATTTTTACTACATGATCTAGTTGTGTTAGTTTGACACCAACACAGTTAAGTTGGAAGAGTACATAAAAAGAAACAAATAAAACATGACATAGTTGTATGGTTCTGTCACCTTGTCACATTTACTGGTATTTACGTGCTACTACCTCCATCTAAATGTATGCAAGCAACCACACAATCACATTAGTTCCTACGGCCCAGTTATGTAAAATTCCTTCCTTATTAATGTCCAGATAAGCCATGAACATGGCTGAATGTTTCACAGCTGTAAGACAATTTACCGTTTTGTTTTGTTTAATAGTCACCTGTTTTGACTAGCTCCACAGACTCAACAGACATGATGAGACGTTTTGAATTTCACTAAGGGAAAATACTTCACTGTCTATTCTGTTTTTTTGTTATCAATATTTTTAAACAAGCCATATTGTCAGAAAAGCAAAGGTAAACAAAGTGGAAAATCTGTAAAAGTCTGTGAAAATCCCCTGTTTCTGTGGCTAGTCTCGAATTTGATGAGCTGCCTTCAGCTAAATCATTTACATAAATGAATGTGATTGGATAAACCACAACAGAATATCTGCTACAGATTAGAAAATAGAGGCCATTTTTCCATATATTAAGTAGCTCTGCTACAGTATTTTACCAAGTTCGATCCTCAAAATACTTTGCTGGGTTCGCATCTGGACTGCAGTCCACCAGTTGCCGACCTCTGCCCTAAGGAAACGTTAACGTACGGGCTGATGATAAAGCCATATCTCAAAATCCTTCACCCCGGCCCGGGGCACGATGATGGCCGAGTGCCAGAGAAGACTTTCGGCCTGAGCCCTTTGAGCCTGTGCGTGTTTCAGAGTAAAGGAGAGTGGATTGGGCTTTGTGTGTGTGAGAACCAAGGCTGCACATAAAAGCTCTCAGTGCACAGCCACTACAGAAAGGGACAGAGAGATGGAAGCGATGGTCTCAGAATACTAATCCCGTTAGCACAGCAATCAAAAGCCATGCCGCATTCTCATCCCTCTGTTGCACACCACCTCTCTCTCTCTCTCTCGAGCTCTACCTTACCATTAACTCATAGCATGACAGCCTTGAGTCTTCAAACTCGGAGAAAGTCATTATAATCTGCAGACAGACAGAAATACTCCACTTTCAATGGTTGCCTGCTCAGATGAATTCCAAATGCAGCTTTAGTCCTACTGCTTCAATTACTGCTCAAGGATCTTGTTTTTTCTTAATCTTTAAAAAGGAAGGATAATCTACTAATGAGACACAAAGAAAGATGAAAAACAAAATTACAGCTGACTTGATTTAATGCCATTTTATCACTTCCTCTTTTGATAAATAACTTAAATAGCTATACAGATTCTGAGATCACACATGAAATTGGACCGAGTCTCTGGTAGCTGACAGTAATACAGCAATATACTGTCCAATTTTTTTCCCGTCCTCTCCTAGTCAGTCTTTTTTTTTTTGTTCATTTCTTTGTCCTCTCCTCTTCCCCTCTGCATCTATCCTGATCGTTATCCCCTTGTCGCTCTCTCTTCCGCACACACACAGTGGCGGGATTGTGGGTGAATCATTAGCTGTGGGACTGATTTCCCCTGACGGATTACAGCTCTGTTCTCCAGGCGAGATAAATGATAACTTCGGTAACACAGGGGGAACAAAAAAAAAAAAAAAAAACAGAAAAATAAACAAAAAAATTGAAAAGCAAGTGAAATTAGACTTGCTTGCGCTGCGCTCCCAAATTATGTTCTACCTCTCATTTTTGCAAATGCTGACCTCTCCCTCTGTTTTTTTCTCTCTCTCTCTCTCTCACATACATACACACACACACACACACACACACACACACACACACACACACACACACACACCTTAGGCCACCTGTTTGTTATTCTCATCTGGCCTGCCACACGAGGGATTATTTAAGCTTCACCTAACTCATTTCAAGGTGCAATGGCCTAGGGAGTCGAGCAGCACTTTAATCCGAGTGAGAGTGAGTAAGCAAGAGTGTGTTTACATGTGTGTGCGTGTGTGTGTGTGTGAAAGAGAGAGAGAGAGAGAGAGAGAGAGAGAGGAAAGAGAGCCATTAGTACAAGTGAAATTGCTCTTAGGCTTAACTAACAGAATAAAGGACACAAAGCCATCATCAAGCCAGACTATTCATAATCCATTTGGAAGCTACGTCTCCAGCATGTCTTAGAAAATGAAGTTGTCAAACCACCACCACAAACATACTGTATCTGTGTGGCAGTTTGGGGAAAGCCATCAGATGAAACAGAGAAACATGATGAATAATCGTCTTTTGACCAAAATTGTGTTCTTTTTCTAATAAGTTACTTTATACCGCAACATAGATGAATTCTCAGATCAGAAGGTGCGCAGTCATTTTAGATTAAAAACATAAAACATTAAAACATAGGTTTGTATTAATGTGCTTGTTCTCATATGTTATCATTTCCATAGTAACAGCTCATTCACAGGGACCTGTATAGCAGACAATCTACATTATCTCAGGCTAATAATAGACAGATTGAAAAAAATGTGTTGTTTAATAAAGAAGAACTTAGAATTATTGTGGTGAAACCTTCCATTAAGAGAAAGGAGAAAGTTAGGTTTATGGAACAGTTATGGAAGGAGTCTCCAGTGTCAGTGCTTTTTTTTTTTTTTTTTTAACAATCACAAGGTTCCATACGCAGTGGTCTTTTTTTTGCCTCATTATCTTCAAGAAACAGAATACAGGAGAGGCTGGTGATGGATAAACTGTTTATTATGTTATCGATAACAGGAGCTAACTAGGCTCATGGATGTTCCATAACATTAAATGTACCTATAAACAGTTAGAAAAACATGAAGAGCAGTACAGTGTGTTGTGTGTTACTCCTTACTTGACATCTCTACTTTATGAAAACATAACTGTATAACTGACCAAATCTGGTGTCTGTCTGCACAGATCATGCTGGCTAAGGAGCCACTTTAATAAACATAGCAATGATAGCAGTCAAAACCTTGCTAAGTGTGCTTCTCTTAGGCAATTAATGTCATCATTTGATCAAAATTTGAATAGTTACACGCCATAGCGAAATGGACTTAAGCCTTATCAATTCAGTTTGTAATCATTCTACTGGCTGTCAAAACGTCTGCGATGCTCATATCATCATCAAAACAAAGAAAAGTCCTTACACAAAGTTTTAAAATGTTGAAATGACCTAATAAAAAGACATGAATAACAAGTCATTTAGCCAACAGAACAGAAGTGACTGAATGAATCAGCGATTATTTCAGCTATCAGCTGAGTGAAGAAGCAAAGAATTTGATTGTGCAGAAGAGAAAAACAATCTGTAGAACTATCTATTTAGTAAAATAAATAAATAAATAAATAATTGACCACGTGAAGGGTTTCCCTAGGCCTCCACACATGTATCCTTACAGCTAAAAACAAACATTCTGATGGATGAAGGAAGAAAATCTGTTCAGGTTTTTCTTTTTTTTCCCTACTGTCCATATGTTGTGCACAGGAGGCTATAGCCCAGGTGGAAGAATAGCATCATGACCCAGATAACTGGGACTTTATAATGCTTCAATTATTCTTCCTGTAAGCAAAATAGGATGTTAAAGTAAGACAGAGAGTGACAAAATGAGGGAGAGAGTGAGAGAGAGAGAGACTCCGGAGGATAAAAAGAAAGACATCAGTTGTGCTGCTTATTTCCTAATTTAGAATCTCTTTTTGACTAGATGGTGCTCACTAAAAGGGAGAGGCAATCAAAGGCAACACTGAACTCACTGTGACCTACAGGAAATGTGAGCGAACACGAGACACAGATAGACAGGCACAAAGAAAGGAAGAGATTTAACCCAGTGAAATCTTGACTCGGAGGCATGACCAAAAAGAAACAAGCATGAATGGGCTGGCTATTCATTCACTAAGAGACCGCGCGTCTGTGTGAGACAGGGTGATAAGATGTGCATGCCTATAAGTGTCTTACCATGGTTTAACATTACCTAGCTAACAATAGCTGTTTGACAGCTATGCATTCAATACCAAATAACAGACTCGGATTCAATACCAAATAACAGACTCTCAGACCCTCTTGAATATGAATTTTGTATATTTGAATTATATACATGTCAAAAAATTGTTTTATTTCTCCTTTGGTTTCAGAACCCTAAATACAAATCTCACTTTCATATCATATGGAACAGACTCAGCATTTAGCCAATCACAGTCATCTCTTGTGCTATATATACACACACACACACACACACACACACACACACACACACACACACACACATATCTACATTTATATATATATATATAATTTACTCAGGGGGCACGGTGGATTAGTGGCTAACACTGTTGCTTCACACCTCCGGGATCGAGGGTTCGAATGCCGCCTCTACCCTTGCTTCTGGGGTTTCCTCTGGGTACTCTGGTTTCCTCCCCCAGTCCAAAGACTGTTGTAGGCTGATTGGCATTTCCAAATTGTCTGCTGTGTGTGTGTGTGTGTGTGTGTGTGTGTGTGTGTGTGTGAGATTGTGCCCTGCGATGGGTTGGCACCCTGTCCAGGGTGTCCCCTGCCTGTGACCCGATACAATAATAATCAGAAAGCAACCTTACAGAAATCTAGATGTAGACTTGGATCCCTAATGAACAAGCCATCAGTGATGGTGGCAAGGAAAAACTTCCTGAGAGGACAGGAAGATGAAACCTTGGGAGGAAATGGACTCAAATGGGAACCCATCAAACGGAACAGTCTTTATGACTATAGCAGCATTTCTTAGGTACAAAACTACAGTATCAAGGTTCACAACTAGCCAAATTCTGTGGGAAAACCACACACCTGACAACACTGATCATAACATGCTGAACAACTTGCATGGCGCTAATTTACATCCGATTTTGTGATTTTAGGAAGCGGCAAAAATCACGCTGCTGCTATTTTAATACATTGAACGGAATATGTAATCAGCCACACTTCCCATTTCTTGTACAATCCTCCCTCAAATGCATATTTATGAAGGAGAGAAGCACACTTTGAGTGTTTCCGCATGCTTAAGGATTTCCACATTTAGGCTTGTGCACTAGTTTCATACATAACACACAAGTATTTTGTGCAGTATCCAGCCTAATTACACCTAAAACCAGGCATAAACAGCTTAGTACATGGACATGAGAGCTCACAGAGGTCCTGCTCAGGATCTAATTAAAAGCACAGACCCTTAACCATTTCTTCACCCTCTGACTCACCTGATTTCACACATTATGGAGGCCTGTGATATTTTGCCACAATAACTGGCGTCCAAGGGCATGCAGAAGCAGGGTGCTGCTGCAACAACAGCACCGTATTTTAGTGTCAGTGAGTTAGCATGCTATCAAATATTCTCAAACAAGTCCTCATGTTCTGCTTATAAATGCGCTTTCTGTATTGATCAGTTCCTGTCAGTGGTGTAGTCACTAAGAAATAAAATCAAATCAAATCACTGCATGATGTGTACAATTCAATTGAAGTGTGACATGCTCATAAAATTTGTGTGCATGCCAAACCATAGTAAATATTCAGTAGTTGTCATGCAGTTAAGCTTTTTATTGATAGAGCTTGCAAACAAATCCAAAAGTGAGTCAAAGTCGTGAACAGTAAACGGGCAGAGGTCAGGCGATCAGCGAACAACAATGTCAAGGCGATAATCCAAAATACATAAAGCAGGGGCCAGAACCAGATCAAGGACCGGAGTATCATAACAAGGAACAAAATTTCTCGGTAAAGTCAGGCGGGTTAGCACTGAATGATACAAAGAAACACAGCGGTTTAAATACACAAACTAAGCACCAATCTTTTCAAACTAAGCACCATTCTTTTCAACTGTCCAGTGAACTGTGATGTCAGTGAACACTCATTGTTAGTTTTGAAGCAGTGCTATGGATATTTCAATACATCAATTAGTCAAAATAATTGAATGCAGTGAGTTTAATAGCAATGCTAAGTTTAATAGCAAAGGCAAATCACAATGGTAAAATAACGATTAAAGGCGATAACCACACTGTATACGGCATCTTATACGCCACGCTGCATACGCTATCACACATGTACGCTATATCTTCCATCATTTTAAGCCCTTTTTTCAAGGCAATATTAGAACTATAATTTGAATATTCAATCTGTCGCAAAACATTAAGGCTTTATCAGTGCTTGTATATGCTCATGTTAGTGGCACTTTAAACTCACCACAGATGCTGCAACACATTTAAGCTTAATTTAATTTCATGACATCCTCTCGAGGCAATGAGTTATTTACAGCATGTCTAACTAGTTAACTGTCTCTTTACCAAACCACAACACAGTTAGTCACCTGGATACAAGATGATGAGTGACAAAATTGAGAGAGAGGGAGAGACAGAGAGGGGGAGAGAGAGGTCCTACTTTGGATTTATGCCTTGCAGCTATAATTAAAGTTCAATCAAACTGAAATTTGACCCCATTTGCTGCTTACCTTGTAACGCTTACTGATAGAAATTATATGAGAAGGGATAAAAAGTCTCTCAGTAAGTGGAAAAGGGGGGGAAATTCAATTTTATTTCGCAGCACCATATCATTTAAACATTTACCTTGACGCTGGGCTAAACACTGCATGGTGATGTATCACCAGTGAAACAGATGATGAGGGTGATCTTATGCCTTTTGTGTTCATTTTTACAATTATGTGTACTATTCTGGCATCATTAACAAGGTTGGAGACACTTTAAGTGCATACGCTGTTAGTGATTCTCATATGTCCCTGTTTTGTTTTAATTTGTGTTTGTCATTTGGCTCCACTCCCACTTGTTGCTTTGTTTCACTAATTGTACTGACTTAAAGCACAAAGCTTCCTCTTATTAGTTTGTATATATGTATATTTATACCTTCTGTGTTGCTAGTTGTGCATTTGCCTTCACTTCCATGTTCTTTATACTTTTTGGTGTTGATATGCATTTATACACTTTTGCTTTACAAGTATGGATATAACTTTGTGTTTCTCTGTCAATGTGTGCACCCTTGTACCCCACCTTCCTTCACACGTGACAAAGAAAGTGAGAGAGAGAGAGAGAGGAATATGTAGCTCACTAGCTTTGGCAGCTAAAATAGCAATCCCATTGTCTTATTTTTGAGATCTTTTAATCCTATGAAGGCTTGACTTAATCAAAAACTAATAAAAGTCTAGAACAGGGGTCATCAACTGGTGGACTACAGTTCGGACGTGGACAGTGGACTGGACCAAGCACTATCAGTATGATAGCGCTAGTCAGTATCAGTATCAGTACTAATCAGTAAATGTATGAGGGAAAAAAACTGTCCATATTTAAGGTTTTCCAAACATCACAGCTTTTGTAGCAAACCCTGCCTTGCAGCTTATAATAATAATGTAAATTATTTCACTAAAGACAGCTTATCAAATCAGAGGCCAACTACAGGACTATGTCAGAAAATGAAGTTTTCACAGGTCACTAGACAGAAGTACTATACATGTCTACTGCATGTCTATCGCTTACAGTCATTGGCATTAGTAAAAAGTGGTAACCTGGAGCGCCACAACAAAATCTAACAAACCATTTCAAATATATGTGTCGTATTTGTAGTCATTACCTAATTATTAATTGTACAGCATTAAAAGATTGCCATTCAGTCATTGTAGTTGCTTATCCGGACCTTTATGAGCGAGGATTTTTTTTTTTTCCTTTACCCTCCCTGGTTTGTATCTATCATACGATAAGGGAAAGTGAGTATCTGTAAAATAATAATAATAATAATAATAATAATAATAATAATAATAATAATAAATAAATAATAATAAACATACAAACAAAAATATGACCAGTGGCATTAAAAATGAACTGTTTATTCTTTGGCATGCAGAGATAACCAGGAAGTCACCTCCTTTTGATATATGCACCTTGGAACAAAGAATACATCCAAATGCAGGACTACAAAGAAAATATGCTGTATTTTCAGATATGGTGCAGGTCCCCCACTGGAGTAACACGATTCATCAAACAGGACATTTTCACAGGTTCAGTTTCATCCCTGTGTGAGTTTGTGCCCAATGTATGTATATACATGACTCGCACTCATCCAGAATCGACTTAGCTACTGTGGTGTGTACTGGTGTGTGTCTGTGTGTTTGTATTCAGTGCATATACATTTAGCAAGTTGCAAGAAAGGCAACTGTAATGACTAATGAGAGTCCTCTGTTGGACCTCACTCACAGCCTTAACCTATCACAAACCCCCCTCCCAAATAGACAAAGTGCTGTTCCACGTATGATAACAAGCGTCTCTGATGGATGCTGCACACATACAGCAACAAAGCACAAAGATGGTCTATTTTAAACAGACAGCTTATCCACATGGGGCGGAGGATTCCACAGGGCCAGGTTTAAAGGTTTTGACAGCTCTCTCCATGCTGTGTGTGGAGACAGTGATAAGCATCATCTCAGTAGCTGGAGGGAATGCTGCCTACATCAGACAGAATGCTCAACATGTTTCCATGGCAAAATACAACTCTATTCTTATACATAGCGACATCTAGAATTATTAGCACCTTTTATAATAATAATAAGAAGAAGAAACATTGTATAAAATAAAAATTAAACACAATTTTTTTTATCTTTAATAGTAAGTTTTTTTTTTGTTTCATTTTGTTTTTTTAATACAACAACGACAAAAAAGTACCTTTTCTGTTTCCTTGGAGGTTTCAAACATGTATTATATAAAAAGAACAAAGCCAAAGGTTAAAAAGATCAACAGATGGTTGCTGGTAAAAATAGTGATTGCTAACAAGGAAAAGCCCACTTACTTATGTAAAATATGGTGGTGGATCAGTGAAGATTGAGAACATCATGAATTTGTCTGATCATCAGTATATTTTAAGCTGGTCTACCTCTGCCAAGAGGTCAAAACATTGCCACTGATAGATGTTTAAACAAGCCAATGACTCCAAACATCCAAATCAAGTCCTTCTCTTCTGATCAGGTCAAAATATCCATCCATCCATCCATTTCCTGTACTGCTTATCCTGCACAGGGTGGTGGGGAGCCTGGAGCCTATCCCAGGGGACAACCCATCACAGGGCACAATCTCACACACACTCCCACACCCATTCACTTACTATGGACTGGAGTGATATAAAAGTTAAATCAGACACAATGCGTGCCTGACATGCAATTATGAAAGACTCTGCCACAAATTTGGTATGGAACTGAATATGAATATATTATTCAGAATTCATGTGTTGTGAACAGATCAAAATACGAGGTGCATTGTTTTTTTTTTTAGTTGAGACTAGAGGTCTGCAACATTCTGGGATCACAAAAAAACTATGCAAAACAGCACACAGCAAGTGGCACGAGTGGAATATTTTTCATTTCATGCAGGCAAGTGGTCAGATATGAAGCTCGTGAGACAAAAGAAAGACCACATTCATTAAGGTATATGAGAGTCAAATGCGATGCATTTACAAGGTAAATTCATTCGTCCTTACTAACTGGTGATGGTCATCATGGTTTTAGGCTACTAGTTTGATAGTCATATTTTGGAAAATAGAACCAACAGAATTTGTTAAAAAATGTTGCAGGCTCGAAAAAAAATGTATGTTATGAGGTGTAGCTGAGATAGAGTTACTGTCAGAGCCAGAGTCAAATGTCACAATGCTGACAGTACCGGCACTGCTGGACTCTTTCCCAGGGTTTCACTGCAAAAAAAATGACATCTTAGCAAGTGAAAATATCTTGAATATAGTCAAATTTAACTAGTATTTCCGATTATAAGATTACCATAAACCAAATATAAGATTACCCATTTTTTTTTGTTAATTTCAAGTTTCTGTTGGCAGATAATTTTGTTCATTTTAAGCCTGTATAGAAATAAGCAAAATTGCCAATAGAATAAGAAAATGTAAAGTTTAAATATAGTAAAAAAAAAAAAAAAAATTAAAAAAGTCCCAAAATAGGTTTTACAGTCTTCTATTTGGTTTATTGTAATCTTATAATAATGTTAGATAAATTTGACTATATTCAAGATATTTTTACTTGGTAACATGTCAGGTTTTTGCAGTATTCTGGGAATGGTACATATTTAATAAAAAAAAAAAAAGCCACTCCTACTTTGGGTTTAAATCCATACTGATACAAATTTTGGAGCAATAAACAGATACAGATAGCAGCATTGCGTTGCAAACCTTATAACTCTGGTTGAGTAAACATGCTGATGCTAGATTCTGTTTTAAGTTTCCAGTCATTTTTTTATGCTTATGCTACTCTAGGAATCTGTATGTGAACCTCAGAACATACTCAAAAATCAAACAAATCTTAAAAGCTTTGACGAGATTTGACAGAGACAGGTGTTTGAATGTCAGATGTGCTTTACACCTCCGAGCAAAGATGCACTTGTGAACAGAACCAGAAGCAAAACCAGAGACAGGAGACAAAAAAAATTATAGAAAGGTCTGTGAATATTTACTGAGATCTGGGGAATACACATGACATTCACAGATAAACACATACAACGTCCTCCAGAGTGTACCCCCTATCTTCACAGGCCGGCACCGTGAAAACTATTTACAACACGCAGCTGTCATAAAAGCCCCTGAGGCTTACAGCAAGGGTCAGGCGTGCAATTAGAGCTCCCTCAAAAATCACAACTCCTTTGGATATAGAGTAGGAGAAGAAGAAAAAAAAAATATATAGCTCTCAGAATAAGAACAATCATGAATTCACGCTGTTCCCTGTTAGATAACTCTTTGATTTTTTTTTTCTTTCTTTTTCTGACAATGTCTACCTGCTGTTTCATGGTGCACAAGAACTTGCTGTTTCCCTTGACATGTTGCTTCCGAGATGTTTTGTATGGATGGGGCACATTTATCAATGACTGATTATTCCACGCTCTACAGTGAGGTGGAATTACACCCCTGTCTCTCAGCACACAGTCAATGAGGCCAGCTGAGGAGGGAGAAAAGCAAGCACAATACCAGGCTATTAATGCAAGAGGATTGCAGATATGGCATTTCAAGAGGGCCGGCGTAATAGAACAAAACCTTCACTGTTTGATCTGTCAATTAGCACAATAAGCTGAAAGATGGGGCTCGCTCTTGTAGGTCGCATTAGTAGAGAGCCACGAATATTAGATGAGTGAGATGTTTGCTTACCTAGGTTTGCTTTGCATCATGATGTGTGAAGGGTATAATTATACAAGCTAATAGGCTGTAGTAAAGCCAAATGGTGATTTGGGCAAAAAGGTCATAGTATAGGCTTAAAAGGTCATGTGATGGTTTTGTACGCATTTTCATAGAACATATGTCATGTATTCCATAGGATGTTATAAGGAAGGCTATAGCAGACCTGCCAGTGCTTAGTCTCGCCATGGAGCCCTCTCTATGCGTTATTCTATATAGTACTTTCACAATTTATTTGTCTGAGGTAGAAACTGTAGTTTGTTTATATACAGCATGTATACAGGGATTTTCATGCACAACAGTCTATAGAGTTGACACAGATTGGTGCGAAAAAAAAACAAAAAAAAACCAACATCCAGTGAATTGCAGTTGTGTGGGTGGAAATGTCATTTGGTGAGAGAGGTTAGAGGAGAATGGACTTGAGGTGGATGGACTACAACAGAAGAAGACCATGTCATGTTCTACTCCTATCTGCCAAGAATCTGAGGCTACAGTGGGCACTGAAACTGGACAGTTGAAGATTGGAAAAGCATTGCCTGGTCTTTTTAAAAATTTTCAACTGTTTTTCTGTTGTTTTTTTCTCTCTAGCTCATTATTTATGCCAGCAGGCCTTTGCATTAAGAATTATTGTTCAAACAACTATTCCAAGAAGCAGTGAGCTTCAGTCAGTTCTACAAATTAGCATTACCAGTCCACCATGAGAAGCTAACAGTGCAGTACACACAGAGAAGCTATGTATTCTGCTGATCCTTTTTGGTCATGAAACTGACATTTATGATGCATTCTGCACATTTAAAATAGAGTGGAGAGAAAAAACTAGCTTATCTTATCTTAACACAATCATGTTGGCACAAATACGCAAAACCAGCACTGACTCTCATGTTAGCAGAGAGAGTGGGCTGTAGCTGGATTTGAATCAGAGAGCCATTCGTTTTTCCTGCATGTGTGCTTTTAGAGAGTCTGAACTGCGAGCAGCTCTCCATTCATCATGGTTACTTATCCCTCGCTTATAACACGCTGACAACAAGACAACTACAGTCAGTGAACCTTCCGCAACTACTAAATAATATAACACACAGTTTCTCTCGCTCTCTCTCACACATACACACACACACAGCCAACCTCACGGATAAAAGAATGCCTAATGAGTGCCAGAGGTTTCCATTTGTTTAGGAAAAGCGATCATGTACCTATCCCAGAAGCGATGCTAATGTCTGCAGTTGTCCTAACCTTAACCATTCTCATGAGTAGAAATGCACATTTTAAAGCACCATCATATAAGAAACATATCCTTGAGAATATAACCAATGAATCTAAATCACAGCATCTGAATTTCCACTCAAGGTCTTCATCCTATTATTATGCACAAATATAGGACTAACTAAAATGAGAGTTATTCTTGGCATACACAAACTGCACAGTAGTTATTTAGTCCGCGGGTTCTATTGATTGCGGATGCACTGTCCAAATTGACAGCAAGAGATTGAAGGAGTGTAAATGTGATGATTCGCTCAGGAGTGCATCAAACCAAGGAGTCCAGGCTCTTTTTTCTCCATAATTGCATGGTAGTGTCTCTTTTAGACCGATCCGCAGTCAAGGTGTCAACCACTTGAAGAGATATGAGTGGGCAAATTAATTAAGGCTCACTGGAGAAGCTCTAAACAGAAAAAGCTGGGCAAATGCAGATATTATAATCTCTAAAGACAAAAACTGGTCAGGATTAATATATATGTATGTATATATATACATACATATATGTGTGTGTGTTTGTTGGCTATAATTGATTTTTGAAGATTGTGGCTGTGAGCCAGCAAATTTAGCCAAATTCATGTAGTTTTACAGTAAGATTTTTTTTAACCTGACTTTTCAGTTAGTGTGAAATTTGCATTTCAAATGTCATTTTCTCTTTAAATGCCATACATGCATTCAGGCTCATTAAGAAAAAAAAGTTTTCGTGCATACAGGCAAAGACGCCGCAAAACAATTATCTTTATAGGAAAAAAATGGCCATACCGTTCAATGCTACAAAACGACGATACTACAAAAGCTTACACAGAATTTCCACCACAAATTAACTGACAAAACAACAACTCGTGTTTGATGTCAAGATGTCAAATCTGTATTGAGGTTTGAGAGAAATCTATACATAAATGTCATGGAAAAATGCTATTCATTTGCAAAAAGTTGGAGAATGCGAGACGAAAAGCCTTTTTTTTTTAGGTGACCAAGTTTTAAAATAGAGGCTGGTGGTTTGCCAAATAGCAAGGATCTGTTTGACAAACTTAGTTGAGATGAATGCACACTACATTACTGTAGCATATGAATGGTTCAGCAATGCATTCTTCTCAGTCTGCGAGATGTTTTTCAGCATTTTTCAAGACTGTTTGATATTCTCAGTTAGCAAGAATATGTGCAACAGCCAATTTGTTTTGGTGCAGAAGGATAAGGATAGCACAAGGATAAGGATAAGGATAGCACAATAATATGCTATAAGAAATTGTGGTATTTGGCATGTCATACCCAAATAACTATTAGGAACAGCAAAAATAAAAAACAAACACGATGCGCCGTACAAAAAGGCTATGTTTCTTTGCACTATGCCTCAGGTTCTCTTTGCAGAACAGACAATCCTTGCTGCATATGTCCCCAAATTTACCTTATTCCTCTTTATTTCTTGTTTCCATACAAATTAGCGCAGAAACAACTACCACGACCAGTAGCTCTTGACAATCACATGACAGACAGCCCTCTCTGTAGTGTGTTAGCCTTCTCTGTGATCGCTCGTCTAGTGTGCACAATGCTGCATCCACAAAACAACTGAACACAAGTGATAAAAGTTGTGTAGTGTGCACAGTATAGCGTGGCTCACATGACTGTCCATGTTATGTCAACTCATTTCCACTTTTTTCTTTCAAATCAATGAATGAATCGGTGATTAATTTCACCACTGACTCACAAACTATCCAGAGTGTTCACTACTTCTGCACAGAAGCTGTTGTTTAAGTACCACAAAGAACATATGCCACAGAAGCTTACCAAATTTACCTCTACTAGAATTGACTTATCAAAGTCAGTAGCGAAACTGTTATAGGATGTCAAGCACTGTATATTTTTGAACAATGAGAAGTAAACAGCAGCAGCATGGGAATTTGCACTTGTTTGTCAAAACATTTTTTTTTTCTTTTCCCTTTTATTCAGTTTGAAATACAAATGTGTGGTTTGTGTATTTTATTCTCGTCTGTCAACTCAACTCATCTTCTCAAAGCCAGTCACCTCTGGGATTTGTGAACAGCATTCCAAGGTTCAGTGGCTTGTCATCGTATGGAGTTTGTGAGTTGGAATGTGTCTGATGATTTCTCAAACACGCTGTGAGCTTGAAATATTCAAAACGAAAAAATATTAATTAGGTATTCAAATTAAATTTTAAAACATTTGCTTCTGACTGGGGATTTCTTTAGGCTTTAGGTGTGGGAATAGAGTTTGTAAATAGTGGCTGAAACAAAGAGTCAGAAATCTTTGCAAATCGAAAAAATATTGAAAATCTAAACTAACTACTTTTGTGAGCAATGGTTCATAATATAATAATAGGAAATCGCAGAACAGCTTGTCTGGCTATACGAGTTTGGCATAATTAAAGAGAGAGGGAGAGAGAGATATTCCAAATGCAGCCAAACATCCCCCAACATTCTCCGAAATAATCAGATAACTCCAAGCACTAAACTCATCAAAAGTTTCCACTGTTCCTTTTGTTGTCTTTGGCCGCAGGTTATTGACATCAACGCTGGCATGAGTGACTGGAGCTAAGTAGAACAAAGCAGAGTCTGTTTGTGTGTATTCTTGTGTGAAAATTTGATAATAGTCCGTATTGATGCTGCTGATCACCCAATAACCTGGCTGTCGACATAGCAACAGGGGCAGATTAGACACAGCAAAACGGGCCTTGGGGGCGCTGACCCGATTAAGGGTAAGATGTGAATATCTGATTTAAATATCTGATTCTCGTTAGGAAACATCAGTCAACACAGCCCGAAGTCTCTGTAGGCCTTCTCTCAAATGTCAGACATGGACCACGCCACTAGCACTCCCACTGCGTAAAGCCCAGATCTGGCACACTGCCTAGAGCAAAGTACAACCTTCTCTGTTGCAGAGATGCAGCGAAAAAGGTGCAGTCGCACTTCAATGAAATGAAATGCTGGCTTGAGCAATCAGAAGCTCCATTCTCCCTCTGTGCTTAAACGGATGAAAGGGATGCATTATCAACAGTGCCAGAAAGAGGAGCTGGGACAAAACCAAAAGGGGTCTCAGCACAATGCGTGAAAGTCTTGACCTCTCTACCGTTCTACCTTGAATAATTTGAGGTGTTGGGATAAGCGTGATTCCTTTGTTCGAGTGCCTACTATGCACCACTGATAGTACTTTTACAAATATGTGTATGTAAAGTAGACAGACATTTTAAACATAGTGAAAGTGTATAAATAACGTAAGATGTTAATAAAATTGTAAACAGCATTTTTACCTGTTCCAGACCACCGTAACTACACTTTTTCTTTAAAGCAACACTTAAATTATGCAAGATTTTTGCATAAATGTGTAAATAAATATAATATTAATATATCATGCCTGAAACACCCTTTTACAGGTTATGAAAAATGTACATATTAGTCCCATAACATTCACATTTAAATTGCTTAACAAGGCCTAGAGCTACAGAGCTTTGACTGCAGATTAAAGAGACTCATATATTTTACTGATAGAGCATGTATCCATTCATAGGCACTTTACACATGAGGTGACTCCCAGTAGGTTGCATTAAAAGAACTTGTCTTACCTTGATGAACATCTCTGGGTGCAATGTTGGAGATACCGTTCTTGCCATGCAGTTGGGTGACACAGCAGTCATCAGTGGGCGGCAGCAGCACACTGGCACTGGGGTCCAGAGAGTGGTTGTGGGGGGTAGCGGGCAGTATTGGCACTGGAGGCCCAGCGTTAGGGCACACACAGCCAGTTTGGGTGATTCCACAGCCTTCACTCTCTCTACCAGAGCCGGAATGGAGGCACTCCTCAAACCAGCGGCACAGCACACCACATGTAAACTGGCTGGAATTCTCATTGTTGATCAGCAGAACTTCCACAAGCCTGAAGTCCAGCGTTTCAGCAGACAGAGGTCCCTTCACTTCATTGGAATCTTGTTTGGTCTCTGCAGCGAGGCACAATTGCACAAAGTTCTTATCAAATTGCAGGAAAGCATGAGGACCAGGTACCTGGCACGGCTCTACGGATTCCGGGTCGGGCAGCGTCTGTCCACACGTCTGGTTGGGGAGGTAGTGGTCCAGGGGCAACACTAGCGGTGAGAATGCTAGGCAAAGGCCAGCGTGGCGGTTGAAGCGAAAGTAGAGGGTGTACTTGGTCGGATCGGGGTTCTCCACGGTCCACGAGCAGCCAGTTCTCAGGCCGTGTGGGCCGGGGAAAAGGTCCCTGAGGGAGAAGGAGCCGTACAGGACCCCTGCCACAAGGGAGGAGCAGGGGGAAGCCTGGCACAGCGGCACTGCCACCCAGGCCAGGGTGAGAAGGGACGACAGCAAACACAGACACAGCTGGGCAGCAGTGTTCATCCTATGTCATTGGTCCTGTGGAAAGACAAGACAAACAAGTCAGTAAAAAGAAAATACATGCACTTTACACACTTCTGAGGTTTATAAAAACCTTTAATCCTGAAAAAAAATGAAGGACAGAAAATGTGGATGGGTATATTTATATTTATTTGTGTGTTTATTGCTCTAAATGGCAATCCCATCTAGCATAAAAGCAAGGGACATTTTTAAATATAACATTAAAAAACATTTAATGTTATTAAAATCTAATTTTTCACACTTTACAATATTACAGTAGAATTTGTAATAATTAAATATAATGCACAAAGATATAAATAAACATAAATAAGTTAACAGCATAATCAGAAAATAAACAATGACAGGTTGATGTGATGCAAGTTACTGTTACCAAGCCAAAGTTGATTATTTTCTACTAACAGCACACCCCAACAGTGATTTGCCAATGGCTACAATTATGAATTTTAACCTTTTATAGTTGTAAATGTTGTTTAAAAAAAAAAAAGGCCACAAAACAAGTTAGTGCCTCTACTGTAACAGCTATAAACTGTCAGCGTAGATTAAAAAAAACACAACCTAGCTATTTAAATAGGGATGGATAAAGGTAAGTGGCTGCTTGTGAGTTACTTATGAGATTTTCCTTCAAAGTTCCCTTTAAAAAGTCATCTACCTAGATAGATAAGTTCCACGTGGAATGCAGGACAAGTGGAATAATAATATTATTCATTTATTATAATAATCTAAGAGACAGAAAGCACATTAAGAACAGAAAGTTCAGAAAACTGTTACTTGCGTATTAGATTCATTAAGAGATTTACCCTAGTAATCCTCCCTAATCTGTGCTGTGGAGCGACAGAGCAAACTGCTTTGTTTAATATTAAGTACATAAGTAAACAGCTTCAAGTTAAAGACAGAGGAGAGTGAAGATATTAGTCTGTGAGGAAGCGAGAAGCGCAAGGGTAAACACACTCAGAGAGAGGTGTGTAGCGTGCGGGACAGATGGGTGGCACAAATCGTACCACTTTAGGTCCTCCGACAGTGTTAATAGAGAGTTACTCTGTAAATCAGCCTTCCACCCCCCCCCTCTCTCTCTATTCCTGTCTGCATCCCACTCTCTATTCATTTATTTATCTCTCGCTGCATTTGCCCTCTTAATTCAGTTCCTACGCCTCAGCTTCAACTCTTTATTCACTCCTGATGCACGCTTTCTCTCTCTCTTAATTACATATGGCCACTAAGCTGCATTAGCAGGCAACTAGCCAACGTGTCAGCTCTACCACCACATACTTCCATTTCTCTCCATCTCTCTGACAGCTCATGCTATTTTTCACCCTCCCTGGGTTTCCGTGCATCCCTCCCTGGATCAATAGATGGACGTGCATGACTCTGATTTTTTTTTTTTTTTTTTTGCTACCCTTCAGCTTGTTTGTCATTCTGCTGCACCTCCTGCTTTTCTTTTTCTCCCTCTCAATCACACTCATGCTGCGATTGCCTCAGTCTCCTTCCTTCCTCTCTTGTTCTAAAACTCCTCCTCTGCAGCTTCCTACATCAGCCCATAGCTGTTGCTCTTTCCGTGTGTGTGCAGGCCGAACGTCTTTGTGCTTACACATGCACACACACATACTTTTAGCACTCGGCAAATTTGGCATTTAGATTCAGATTCCAAAGTTACAGTATATAGCAAAAAATAGAGCAATGTATTATGAGCATATTAATAAAAATGTAATGTGTTCCTACATAGAGTCGTACTTGTATCAGCATGTGGGCTGCAATTAGCAAATATCAGACTTGGGGGAGTTAATAAAAACTTGAATTTGTTTTTCATATGAACGTTTAACTTGCAGCTCCAGCTCATGGAGTCAAATGATATGCAATACTAACTTCAAACAGATTTCCGGGCCTTTATGTTAATGTGCTTTCTCTCCACAAAACAGTTTTTTGCATCAGTGTTGTACATTCTCCAGAAACTCCCTCACTGACTTTGACCAAATATGAGATGGAACACATGTAAAATCCTTTGTCATCCATCATCGTGTGAAAAACCAAAGAGCGGAAAATAGTGGGAAAACACCCATACACACTCTAAATTATGATGGGGATGAATCACTGAATCTGTTCTGTAGACAGTGGTCCAGGGGCTCTTGTGAAGATTGATGGCATCAGGCCATATTCATCGCTGAGTTAAGCACATGTAGCGAGGAGTTAATACTGCACTATATTGGTATTCGGATCCCAGTTAACTACAGGATTAAGCATTGCTCAAATGGTTACCTCTTATTTGCGTGAAAAACTGTATAAAATTCACTGCGGTACTATTTGATGCAGCCACAATATTTTACCTTGAAATTCATGTTTTCATTAATGCAAAACTATGGAATGCCATGAAGTATGTAGCGAATAAAACATGGCATGAAATGCCATCCACAACTAATCCACAAAAGGGCACTGTGATGCACACCAACTCGAAACTTTCCCATAGTGGAACACTTACTGACCATTACAAAGCACTGACACTGGAGACTCCTTCCGTTAATGTTGTAAACATCCAGATGCAAAAAGCTTCACCATATCAACAATTGAATTTTTTTTTTTTTTTTTAAATATCAACACATTTTTTTATCCGTTAATTATTAGCCTTAGACTATGTGAAACGTCCGTGATACAAGTCGTACAAGAGTTGCTACTATAGAACTGATAATGTATCAGAGCCAGCGTATTGATATAAATCTGTGATTTGAATTACTGTCACTCCTGTCAAAGTCACTGTTAAGGAACATTAATCATACCTTATGATCAATCAGAATTGAGAATTCAACAGGGCTGTGGTTCAAATAAATAAAACATTGTGAAATAAATAATAGGATCAAGTGTTCTGACAGAGCCAGCTTTTTTTCTTTTTTTTTTTAGGTTTTGTGGGCAAATAGATCTTAGTCTGAGATAATGGTTCTCTCAGGGTCTGAATTTTACATGCCATTTTATACATCACTAGTTTCTGAGGTAAATGCTTTCAACTATAGCAGTTTGAAGTGATCATTATCCAATGAGGGCTTGGTCAGCCATTAAACCACATTACTTGACTCTGATTGAGTATCTCGGCCACATTAAACTGCATTGTCTGCACAATTTAGTACACTGGTGCATTAAAGAAAATATAAAACAAATAAAATAAATATTTTTTTGGGGCCCGTCCAGTCACATCCGATACAGTTTTAAATTGCAGATACAGCATTTTTTTTGTCTGCCTGAGCTGTTTGCTTTCTGATGCTATTTTTTTTTTCTGACAATATTAATTGTGCAATATGTTATATCAAGTGCTAGTTCATTACTAGTCTTAATTTACCAAAATGGCTGAAACCCATTTTGGTAAATTAAGACTAGTAAGCCTAGTAATATTTAAAACATATTAGATTACGTTTAGATTTTTTTAAATTGATTTATAAATAATTGTATAGTGTATATATATATATACATACTGTATACATAGTATAATGAATACGTATTTATAAGTATATATAAATATAAAGAAATGTAGCTGCATGTAAACATATATACATATGTACAGAAAACATTTGTTTATTCAAGCCTTTTGTGAATAGTTTTTTCTTAGGTACAGGGGCAGGTCTGGAGGGTTCACAGGCATAGTGTGTTGTGGTGACCTGGGATGTTTGGATGCTGTCGCCCCCCCACTCTCACGCGTTCACTCAGGTTTGTCGACGGTGGAGTGGCTGACTGCCGTATGTCCCATACGTGTTAGCTTCTGGCTCTCCCTTTTAGTTATGCTGTCATAGCTAGTTTTTGCCAGAGTACATTGTCCTTTACCATTAGAGGACAAAAGCTTACCTAACAATCTCTTCCTCTCTCTCCATCTCTCTGTCGAGCTACACATGCTACTTCTGAGACGCCAGTGATCCTGACCCCTTCTGCTCCTCCTCGCTGCCTGACCCATCCTGATGCCCCTTCTGCTCCCTGGACTTGCTTGACCCATCCTGATGCCCTACTTCTGGTTGGAGTTCTCATCGGTTGAGTTCGCTCGCTGCTGCTGGGGGTGGCCCCATATGGACGATCTGAAGAACCATTTGGATTGCTGGGGATGGTGCCACCTGGGGGCTGTGGAGATGGCTTGGGGATCACATATGGGGAGCTGTACTGTAATGGCTTGGGACTGCGATTGCTGTGGTGGCTTTGGGGCTGCGGTTGCCACGAGCAGCTTCGTACTCAGGACTCCATCAGTGGACAGTGGATAGATTTTAACCAACCGGACTTCTTGCGAAAACTGTGATGAATTTACTGGTTGCACAATTGCACTATTTTTCCATATAGTACACAATAATAGAAGGGATTTATATATAATCGCACTATCTGTTGCACCCAGATGAGGATGGGTTCCCTTTTGAGTCTGGTTCCTCTCAAGGTTTCTTCCTCATATCATCTCAGGGAGCTTTTCGTTGCCACCGTCGCCTCTGGCTTGCTCATTAGGATAAATTCACATATTTTCAATATATTTTTTGAATCCATTTATTTCTGTAAAGCTGCTTTGTGACAATTGTTAAAAGTGCTATACAAAAAAAAAAACTGAATTGAAATTGAATATACACATTTTATTTTGAGCTTATTTTTTTAAGTTTCTTAACTTAAATAGCCAACTCTAATTACAGGTGTTACATAATAACCTCTACATACATGAATATAAATATTTTAGCAAGATAATGACCCCAGACACACCCAAATCGCTCCAGAAATGGTCAGTGTTTCCACTAACTTTTTTGCATTCTGCATAAAAATGAACAGTGCTTGGGAATATATCAATCATAGAAAATAATTCCTCAAAAATATTTGGTGGAGAACTATTAGGAGATGTACCGTAGCATTTTCCCCATGTGTGTACGATGTCTGTTCATTGTGTGTGTAAATTAAATTTAAAAAAATTCAGATTTTCAGACAAACATTATGCTTATGTCATAACAACACACCAACTGGAAGGAAACGGTTAACTGCAGCGCAAGAGAGCCTTATCTAGTGATGAATATTTCTTAACAAAGCCTCTAAGGAGAGGAAAAATGCAGCACAAGCAAAAAGTACATCAAAATGGATCTCTAAGCAAAACTGGAGCAGAGACGGAGAGATGGCTTTCAAGTACGTGACTGCTGAGCCACAGCAATCACCCCCGACCGATCCGTGGCACCATTAGCCTGTTTAACCCTCAGGTTCTGTTTTGTTTTTTTGCTTTTTTTTAATAATGATATTTTGTTCACAGATTAAAATTGATATCCTTCAATTTCTCTAATCAAAATAATTTTAAGAATAATATTCATGTCACAGGTCATTTGAGGACTTTACAAGAGGAATTACACAGTGAGTGAAGTAAAAACTGTCAAAATGGCCTGGTATATTTTAGTCACTGTTACAAGACCTCAGTCTCTGATTATTTTTATATTGCTGGCCATTAATCTGGAGGATCCACTGGTGGTGGAGCTGGAGGTGAAAGCAAGGTGAGAACTTTTAACAAGGAAAGGTGTTAATGGTGTGAGGCAGGATTTTAAGAAAAAGCAACAAATTACGACGGAGACACAGCGCTCTAATGTCAAGCACTGTCACACTGTCAAACCTCCTGGTGCCTTTCTAAACAATTTATACAATACTTTCCCAACTTTATTTTAGGCTAACCAGTGCTTTGTACTTCCCAAATGTGATAAGGAGACAGCATGATAAAGGCACATCTCCTGGTTGCTCTTTCTCACATGAAAGTATACGCATATAATAGGGGCACTCATTTATTTACAAGATTATTTTTAGATTTATTACAAGATCCTCATGTAAAATTGTATCAGAGTATCTTGTTTGCATCCCTTTTGCGTTGCATTTTTCCCCCGATTTTGTGTATGATTGTAACACCCAGTTCTTTATTTGTGCAGGCACAAACAGAATTTGCTTGTATAATGCCAGTTAATTTCTAACAGAACTGGAAAATAAAATTCCCCCCATTTGCACTCCATTTTCTCGATCATATCTGTGTTAATGAGGTATTTTAATTTTATCATTTTTTTCAAAGCAGCTTCCTCAATTCTAACTGCTTCAAACTCTTTCTCTGAATGCTTTTTATAGAACTTTTTCTATATTTTGCTTTGGGAACCTTGGTACATCATAATGTTCAAAAGTTTGTTTTCCACTAGAAACTGGTGCACACAATTTGTACATATGTACATGGAAGTGCAGAGAGCCAATCAGATTGTAGCCTTCAATATTCTGAAGCTTGTGGCCAGAAAAGTGTTAAAAAAAAAAAAAAGAAAAGAAAATATCCAAAATATACAGTATACCACTGCATTTTTTGTTGTTATTTTTGTTATTATTTAAACCTTATATTACTGAAAAATGAGAAATACATAGAATTCATGAGCAATGTTTTAGTGGACTCAGACTTTTGAGGTACAGCCATACTACTTAATTAATTTAAAATGGTTACATTCAAAGATCTAAAACTTTTAGATTTATAAAGGGACCATCAAATATATGTGCCTATATATGTTTGAGAGAATCCAGCAGAGCCAGGGGAAGACTGCACGGTTGACAGACACTAATGTAAAGTAAAAGGAAAGCAAATGAAGCTACCACTTTTCAGCTCAGAGCTCCTTCTGGCTCCACACACAAACGCACAAAGAGAAAAGAGTAGACCACATTAATATACGTGGGAAAACAGGGCCACGTTAGTTATTACCCCTCTATCGCATTCCCCAAACACGTCCCTCCCCGCATGCTAAGCCACCCCTCCACCTGCTATATCGTCCTTTGAAGTCCACTCACGGCCGGTGACTCGCAGTAGATGTGTGTTTAAATCAGCACTTAGTCTCTGGAAGTAATGGAGGGCATGTTGGGTGACAAAGGCCAAAACGAGGAGCTCTTCTGTGGGATCAAAGAGTCAGCAGTAGCTCTCAACCCAGCTTACATAAAGCTATAATGACCCTTCAAACACACGGGCTGAATAGACGCAGACAACTAAGTCAGGTTAAGGACACATGCAACGATGTTGAAAGCCATGTCAAGAGGCCCGCATGAGACTGCAAACAGGATTTGCAGAGTGCTTAATCAAGTGCATGTACATGTCCATAATGGCCCGGGAGGGATGGAGAGGAAAATGAACAGATGAGGTAGTTACTTTTTAGTCCCCATTAGGTCCCCATTATGCAGTTATGTCATTTGGCAAAAATGCGTTTTATGATCTCTCTTTGGTTTAAACCCCAGTATTTAAAAGTTATTAGTCTCATCTTCAGCTTCTGTCAGTCTAAGTAACAGCCCAGCAACAAGCTTCTGTTGGACCATCAGACGCTTGAACAAAGTGGGTCTTGATCAGCTGACCAAGGTGTCCCAGCAATAGACTGACCTTGGCTGCCTTTTTTTTTCTTTGGTAATTGAGGAAGCAGCTAGATAAGAAAAATATGCATGTTTCCTAAAAAGTATTAGCATAAAGTATTAGCATGACAGTTTATTAAATTTACAATATGTGTAGATTATACAAAGAGGACCAGGACCAAGACATGATAAGTATAAGAAGTATAGAATTTTTAATATTAAAATTATTTGTAATATTTACTTTAGCAGTGATGCTAATACTTTTTAGGAAAAATGCATGTGTGCAACACGCTATTCAGCATTTATATTATATATAATTTATACTATTTATATCTTTATAAAAAGCATATGGGGTATTTATGTGGTATGGGGTATTTAAAATACGAATTATCCTAGAAAATCAATGTCTGATAAAGATTCTTCTTGGGTTTTTACTGAAGCAGAACAGTTAGATAACGATTTGATCAGAGTTCCATTATTCTAAATCATGAGTATTGTGCAAATGCTCAGCTGCTACAGCAAAAATCGCATATTGATCAAAACCATAGTAATCTTTATAATTAGACACTAAAAGCAAATGGGCAGCCAGGCATTGCCATCATCAGCAATTCATAGTTGGACCAATACTTTTACAGTGCGGCCTACAGTGAACCAGTCTATTGCCTATGAGCAAAACAATAGTGTGGACCAACAGCAGCCCAATAGCAGATTTTTACTGGGGATGGGAAACATGATTTGTATAAAGATCACCCCTGAATGACAAGAATTGAAACTGGATATACTGTAATAGACAGTAAATGGACTGAGACTATTCATTTGCTCTTAATCAGACCAATGTATTACGCACCAACAAATAGCCCTCATCTGTTATTAATAACCCCAAATGCCTCAATAATGATCTTAACAAAAGATTATATGAAAATATGAAGGCTAGCTTTATAGCTGGGGCCTTTACTCCTTCACGGACAGTTTACATTTGGTTATAGTCTACTGCATACAGCCTAATGTCCTTAATCTGTGTCCATAAAAAAGGTGTACACATGGTATTGCACACGATAAGGGATGCTCATCATCCCTTAAATCAGTTTAACACACATGATTATAAAGTATGTGTGTGTCTTTCTGTAGCTCTGATTGCAGCAAATTATTGGCAGGTTCAGTCAATATTCGCTGATGATGACAGAGTTTGATATTACAAGCCTGCAGTAGCTGTCATTAATCAGATCCACAGTGGTGTGATCAAGTATCTCTTCCAAGCAAACACTAATTAAATACTTAAAGACAAATTAGTGTTTGTGTTTTTTTTTCTCCATTCAAATATAGCTTTACATTTCTACTTAACCTTAACTAAACAGAAGAAATGAGAATCATCCTCATCCATTTTGGATGACCAACGTTTTGTTTCTGGTTTTCTCTCAAAGCTGTAATTTACCAAATTACATTGTGGGTCTGCCTGGCAATTGGTGTCATAACTGATTACCCAGATACCTTTACTCACCACAATTCTTTTCAAATTTTATTCCATCAGTTAGATAAATTTAATTCCATAAAGCTTATTGTTGAAAAGGTTGACTGTTAGAGCTTAGTGTCTGAGGTTGGGGCTAAAGATCAAGTTCTTGGGCTCACCAGATTTGCTCAGGCTGAACATTTAATTTTGGGTCAGTGCAGAGCATCTAGCCTACCTAAACCACCAAACCCTGACCCACTTTGTTAGTCTGGGTATAAAACCCTCAGCAACAAAGCAGTTATCAGAAAAAGAAAAGAGATTGTTCCACTCCACAAACCAGGACACCCAGTGAGAGAGAGAGACCTGAACCCTCACTCCTCCCCCTCATCAATATTAACACTTGGTCTTTGCACTGCTGGGATTAGGAATCGGGGATTAGGAATACTGCTCTGCCCCCAGGCAATGTCTGACCAAACAATGTTCCAGAATATCCCAGGATGTCCCCTATGAGAGGAAGCTAAAAAGGTCCATTTCCAGTGCCGCAAGGTCATCGGAATACTGTATTACATTTTTCAGAGCACAAGTGTAGTTGAAGGCTATTTTACCTCCACCTCTGAGGTCCACCTAGCACTAGAGGCCACCTTCCATCGAAATGCTTACACTCCCCATTAGGCTTACCATGCTTCGGCTATTGATTTATTCATTCATGCTGCAGGTGGTTAATAAGCAGCAAAGCAAAGGCAATGGAGTTTAATTTTTCAGGGACAAGGGAAATTGCAGCAGCACAAAAGACAGGAGGACTATAGGCCTGAAGGTTACTAATTCTCATCAAGTGAAGAAAGGATCAATGAATCTTGCCTCATTTTCAATGTTGATGTATCAAATAGCTACATATATCAAAAGAATATACCATTAGAGGAGAATATAATTTTTTTTGTCTGTTAGTGAATTAGCTTGTTTTTCAGTCTCATAATGGCTAGTCTTTCTAGTACACTCTCTATTGCTAATACAGCATACTATTTATGGTGTTTTCCTTTCTTTTCGATATAATCTAGAATGAAAAAATACATGGCCATGGCGGACTGGGAAAACTCATCGAATATTGCTGCAGCTGAATTTTGACCGAACTTGTTTTTTTTTTTATATCTATAACCTACTCTGACAAATCTGCTTTTTAGAAAACATAAATAGATTTCATCAAAACAGTTTAGAAATGTGTTTACTCACTTCCTAGCTTTGCCTAGGCTTTCTGTAAAGATAGTGGGTGTCATTCATCAATCTTTGAGTAAAGTTGTGTTTACATGTTTGCATACGTCAAACTGAACAAAAAAAGTTTATTCCAGATTTAGAAAAGTTTCATAAACACTGATTTTTTTCATATTTGTGTATGTTGATGAATGGCAACCACCCATAAATTACTGAGTGTGTGCACCCCACAGCTGACTTGCATTTGGTGATAAATGCAATAAAATAAAAAGACGGGAGAAGAAAGGAAAGCGCAAAATGGCCAAAAAAAAAAAAAAAGCATTTCTCTGAGGCACTATGAGAATAAAGTAATATTTAGCATCATATCCAGTAGAGTCATAGCACCTGAAAAGGCCAAAATATGGAGAGAAATTACAGAGGTGTATTCAGTGCCTTCCATCCAGTGCAATATAAGCGAGGTCAAAAGAAAATGGATTGACACAAGAATTGAGTAAAAAAAAAAAAGTAGTACTGCTAAACAACAGAGTTTCTCTGCCACCGGGGTAAGCCAAACCATGACAAAGCTTTTTAAAACTGACCAATGCCATGGCAAATGGAGCTGATTTATAAGCCAGCTTTCATCCTCTGAAAAAAAAATAATCATACCGGTCTCGAAATATCTAATACAACTCCTAAGGGCATCATGTGGTAACTCTTCCAGTAATATTAATTCTTCAATTTGCACCACCTCAGCTTATAGTTCCCATCTACACAGACTGGCGCATTCTCCTTTTATACGACGACACTGAAAAGCTAGCCTAAATTGTCTTAAAATGGATTCGGGTAAACTTGCTAATTTTTTATATAAATATAATAATCCTTTTAATGTCATTTAGGCCTATAAGAAATAACAGCTAAAAAAAAAATATTTAATTTGTGTGTACATGAAATAAATTAGCGTTTTGAAGTTAATCCGTACATAAAAAATACAGTAACTCATCACAAATGATCAGATTCAATGCTGCTCAGTAGAGCAGTATCTTAGTTAGCCTTCTTATGAGTAAATTTACACATACTCAGGAGCTGGTGTAGGATATGAAAGTTTTTCCAAATTTACAGGATTTCCATGAATACCGAATACGGTCATACCAACGATTTACACATGAATCTGTTCGTATCCAGCTTGATAAATGGGGCCCAGTATTAGGTAAATATGGACCACTGGTCACTTATTATTAGAGTATTAAGAGAGTTTTCATGTTACCCTGAGCAGAGTAGGGGTTGCTGAAAGTGTGTGTGTTTTCATGATCATATTTAGAACTTATAGCTTATCCTTTTTATGACATATTATTAAACTTAAATGAACACATAACATTTGCTTTTAGGCAACCAGTGTGTTAGAGTCTGGCAAGGGATTCAGAATGTAATCTTTAAACGCAATTTTCTCCTTTTTTCACAGTTTTCAGTACCTCATATAGTTGAACACATCCCTTTCTCGTGTGAAAGGTTTTCTCAGGTCGCCACACACACACACCAGGAAATTCGCCTGCACTTAATCCATAATCTGCCTACTAATGCAGGACGTGTAATAAATACTCGATTGAGTCTAGCAGGAAGTGTGATGTATTGGTGGTCAGTTAGCCATCTCAGCATTTCTTATAAACTTCAGTGAAGGAGCAGAGGTCAATAACACACCATGAAAATTCCATCTCACACTTTAATTTGTACTCAACAACACCGTCTGTCTCGCAGCATTGAAACAAATGCTTTGAAAAGACAAAAAGTAAGCTGCAGGATTTGTGCAAAACAGAGATCAAACTGGTTGGAACATGAAAGCATGTTCACTTCCCAGATAGTGTTTACTTTAAAAAAAGACCCCAAAAAAAAAACTGCTCAAGGAGAAGTAACCATGGCAACATGCCTCTCTCCACAGCTCTGTGAGTTTTAAATTGGTTTAGCATGATATTTTTTGTCATGTTTTCACTCAAATTGAGGCTGTTCAGAGATGCATAAAGAACATTCATGAGCACAGGCTCTGATGAGAAATGATTTTCACCATGGGGTTATTAGAACTGATATACATGGCATAAGCACATGCTTTGAAAATTGACCAACTGCAACAAAACACATGTTCAGCCAAGAAAAAGTTTGAGTGAGATTGTGAGTGTGTGGAATGCAGCAACAGCAATATTTTGCCGCCTTTGGGTTGATGAAATAAATTCGTGGTTTACACAAGTGAGGTCTCCTCAAGGTCCGCAAGAAACTGGATGTTCTGAGCAAATGACATGTTATGGGCAAAGCTATCATAACAGTCTCAACAGGTATTAGAACTTTCTCAGCTCTGTCCACCTCTCTCTCACACACACACACACACACACACACACACACACACGCACGTACATATAGTAATGACAGATGTGTAGCAAATACTTCATCAAGCCTAGAGATTAACCAAATAAATAATGAAATAACACTAGTATATTTTTAGAAAATAAATGTCTGCTTATGCATGCAGACACGATAACCAATCCAAACATTGGTATATAAACACACACACACACACACACACACACTCATACTACATATACATAAACATACTCACACACACCGTGCGAGCTAAAAGCTTGGATATGCAGGTTCTCAGTTTTGCAATGCATCAATAATGCAAGTAGCCCAATTTGGTCTTTTTTCTTTCCTTTTTCCAGCTCCCTGTCATCTCATCCTTTTTTTATTAGCTATATCAAACACTCTGCTTCAGAGTAGCAAAGGCTTGAAGACATGGAGCACCACAGTGGGTGAGAATATGGCCTGGAACCCTACAAAGGCTTCGAGGTACCTGACCTTGCTAGTTTACACAACATATGGGGATTTCATGGCATGGTGGCGTGATCGGCATGAAGACAGAGAAAACAACTGTAGTCGTCATGCAGCAGAGGGAAACAGCCTCGAGGAAAGTATGCAGATCAGTGGCAATGACACTGCGCTGGGTGCGAGAAGCTCTCCATAATCAGAGATGGAGGATCCAACAGAAATGTAGTGTACGTGTCATATCACCATAGTCCCGTGAATAATAAGACTTTTTTCTAAAGGCTTATTATTATTATTATTATTATTATTAGTAGTAGTAGTAGTAGTAGTAGTAGTATTAAGGATTAGTTTAGGACAGTTCGACAGGTGAGGTAACAGTTTTTATTGCCTTTCAATTTAAATGTATCATACATAAATTAGTCTAAAACATATCAAGATTTTAAAATGGCTCTATTAATCAAAAATGGCATGCAAATTCAAATAAACTTCAGCCATATTCGGATTGCATTAGTTTATCAGGGCACGTCTGTAATCAGTTTTTTTTTTCTCTCTCTCTTCCCCCAGTGATAAAACTCTAGTATGCAGAGAATAATAAAATGACCACAGGAGCAGTGAGTTTCTAGAGGGTTGTATTTTCAGCAAAGTCAGATGTTTGCGTCACGTGGTCACATGATCACGCATTTGGGGGTAAACCAAAGTTCTAGTAACAATCTGAAAATACAGTAAAACAATAATCACAAAGTATACAAGAAAGCATCCATTCTTTTTCAGGAGCACCTGAAAAACAGGAAATTCCCCAGGATCCCACATAAATTTAATTTTGTCCGGATAGGGCTTTTGACATTTTCTAAAAATCGCTCGTGTTAAAAAGTATAGTGAAGTTAGCAGCCATCAGGTAAAAGTGAAGTGCAATATTACAGAATATGAAATGTTACAGAACTTTTTTTAAAATTCTGATGACCAAAAATACATAAAAATACTATATTTTTAAACAAATACAGTAATTATTCAGTTTAGCTTAGAAGTAATATGTCTTATTTAAAAAAAAACAGATGTTTGTTTTACAATCAGTCTTTTTTTTTTAGCTTCACCATTTTGTGTAGAAACCTGAGATAAAAATACAGAAATGCCCAGAAACTGATGAGCTCATACAGCAACAAGAATGGCAAACGTGTCGAGCAAGAACATGTTTATGCTCCAAATATACTATATCTACAATCTATAAATCATAACGCACCACATGTACCATATGCACAACACATGCTTTATTTTATTTCTTTCTTTTTCTGTTCAATCCTCATGCCCTTCTGATACAAATGGGGACAGTTAAGATGCATCATCATGCATCCCCCCACCTCTGGTTCTGCTCCACATTCCCACTTGTACATGTGTCCGTCTGCAACTCCCTAGGCTTGGCCAATGCCAGAGAGACACACTCTCGCCTCTGATGCCACGATGGGCACTGCCTGAAATGTCACCATCTGTCACCTTAGAGTGTGTGAAGACAAAATGTCCCCTCTTAGCAGCAGCTTAATGGAGCAGCTGTATGGGAAAAAAAAAAGGTCTCCATATCCCCTCAGCAAAGCTGGAATATTTATCAGGGCGACTTGCTCTCCCTGTCCTGTTCTCCTCTGCGCTCGCTCACGGTGTTCATTAGCAGCCCTGTTATACAACCCCTCCTTCCCATCTTAGCCACAATAGGCGTCGCTTTAGAAGTAGCGGATGACCCAACTCTCCAACAGTGACAAGCTTCTCAAAAAAAATCCAATTTATTTCAGCATGAGCCAGGACTCTGGGCTGTGTGCTCTGATGCTATCTGAGGCATGTCTATAGATAGAAAGAAAACAAACTTCCCGAGCTCTGGTTACTGTCTGGGTGAAATTTTTTTGCATGTTCATCCTGTTCATGTGGATTTCCTGCCACTTTTCAGAAACATGGTTCATAGGCAAATTGGCTACTTTAAATAGTCTCTACACTCTCAGAAAAAAAGGCTACTGAAGGGTACACTGTTCTTTGTCACTGGGGTGGTACCCAAACGCATACACCCTTTCTGCATTTAGTATGTTTTTTTTTTGTTGTTGTTGTTGTTTTTTTTTTTAACCTAAAGATCTATGTAGTGTACCAATAAATTAAATTTTACTCTAAAAGGTGATTACAGTCCAATTATGTTGCTTAAATCTTTCCAGGTAAAATGGTGTAAAAGGTACCACCCCACCCTTGGTCAGAAGGTGTTACGTAGTTTTCCATAACAGCAGCTTTGACAATACTTCCAGCTTCAAGGATTACATCAGTGCACTCATTCTGATGTGTAATCATTGAAGTGAAGTGACGTGTGGCCAAGTATGGTGACCCATACTCAGAATTTGTGCTCTGCATTTAAGCCATCCAAGTGCACACACACACCGTGAACACACCCCCGGAGCAGTGGGCAGCCTTTTTTGCTGCGGCGCCCGGGGAGCAGTTGGGGGTTCGGTACCTTGCTCAAGGGTCTCACCTCAGTCGTGGTATTGAGGGTGGAAGAGAGCGCTGGTCATTCACTCCCCCCACCTACAATCCCTGACGGACCTGAGACTCGAACCCGTGACCTTCAGGTTCACCTTCAGGTTACAATCCGACTCTCTGGGTGAAGTTTAAAAGTAACTATAAATGGATAAAAAAAAGTATGATGTATGATTCTTTAATTGATAAAATAAATGAATAAAATTGCAATTGTTGGCAAACTGGTGTGGTATAAGAGGAATAAACCATTTCAGGATGTGCTGTAATCCACGTTTCAGAGGTAACAGTAACTCAGCTTCATGTCATCACCCCACCGTTGATTAGTTTCCTATAACAGGACAGCTTGTTGCATTCTATTTCTTACTTAACACACAAAGTCTCTTAACCAGCACTTGATATTGATTCAGTGTGCTGTGTTACCATAAATAGTATTTTCAGTTACGAATGAATTTTGACTAAGTGAAGAATGTTTTTTTTGAGCAATAATGTTTAACTGCTAGCTATATAAACTGTAAAATAGCAAACTATGTGTGAGATCTTGAAAGAAAACATCTTAGTTGAATGTGCATTAGTGCCTCAAGCTGGAAAACATTAATCAAAATGAGGAATACAACATGAGGAATAGAGGTCGAACTTCTGTAAAATAGGCCATGGACAAGAAGGAAATGCAGATCAAAACTGTGCTAATTATTTTATTTTTTGCTACTCTATCATGCATTACATTAGCGGGTGTGTTGCATATCAGTGTAAGGCTCTCATCACCGGACTGACTAATCAAGTGTCCTCAGTGTATCGCGTGCATTATGTCTACCAGATTGTCTTGTCATATGTCCTCCACGGTCTATCAAGTCATGTCTAATTTTCTTACCCTTTCTAACTTCCTAACCCTTTCTTGCCAAGGTGCCATCAGAGAAGTCAAACATCATCAAGGCAAACAAAGGGATGCAAAGTGATGACAATGCTAATGCACTTGTGTCCTCTTGTGATGGTGAAAACAGCATGCATCATCCCTGCCAGGGACACATACAGCATTCATTTGGTGCCAAAGCACACAGGCAAATGGCAACCCGGCATTCACGCACATTAATGTGCTGGGTGCTGGCAGCTTTAGATTAAAGCAAATGCTATTCTGAGTGAAGAGCGCTACAAACACATCCCCGATGTGCAGGGGTATGACGAGAGGGGCATGGTCATTTAGGCTTTCTAAATCCTGCAATCTCATTTGCAACACTGCATGAATGTGTAGACAGAGAAGCAAGCACGCCCTGCAGGAAATGGCGGAGAAGTTTAGAAAGGAGATGTCATGGGGGACACAATCCTTAAGAACTAGGACTTAAAACACATATTCAAAATTATCCTGGAAAAGTAGGCGAGGCAGCCGGAGACATGCATGTGTTTAATTTGGGATCGGGTAGCCTACTTCAGATTTGGTTACAAAATCACCTGGTATATGAAAGCACCATTTTATGTTCAGATCCCGAATTCCAACACTGCCGTTAATAGACTTTATTGTCCTTGCCAATTCCCCTTTGCTAGCTTAAGTGTCATTGCAGTACTTCATTAGCTCAAGTGAAGGCCATTAGATAAGCCCATAGATGTCTGAGAGACTGAGTTAAAATGACCATAGACTCCATAGACTCAAAATGACCATAGATTATAATATAATTTATAATATATATCATTCATCATCAGTAAGTTTATCCTATTATGGCCATGGTGGATCTGGAGCCTGTGCCAGGAGTACTGGGTGCAAGGCAGGAATTCACCAAGGATGGGACACCATGCATGCACGCACACACACACACACACACACACACATGTATTTTTAATGTAGCCAAAATACCTCCATGCATGTTTTTGGGAGATGAGAGAACACGCAAATCCAGGTACCCTGGAGCCACCATGCTGCCCCATAAAAATACTTTCTACTGTTTTATGGAATATCACATTTCATTTGTTATGTATGAATTGGGATTTAGGTAATTTCTCCTTCTACATCTTAAACTGTAAATCCAAGGAGGTGTCATTACTGTCAAACTCATCAACCATCATCCATCACTTTGGACTGTGCTCCAGACACTGTTAACACCTTGGAGTCTAAATTGAGGTCCTGCAAAATCATCCCCAGGCTATAGATAAGGTTATTTCATCAGGTTCCTAGAGTTAGATAAGTCTATAGGACAAAGTCAAGGAGATCTGATTTTTAAAGACTTAAATAGTCCCTTTAATGACTGTTAAAGTCAATCATATGACGACATTGACAACAAAGTCAAAACCGAGTGAATACAAGCAAAGCTGCTGGAGATGAGCCTCATTGTACTCACACTGTGGTGTTCACACTTTACATCTTATAGTCTCAGATGGTGCCAAAACCTTAACTTTTTAAGGTATGCCACAGGGTACGTTTTTGCATTTTTGTATTGTGCACAAAAAATCTCCTGCACCAAGCACTGGGATATCCTCAAGAGGAATGTAAATCTGACTCTCAAAAAACCGTGGTCCGGTACAACATGAGACGGTAGAGTTAAGAGCCACAGAGATATGAAGTAGCCAAAGTGAGGCAAGATTTTATTGAGGTCAGGAGTCATGCAAAAATAAGGATTGAGGCTACGTCCTTGGCAGAGGAGACAGGGTCTGTTTTTCATCTGCACTGTCATGTGGTTTAAAATCCTAAATATCAAATATTTCTTTGCACTGATGCAGCCTTCATCCATCAAGGTAGATTTACCTGTTGTTTTCATCAGGAAAACTGAACATGCAGTGAGAAGATACAGATCACGGGGCTTTGCTGAGGCACAGACTATAGCCAGGGATATGTATAGAAAAATAAAGGGCTTAGTGTACTTTATGCAGAGACGACATTCAACTGGCTTCCACGAACAATATGACATAATTGCAGAGCAAACAGACGTCATGCGGAGGCTTCGCTTGCTGTGCCATGCACATGGCAGCTGGCTGAACTCTGTATAAGCACATGCTATGTGACAAAGCCTGTGATTGGTCATTAAAACAAGGTATGTCCAAACTGATTCATTCAAACATCACAGATTTCAGTTGGATGCTAAACTCGCCATTCTCATCTCTCAATTTATTTAATGGTCTCCCTTCCACTTGTGCATAGTTTCTCTTTTTCTTTTCTCTTTTTAAATATGGAACAAAATAGGTTCTAAGGGGCTCCTAAGTGTTGCAACAGAAAAGCATTTGCCTTATTGTCAAGAGATCATGAGTTCCAATGCAAAAGCCATCCATGACCAGGAGTCCTAGACAGCAAAATTGTCCGTACTCTCTGGGTGGTAGGGATGAATACTTTCTCTTCCCTGTCAACCAAAAGGATATTAGCCAATCACAGGCCTCTGTGTGTTCCATGTATGTGGAAGAGGGCAGTTAGGGCTTTAGGCAGAGTGTGTTAAGATGACTTGTGAGCATGAGCAGCAATTCAGAAAAACTTGCAGTATCTTTGGAAGAAGCACGCACTAGTTTTAACCCCCCTCCTAGTTGGTAGCTATTGTGTGATAGGGGTAAAAATGAGAGCTTCCTCTGCCTCATATCCTATCTTTTACTTATGTACTTCCAACAACTTGCCATAGTTTATTTCTTGGAGTTGGGGAAATCGTCACGAACTTATATGAAATAACGCCACCTACAGTACTGGCGCACTCATATGTGCCGGCCAATGTGAAACCGCTGAAAAGTATGTGAGCTTATAAGCTTGTGAAAGTGGTTTCATCTTCGCACAACCCTTGCAAATGTCATCTCCTTGAATAGGCAAAGTCTTGAAGCAGAAGAAGCTAGAAAGGGGCACGTATGTTAATCTTGCTGTGGATGCTACCACCTCAGCTCTCGAGGAGCAATTTCTCACCCAGGGTGAAGTAAGGGAGAAGTTTGGTGTAGTGACAAACTTCTACAGTCTGTCACACCAGGAGTTGATGAAGCAGTGTGAAGCCCTTGGGAACACACTGAGCTATGGGGCACAATATGACACAGACAGAGGAGAGCAGGCAAGAGATTCAAAATTTAGCTGATTTGCCGTCCTATTTTTGAGTGTGCTGCTTACTTTCAAACGTCTATAAAAACACATCTCAGAGTTGATGTTATCAGTATAAAGAGTATAAAGAAGCTTTTCTAAGATGAAACTCATCTATATATTTGACAGCACTTTTAACTTTGATATGCGTATAATTGCTCATTTCTAATTATTTATACTGCGTACTGAATTTGGCTCCAAGGAGTCTGAAATCACCATAATGGACAGCATATTATCTTTTTTCATATCCTTTTTTTTTAATGTAAAATATTATGATGGGTTTTCATATTTTATGTTTCTTTTTATTTCTGTTTATTACCTCTGCCTCAGGGAAGTCCACACAAGTTTGTATTTATTGACATTTTTCCCCTCTCTTTGAAATAGTAAAATATTTCGAGACTTTTCAGAGTCTTCAGAGCTTATGAATTAGTAAGTAAAGTTAATTTGGTTTCAACAGCATCATTGTGCTTGATTCTGAGATGATGAGTAGAGGTGGACTGTAATTGGTGCTCCAAGATAAAGTTTGCCCAAGGCACTAAATAGATTAGTTGGCTTCTTCACCACTTAACAATTCAATGAAGCTAATGTAACCTAGCTGCAACATGGTTTCTACAATAGAACATACTTAGATTCATTAGGATCCAATCAAAATGGACCGTCTGATTACAGATATACATTACAATGTTAAAAAGGGCCTTCCGGATAACATATTTAATAACTTCATACAATAGCGCTGCTGAAATCTCACATCTGATTCGCCAGAAGGTATTGGTTAATTTTCAGCAGCTCTGAAAGTACTGCTGTAATGTAAATCACTCATTTATATTAATGCACTTGTTCTAATACAATATCATTTCTATAGTAACAGCTCATTCACAGGGACTTGTATGGCAAATGCTCCTCACAATCTATGGCTAAAAAAAACAGACAAAAAATGTGTTCGCTATTTAACAAAGAAAATCAACTGATCATCCAATCATGATATGGTGAAGCTTTTCGCAAGGGAATGTTTATTCAATATTTTTGGAAGGAGTCTCCAGTGTCAGTTCGCTTTCCTCCATGGGAGAGTCTTCAGGACATTGCACTATTTGGGTTCTCAGTAAAATTACAAACTGTGTTTTTGTCTTATTAACGTCAAGAGAGAGGGAAAAAAGAGGGGCTGGTGAGGGAATGACTGTTTATAGCTGCTACCACCGAAATGATAACAGGTCCCATAAATGTGCATAATAGATATTCCATAATATTAAACATAACTATATAATGTTAAAAAAATATTTAAAAATTGTACGTTTGCCATTGTGCAAGATGAATAAAACACTTTGGGACATGTTGTTATTGGAAAATAATCAACTTCAGGGTGGTAATAGTAACTCCATTTCACATTTCAGGTCACATCACATCACTCCACCGTTCATTGTTTTCCTATAACAGCATGCTTATAATCATTTTATTCCTTACATATCTCACTTGGCCTGTGTTTTAAAATGAGCCATATACTAGGTGATATGTACAGTATTCTAGCTCTAATACACACACAGGCCTGATGAAGGGAGGTGGTGGTCTGCACGCTGCACGTCTCACCTCCTCTGTTTATTACACGGTCATTGCCAGAACCGCACAAGCCATAAAGCTAAAGCCATATTTCAGAGAGAGTCCGCTGGGAATGAGAGGCTGTACCACAAACCTTGCATAACCATCCCTCTTTTTTCCCTGCCTCCCTTTCCAAGTCACACTCCCTCGATCTTACGTACCATGCATTACTTGAAATGATGCAGAGGAAAAAAAGAACAGGGATGGAGGTGATAGTGTAGAGGAATTGAGAGAGTGAGAAAGAGTGCTAAATTAAACCTCCATGTAGCGACGGGGGAATGAACCTCATTTGGAAAGAAGCAGGGGAGAAAAAAAAAAAAAAAAGCACGGGCCAGTGCAGGCACACATACACACTCCAGCCGTAAGAATGGAGAGCATGAAGCTGAATCTCAATTACAAAGCCTCGAATGAAACTTAATTTAGAGATCTGGAGGTCCGTGTATGCTGCCCTCTCGCTGTCATTAACACAAACAGCTATACGGCGTTTCCAGAGGGAGAGAAAGACTATAACACACACTCTCCATAATCACCCGACTCTTAATTCTTTCTCTCGCACTGCATTACCCAAATAATGCAACAGTGAAAGGAATCTTAAAAAAAGAAATAGAGGGCCTCCTAACATTAGTGCTGAATTAAACCTCTGAATTAAAGTAGCAACTAGAGAATACTGCTCATTTGAAAAGAAAGAAAACAGAAAGGTATGTTGAGAAAGAAGGCAGGAATAGAGGAAAAGGTGAGATCAAATAAAACCCAGTGAGACACTTCTCTCATATATGTGTATATGTATACAGTATGTGTGTGTGTGTGTGTGTGTGTGTATATATATATATATATATATATATATATATATATATATTTACATTTGGTTTCCTCCAGTGTGTATTCGATTGTTTCTTTCTGCAAAAAGGATGAAAGAGAGCTCTAATGAAGCCCGATACTAGTCACAGGACCCCAGTGCCTGGTCACAGCTGGCAAACGTGGAGCTGCTGTAGATTTCCCATGGTAAAGGGATCTTTTTTTTTTTTCCTTCATGCTAGTCTGAGCCATGCAGGAAATAAAACACTTTAATTATCATGTTCTGTTCACTTGGGGTAGCAATGGAATGACTCATCAACCCAGAACATCTTTGATATTCTAGGAACACTACCGTAGCATTTATTTTAGAATGCGTAGAGCACATTTCCATTATATGCAATACAAATATTCTTTTTTTAAATGGACATGCAAAGTCTCTTTCTATACCTGAGGATATGGCAAATGATCTTTGTGTGTGTGTGTGTGTGTGTGTGTGTTATAGACAATAAATAAAAATACAATTGCCAATACAATGAAATGACTTGCATTGTGTGTTACTCTCAAATCAAAATGCCGTTGGAATATTAATTTGATTACAAATATATCTGCATATCCATTATAGAAATTGAATATTGTCAGAGGTATTGGTCATCTTTAGTTAGCTTTACTTAATGTTTGATCTAAGGTGCATACTTTCTTCCTGTTTGTGATTTTCTTGTATTTTTACTTAATACTTTAGATACATTTAAGGCTTTTTACTTTTGTACTTCAGTTTGAGTACAGAATCTCAAGCTGTATTTCAACCTTTACCAGAGTATGTTTGTAAAGAAATAGTTCCACATTTACTTGGATTTATAGTACTGTTCTAGCTCTGCCTTCACCAAACATTTCCTTAAGTCAGACATGCTGAACAGTAAGGAGGGATTTTAGACTATTCCTCCCCACAAAACTGTTTTAGTTCATGAATATTTCGGGGATTTCTTGCATGAACAGCCCTGTTCTGGTCTTTCCACAGCAATTCATTTGGGTTAATTTCTGGACACTGGTCACTTTTGTGTCATCCACCTTCTAATAAACTTGAGGTGACCAACCACTACCTAACATTCTACTTTAAAATGTCTGAATTTCCTGCGACTATTGCAAGCAGTCCAGGCAGTGAGGCAAAAAACCATGATGCACCCTCCACCATGTTTCACAGTTAAAATCAGGTTTTGATGTCGGGGCATTTCTGCCAAAAAAGTTCGACTTTTGTCATATCTCTCTACAGAAAATTGCCCCAGAAGAGTTGTGATCTTCTGCAAGCTTGAGACATGCAGTAAAGTTTAAAAGATAAATCAGCAATTTATATGCAATTTATATGGATTATAAATGAATACAGTCCTGAATTTCCTTTATTTGTGTAAAGATAAACCTTTCCGGCTTCATGCATCGCTACTATTCTTCATCTAAGGGCCTATGATGAAGGCATACAGACTGTGAATGTTTAAATACTAAATGTGCATTAAGTATTAACTGTCATGAATCATTTATATGGACCATGTGCGTTTTGTTTTTGAGTCCCGTCTCCACCCCTGCACTGTCATTGGTGTGTTTCCTGATTGTGTCCAGGTGTTCCTTGATTAGTTTGTCTTTATAGAGCCTGTTGTGTTTTTTTTGTCTTGAGGTGAAGTCTCAGTGATGTTATTGTGCATTATTGAACCTTGTTTTCCTGTTTTCCCTAGTTCCTTGTTATCTCTGTTACCTGGTTTTGACCCTATTCATGTTTTTGACCCTTGTTCGTGATTAAGGAGAGCTCTTGCTTGTGATCTGACCTATGCCTGGAATTATAACAAGTACTGGTTTACCGTAATAAAGAACACGTTGAGTTTGTGCATTTGCGTCCTGCCTCTTCACACACATTACATTAACAAAAACTATTTTTTGCTATTGGTTTAACTGCATTTGTGTGTAATTGTTATGAAGACTGGGCTGTATTTCTGAGCAAACTATGCAGAAATCCAGGTTTTCTTGCAACTGCACATATAAAATATGTTTTTTTTTTCTGATGTCTGCACATTTTTGGAAAATACATCAATGTCTCATGTTAGTTTAATGCCAGGATATTTGATATTCATGTATTCCTGCAATCAGAGTCAGACATGGATTTTTTCCTGCCCTATCACATTGTTTGTAGCAAGGCAACCCACACCTCCTTTCTTACAATACCCTGTTATGCAATGTAAGATTGAAGCCAATTTCAGCAGAACACAAATGTGGAATAGATTGCTTTGAAAGTTTTAACTGTGAATGTGTAAAGCAGTGTTGAGTAGGATGTGTGTCGGGGGGGATGGGGGTGGTGGAGGGCGTTGGTTAAGAAAATGATCTACATGCGTGATGTGCAAAGGCTGCTGGTTGCTGCCAAGGTCTGTCTTCAGTATGACTGGATTGATGTGTCTGCATTGAGCAAAAACACAACCGCCTCTCTTGTTGTTTCTTCTTTTTGTCTCTCTGGAGGTGTCAATCCAAATGTCAGTGTTGTGCAAAAAAATCACTCAAAGAATATACACTTTTTCATTATTATGTTCCATTATAATATTCAGGTTTTACTAAACACAATCAAAACGTGCATAAAAAGCAGCGAATGAAATCAACATTCTACCCTCCCTCTCTCTCTCCCTCTCTCTCTCTCTCTGCTACCCTAAAACCCCTTTATTAACTGACAGAAACAAGAGAATGTGTTGAAGTGTGACACAAATATATACCCTCAGGCCACCCAGATGAGCTCCAGGGGTCACCAGAAGGTCAAACCCAACTGATCCTGATCCGTCACACACTCACAGAGAGGCACTAGGAGAGTAATCTGAGTTTAAGATGAATGTGAAAGTCCACATTTGTGCTAGAGAATTCTAATTGGAGTCCATAAAACAAGTGACCATCCTAAGTCCTTCTACATTCCCTTTTTACCACACAGTACTCACCAACTGTTCAGCATTAAGTGAGTAAACAAAGTAGCAAAGAGTTGCCATAAAGCATGAAGTGAAACAAGATGTTAAATCTTCAGTAAACACTATGCTGGTTAGGGTCGCTGTGAATCGCTGTGGAGGCCACCCCGGGAATGCTGGGCATGAGACGGAAACACAACCTGGACGGAACGCAAGTACATTGCAGGGCACAAAAAAAAAAAAAAAACATGGTTTGGGTCAATTTCATTTCAGTCTGGCAGATGCATTATGGGAAGTGAGCTCTAAAATACTCACAAATATGCATGAATCAAAATTGGATTAGTGTAAAGGTCAAACAGGTGTATTAAATATGTGTTAAATTAAATTAAAATGATACCCAAAAGCAAGTATAATATCAAACAAGAAAAGCTGAAGTAATTAAGACTTTGTTTTTTTTTCTCCCTCGATCTTCTACATTTCCCAGTTTTTTTCTCTCTGGCAATTCATGATGTCTGATTTTTTCCTCTCAGTTTCTGACAGCTCTGAGATGGCTGTCTTGATGTGGACAGTTTCTTTGACTGATTTTGATTTTACCATGTGTCCTCCATATTGCAGCAATCATGATGCAAAGAGCTTATAAAGAAATGTCACAAATGCCAATTAATATTATAAAGCTTAAAAGTTGCCAATATCTCTCTTAGGGATATTGGCCCTGGTCTTTTGGACAATCAGAATCAATGTTCCTGTATTGCAGTGCATGTTCATACATGAAACACTGTATGCTATTGGAAAGTATATCTAAAGGAAGTAAAGATACCTTGGTGGTACAGTGGTGCAATGCATAATTAATCTATTGGATTTTCTCATGTTCCTGCCATGTCCTTGTGGGTTCCCTCCTGCTCCTGGTTTCATCCCACTTTCCAAAAACATGCAAATAGTCGGATTGGCTATGGTACATAAATTGCCCCTAAGTGTGAATGTGTGTGCATTGTGTCCCATCCAGGGTGTATTCCTTCCTCATGTCCAGTGTTCTTGCAATAGGCTCCAGATCCACCGCAATCCAGACCAGGATAAACCAGTTACTGAAGACGAATTAATTCATTAATTAATTAATACAAATATCATGACTATAGGCACATGTATCTAATATTTCTTATTATTAGATTATTATAAAAAATATGACCTTAAGACAATTTCTAGACATTTTTTTTTTTTACCAATTTTAAGACAATAGGAAAAGAAAAATTTCAGTCTTGAACAGTACAAATGTCTAGAAATAGTCAGTTTTAATTTCATCTTAAAAATCATACCTTGGTTTTCTAATTATGTCATAATAAAAAATATTAAATGAATAATTTTCACTTGTAATTTTTTTTTTTTTTTTTGCAGAATAGCACTTCAGCCATTCGGAATCATTGACTTATCATGACGTTAGATTCTAGATCCCCCAATGGTTGTTTTGTTGTTTACTTGTTTATTTCACACATATTACACACATTCACACATTATTCACACATTTATTTATTTAGTTATTCATTCATTTGATTTATTCACTTGTTTATAAAGACAATCTAGATGAGTGTTGGGACTGGTGGATGTATGTGTGAATACATCGAGCAAGGTGAAATCAAATTTGGTCAAAACCACAGTCTAATTCTTGGAAGATGCATAGGAAACAAATTTTATATATATACACACACACACTTAATAAAATGCATTATAAGATCTTTTCTCTACTGCTCGAGTGAAATCTTTTGACTCTTAGTAGTGAAGAATAATGTAGTCTTGTTTGTGAAATACAGTGTCCATGCAGAATTATTATTTATGTCTGTATTAAATATTTTCATACTTGTGAAATGTACCAGTAGACAGGTTTTGTCACTCAGGCTGATAAATGTGAAGAGAACCACAGCAGAACATGTTCATTTGTGAAACACACTCATGACAGTTTTCTTTCTTTCTACACACACACACACACACACACACACATAGACTTTCCATTACCAAAGGTGAGCCAATGTCACCAAATCTCAACTTGGAACTTACATCAAATGAGACCAGCTTCTATTCTCAAGGCTGCCAGCAAGCCAGGAGACCTGGTGATCCATCAAATGAGAGAAAACAACGTGCACAGGAGAGTCCCAGCCAGAGAGGGAGGATTAAAAGGATGAGGGGGGAAAAAGGAGGAAACAAGCCTCGTGGCCATGCCTTTATCGCTCAGTGCAGAGAGTCTGCTCCATGCCGTGCTCACTGCTGACCTGAGGATGAATTTACGGCAGCGCTCCGATCCATAAGTGTGGCCAGATCGGCCTGAGAGATAATGTGAGGGTCTCTTTCTCAACTGCTGTTCTGTCAGGATTGGTCTATATGGCTCCCTCCCAATCCCATTCTCCCTCACAGAGAACACTTCTTAGTTTGACAGCACAGTAGACTGATACTGTAGACAGAGGCACTAAATTAACCACATCACGATTGTACTGATATGAAATGTCCATATTTTTGTCATCGTCTAACCTGTTGCCATAGTTTACCCATACTTGCACAATCACAATATGATTAGTTAGTTGAATTTAACAATGGAAATGACTTCTGGCAATCTGTGAGCACAAACACAACAGACCTTAAAGAAAACCTTAAAGGAAACCTCCAGAAAAAAGAGCAAGAGCTTCTTTTCTCACTCACAATTTTCCAGTGATGTTCATTGCCATATTAATGAGAAATCTAAAGTAGAAGCAGTGGAGGCAGCCAACATTGGACTTCCAAAATTCAGTGCAGCTACACGACACAGTTATGATTAGTTACACCAGAGACTCGGCTCGGCTAGTCAGCGAACTACGAAATGCATGATTGAGCTGACGTTGTTATTAGCATGAAGGTTGAAGCTTTGGAAGCTGATCTGTTTAAGCAGAGTTGTACAGATGAGGAGGTAAGAGAGCCGGACAAACTAAAGGACTAAAGCGCCGCTGCATGGCTCTCTTCAGGTAGAGATGATCAAGGGCTAAATCCCACTGGCAACACTATCATTGGGCAGATGAATGACATTGTGGGTAATGTTAGAAACTGCTAGCCAAAGTGAAAACAGGCCAAAATGTCAATGAAAGAAGTTTAAACCAAAAAGGTCAACTCAGAGTTTCAGTACAAAATAAATGTCAAGATCTAATATTGATTAAAAATACTAATATGCAAGTCATTCTGGCTGGATTTTTCCATCAATGGTGACTTTTCTGTTAAGGTTACATGAGATTTAGGTTAAATAAGGAAACTTAGAAGACAAGTGTCTTTATGCTGACTCAGTCGTGGTCTTGGAATACCACCGCCCTGCACATTTTGGTGTTTTCCCTCCTCTAATTAAAAGGCTTGTTATTTAGCTGATGAGATGAATCAGGTGAGTTGGGAACAGGGAGTGAGAACCAGTGAGAAATTATAGCAACAATAACAATATAGCAATTGACTAGATATTATTCAGTGACAGAAGAAGGCCCTTGTAACAGGCCATCACCATGGCTAAGTATATATTAGCTTGTGCAAGCAAATAAATGGTGAAAGCAACAAAAGCCATTTTTTTCCTTTCACTTGTGAGCATTTACATCCGAAAACACTGGAGGCAGCCACGATCTCTGAACATAGAAATGACAAGTTGGAAATAAAATATGACAGTTTTGCCTTACTTTAGTCTAATGGAGGTATTGCCAGCAGGCCTTGCCTAGCAGTGAGGCACTGCCAGCAGAGACACACTTCAGATGCAAGAAAAACAAAAGCAGCGGCAAAAGAGCAACAGACAGTACTAGATGGGCTGTTCCACAGCATCGCTGCACTTCCTGCAGGCACATAAACAGCATGCTAATTAACCATACACTTAATACCACCAGGGGCTGTTTGTGGCTATTAAATGTGTTAATTAAGATAGACATGACCTTATGGCATCCTGTGTGCGCTTCTTTTGGCTTTAATACATACTGTATGCTTGCACGCATACTGACCTGCTCATACCATGCCTCAAAACACCTATTGTGATGCTAGAAGGCAGATTGCAGCCTTCACAGTCAGCAGGTGAAATGGCAGCTTTTTCTCATGACATGAGCACACGAAGAATGTGAATATACTCAAAGGGAAGCAGTGCTTTAAATCACTCCATTGATTACAGTTGCATGGAATCGCACATTGGTGAGTAGGTTAAGAGGAGAAGAGTTAGGATAGAGACAAAAAGAGACAAGGAGAGAATGCGACAGAAAGTGAGAGAGCGAGTGCATCAGGAAGAGACAGAAAGGTGACCATGTTTGTTGATCATATTTACTGCTGCCTTCAATGTTGCACAGGTCCATAATGTTCCTGAATCAGCAAAACTGAATGAAAAAGTAAAAGAGCTGGGCAGAGATTGTCAGCAGTCCCGATTTGAAAATGTCACTGCCTATTTCCCCTAGCCTCCACTCAGCTAGTCCATATCCGTCTCGTTTTCGCTCCTTTTCTCTCATTTTCTGTCCCTACATATTAGGAGTGTAACAAATCACACTATCTGTATCGCTTTAATGATCCGAATATCTTCATCTGTATTTTTATTCGGATTCCAGGGCTGCTGGAAAAGAGGTGATATTTCACTTACAAAATATAAAAACAAATAGCAATTTGCAGAACGTAACTTTATTCAACTCTTGAACTTCAACAGTTCCTCAAGCTCAGTTACATCATTCGATTTCATAATTCTCCATGAAACTCTCTGGCAAAATGTCTATCTAATGTGACTCAGTAAGCCAGGGAACTCTCTTTCAAAACACTGGTGTCCTGAATCAGGGTTTGTAGTTGACAGTATCAGATTCATCAGACTTACTAGTTATATTCCAGAAAGACCAGAAAACTCTGCAGGACACACTCACTAGAATCAGAATCTACTATGAAGGTGGAGTGCAGTGCTGGTGCTAGTCTAAATAGGGTCCTTCAAGCAGCATTTCAGTGTAATATGCGTTTGATTTTCATGGTAGATTTTCATTTAATAACAATGAAGAATAATGAAAACCAAGCGCAATGTATTTATTTATTTGTTTGTTTGTTTTTTCTGCAGACTCCAGCAGATATACCGTATGCTGCCCTGTGAACAGTGCAGTCTGTTGGCTATGCGGAGAGGTGACTCTGTAAATAAAAGCATATTTCTTTTGTGAATTTCAGGCCAACTTGTATAGAAACACAATAAATATATGGCTTTGTTTTGGAGCTCGGTAATGTCAGTGTTTAGGTCAGGCTACTGGAGCAAACTAGTAGCACATCTGTTCATTTTGCTTTCAATCAAATGACCATTCAGTACTTTCTGTTAATTATTTGCTGGCAGACAATAATGATGGGAAAATGTACAGAACATTCATTCCATTTTTAGTCAAACAGCCACACAGTACTTACTTATGCAGGTCAATATTAAAGTTCAATTTTAAAATAAAATAGTTACAGATTTCATACTACTTTTACTGTTGAAGACCTTTGTGTGACATACGACCAGGTCATCGAGGTCGTCTTCTCACCATTTGGAGGAAACTCAAACACACCCTGAAGGCTACTCCTTTGCTTCATCAGCTCAGTAGGTTATTAGATGACCCCTTAGAGGCCAGAAGAATCAAGTCAACATATTTGCAGACTTAAGGAGCAGAACTTGCCCAGAAGGCATTATGGTCTGATGCAATTCCAAGACAGTGAAAAAATGGCAGATGGAGCTGTTTTCACATTTAAGCAGGAGTTCAGGAATAAAATATTTATGATTTCATAAATATATATAAATTAGGTTTTATGTATCCAACTGTTCCATCTCTTTATGACAGCTGATACACCTCATTACATTTTCCTGCTATCTAGTTAGCATATCACATATTTGCTATTTAGCCTTACAGTTGAAACGAAATTGACCAGACAAGGAGAAATCAGGGCAAGTTTATTGTCTCTTACTTTTTGCTTTACCCTCCTCCCCCCTTGTGATGCAAGTGGCCAACCATATGACCTAACTAATATGCAAATCCTTAGCAGATGAAACATAATGAGATTACAAAGAGTCATATTGTTGAGAGCGTCACTCCAACAGCACGAACATAAATGTGTACGCCTTTTTGACCTCAGAATAAAAGAGAAAACACTCCCTCTCAGAAACACACACAAACGCACACCCACACAAACATATTGACTTAGAGAGACAGAGAGAGAGTAGCTCTATAAAGTGAACTCGAACAGTGTAAGTGCTTTTATTGCAAACGGAAAACAGATCAAAGTGTGGATCAACTTACACTCAGTCTGTTTTCGAAGCTATTGACTCCATCATTGAACTACCTGTTCAGTCACCCACGCTCACATATAAATGGAGCCTAATGGCTCATTGTGGTCAAAATGAACAAATTTTAAAACACATGACACAATACATCTGGCTTTTGTACTTATTCCACTCTGCTCATTGCATCATCATGTCTACCACATAGTGATAATTCCTACTACTTTTAATCACAAATATGTGAATGTTTTATTTTTTTTTTAACTTTATATATTATTTATCATGGATTTATTGTTTATCTTGTGATCAGATAAATCTTAAACAGCAGCAGCAGCAGCATCACCAACGTGGATGGTATGTTAGGCCATTAAATAAATCCCATCAATGAAAACGGAGAGTATGTTTCTCTCAATTCAACAAGAGAAACTGACAATGAGAAGCAACATCAATAGGTTCATATGTCAGCCAGAATGTTTGATGATTTTGATTGTCGGACCCTTTGGCTCATTTCACATCAAAAAACACAGAGTGAACCTTTTAGTTCTGTAGAATGGCTTGCCATCCCACCGTTTACGTTGGTATTGCACACATGGAAGGCGTGGAGTAAATTTACCAGGATGTGCGCAAGCGACGCTTTAAATGATCGCAGGATGCCGGCAGCCATCCTGCGTACGCATACGCATAGTCAAAAGCAGGCTTAATCCAGGCTTAAATTTGCACTGGATAGACTGGAAAGATTGAACATTAATGCAAGAAGGGGAGCTTTCTGAATTAATTAGCATTCAAGTAGAGATTCCTCCTTATACTGATTGGTTAAATTATTCATTCAATCATTCAATCATTCATTCATTCATTCATTTCTCAGGCTGGAGCACCACAGACACTAGAGTTTTTCCTCCTGAGCAGCTTAATGTCAGCTGCCAGAATGTCAGGAGGACTCTGCCAATTATTACGTAAGGTGTCTTGCCTTAAAAATAGCAGCTGCCTAAAAACAGAATGTCAAAAAAGTGCTTCAGAGCCAATACCTTAAATAACATTGCATGCCTACAGTTTCAAGTAGTGTTTCAGTTGAAAGTTTATAGGTATTTAATGTGCATCTGAACATTTTTATGTGCTGTCACTGTGGCAGTCCCACTGATAGCAGCAATGTTTGTAAAGGTGTATTGGTCTATATTTTTCATCATGGCCTATTAAACATGTAATAACTTTTAAAGATCTTAAGTCCCATTGACCTAAATACTTTGCAATCTTCCCCTTAATGAACCATTACTTTGTACCCGCATTCAGAACCAAAAGAGGTTGTTTTCTCTCACTAGCTTTTAAAATGCGCTTCCAAAATGACAGTGATTATCAGACTGTACCCTTAAGAAGCCTATCATTTGAAGCTTATGTGCCTTTTTTCTTTCTTTTTTTTTCCAAAAGACCTTGATTAGTCATTAAGGGTGTTTTTAGAATCTTTATCAACATCATGTTTTCTTCAAGGCAAGACAGCTCAAGCTTTCACCAAGGCCCTTGTTATAAGTATCCCAATTTCTTCCTTTTTTGACAGCCTTGACAGCTCTATCTCTTTTGCTGTATGGAACTGGATCACACTGTCAACAAGGCACAAAGGGACCTGCATAGGGTCAAAGGTCATGAAAAGATTGTTCCCTTGGTCCCTCCTGGATGAGTCATCCACAAGCAGTAATTGACTTCCCTAAACAACTGTCTTCCTGTCAAACAAATGGCTAGTCCATTGTTTCCCCAGAGAATTTCTCTGGTCCGTAATCAATGGAGCTCACGCTGCAGAAACCCATCATCTCATTGTCTTTCGGTCCCTGAAGATGAGACATGTTAATGAAACTGCATTTCAAGAAGCAAAAGATATCATGCCCTGATATTTGATCCTATTAGTTTGAGGGTTTGGGTGTCTGTGAATTGATTCACCATTGCTGCTGAATTTTTTGTTCCTCGTGGAAAAAAGAAAGTACACCCTCCTTCAGTTCTATGGTTTTATTTACCAAGGCCTAAATAATAATTGTGTGGTCATCACCAATTTCTATAAACAAACAGATATATATATAAAAAAAAACAGATTTCAATATATAGTCATTTTTTTCCCAAAAGTAAGCCAACATTCAGAAAAATAAGTACACCCTACTTACTTCCACAATCATTAAGAGAGTAGTTAGCAGCTAGGTGTTACTAATGAAATGCACAAGATTAGTTAATCATCAAGAAGTGTGTCTACCTCTATAAAAGCAGAGCTTCTGGCAGTCTGGTGTTCTGGAGCACTCAGGCGTGTGTCTACAACATGCCAAGAAGGAAGGAGCACAGCCATGACCTCAATCTGGGAAGGGTTATATGGCCACCTCCAAACAATGTGAAATTCGCCATTCTACAGTGAGAAGGACTGTTTACAAATGGAGAGCCTCCAAGACAATTGCCGATCTTCCCAGGAGTGAACGTTCCAGCAAATTCAGTCCAAGGTCAGACTGTTTAATGCTCAGAAATATAAAGAAAAACCCAAGATCTACATCATGTTACCTACAAGCCACAGCACAGTCAGAAAAACACTGAACGAGTATGGCTTTCATGGAAGGGTGGCAAAAAGAGTATGGCAGCATGACCTAGGTTTGCAAAATTGCATCTGAACAAACCACAACAATATCCTTTCGACTGATGGGACCAAGGTGGAGATGTTTGATCATTTTGTACAGCATCATGTTTGGCAAAAACCAAACACAGCATGTCACCACAAACAGCTCATACCAACTGTTAAGCTTGGTGGTAGAGTTTTTTTTTTTTTTTTTGCAGCCACATGACGTGGGAACCTTGCAGTCATCGAGACAATGATGAACTCCACTTTATACCAGAATATTCTTGAGACAAATGTGAGGCCATCTGTCCAGCAGCTTAAGCTGGGCTGAAATTGGGTAATGCGACAGAACAATGATCCCAAGCACCTCAGCAAATTGACATTTGAATGGCTAAACAGGAAAAATTCAAGGAGTTGGAATGGCCAAGTCCAAGTGCAGACCTCAACCCCATCAAGATGCTGTGGTGGGATCTTTAGAGAGCTGTGCATAAACAAATGCCCTCAAACATCAATGGACTGAAGCAATGTTGTAAAGAAGAATAGAGTGATCTTAGGGACACCGAGTCTGAATGGACCACGTTCACCATGGCTGGAAGGCTGTCAGTGCCTGTCATGGCAATAACCCTAAGACAGTCTGGTACATATCAATGGTGAGAAAAGCTAACAAATTGAAGAATGAGCCCATCTGTGTAACGCTAATAGCGGGTTCTTGCTCAGGTGAGTCATAAGACTGTCACATGACTAAAAAGTTCTGGAAAACCGTTTTGTGCCTCAAGAGGGGTTGATGAGACCTAGCACAAACTCTGCTGAGCAAGGAATGACCTCTACTAGAGACATTGTTAAGTGATGAAAGGAACCACTTTGAGGAACCCCTTAACCCAGTGGACATGACTTCCCTTCTGGAGACAGTACCAGATATCTCTGATGTTTTGGAGTACTCTGTAGACAGGGTTACTCTGGTAGCTAGAAACCTTCATAGTGCCAAGGCTAAAGGGATGAATGATATTCGGCTGATGTTGAAGGCACAGGACAAGGCTGGGGTTGTGTAGGTAATATGCCTCTTAAACACTGAATGTATGTCTAGGGCAAGCCTGTGGACAAGCTAACTGGGATGGTGGATCCTATTTTTAAAAAAGCGAACCAAAGTGTCACTTCTAATTACAGGGGAATTACATTCCTAAGCCATCCATGAAGTCTCCGGCAGATATAATTATAAATATATATAATTGTATAATTGTTATTTATTTGCTTGTTTGTTTGATTGATTGATTGATTGATTGAGGGACAAAGGTCTTTGAGCTCCATTTCTTGAAGAATCACTCTAGCACAGCTTGTTTCATAAATCCTATCCATTTTCAACACATACTTTATTCCTCACTTCTCTTTCCGGGCTAATAAAAAAAGCAGACTAAAATCACCCGTGTTAATTAATCTTGGGAAATACAGTGTGCACTGAATCTGATCCAATTAGATGCAGGCTGGAGCACATGTGGCATGGCTCATCTTTCGTCAGAAAACAACAGTGGCTCTGATTGAAATAGCAGCACTACATATGTGTGTGTGGCCTACCACCTATGGAGACCATTTGACACTTCCGGCTAACTGAGAAATTATTAATTCCTTTGCAGGTTCAAGGTGGCCGGAGGGAGGAAGGCTCATGCTGTGAATGTTAAAGTCCCAAACCATCATCTTCATAAAGAGCCATGATGCATGTACACAAAAATGTAAGCAATAAGCTACTCTAAAAAACTACTTTGTTTAAGATGGGAAAGAAAACATAAAACGCTAAGCCAAGGACAAAGGGCAAACATTAATATGCTGAATAGAAAAATATAGCTCATGTACTGATAAAACATTATACAAAAAGATCAAGGAAACTGAAAGCAATTGTTTTCTGTCTTTGCTAACACTTTACTTGAACCTCCACTCATAAGACATAATAATGTCAAACATGACATGGCAGATGGCATATATTGTTATGTGCCATGTCAGTTTATGCCCAGTGACAAAGACAACATCATGTTATAGTTTCCATTATTTGACATGATAGCTGCCATGATGTTTGATGCATTATATCACATGCTAATTTATTCATGTGCATTAGTTAGCATATGTTTAATGGTGTAATCTGTTACAACAGTTCAGCATGGTGTATGGCATGATGCAGGGGTCAAGCATAGTATTAACCATTTCTCCTGTGTAAATGAATCTTAATGCTCAACATGGAAAACACACAATTTTCATGCACACCAATACCTTGCAGATATTTTCAGATAGATGAGTTTCTCTACTGTGGAGCCAGTAAAGGGTGGGAGGTCACTGTGTCTTTCATTTAGGCATATGCATTCAATTAGATTCAGATCAGTGGCATGTCTTTACTAATTCAATGAAGATCAATACTAATGTTATAGTCTTGCAAGTCAAACTTCCAGCTATCATTATAGATTCTGGTTGGTTTCATCACTCAGCTGATTATTCTACAAAAATGGTGTAGAACCAGTGAGGTTGTACTGGCAAGATTCTCATAGCTGTGGCCTGCTAAGCGTACAATATAAATGAGACCTAAACCTAACTCCAACCTTAACTTGAGTAACCAAAGGGAAACACTTTAACTTTTCTTTTAGTTTTCAGTGCTTTTTTTTCCTCTCATTTTAATGTACAACATGGAAGGATGTTCCTGGATTCTTCTCCAGGTATTTTCAGACACTTTGCAGCTGTCATGTAGCCAACACAGGGTGTGTTGCCATCACACAGTGAACACACACTTTCCTTTAGGCAGACATGTACGATTAGATTCATCTCAGTGAGCTCCCCGAGTCTGCTACTCCAGCCAAAATGATCCAGGAAAAGAAAGGATGAATCAAAACTATCTAACAATTTTTACATTTATATCCACCTGTTGTTGTTTTTTTTAATGCATATTTCCAAATTTGTATAGAAGATGCAAACAGCAGAAGTGCAACATGCAAAGAGACAAAATTAAATGCCTAAAAGAGGAAAGAGACACCGAGATAGTGTGATGGCAAGGGATTTTTTATTTTTTTTAGATTCAATTTAGAGCTCCTCTTAAGCTTATTTTACATCATGCTTCCAACACGCTGTCACGTTAATCAAAGTGGCCTTTACCTCAAACACTCGCAGCGAGAAGAGCAGTGCGGGTGATGCATGTCCAAGTGAATATTTGCACGGCATGCTTGTGGATTCTAGCGTGAAATACTACAAAGTATAATAATCCCATACTATAAACAGTACATGGGTGATATTTCACTCTGTAGCCTACTGCAGCACATGCTCTAGCACCCGTTAAAATCCAAACTTCATGAACGTTCTAACTGCCATAGAGCATGGAAGTGAAAATCTTGTTAGATTAATGAACTGAACTTTTAAAATGTGATCAGTGGCCAAAAAAAGTTTGAGAACCCCTGCCATACACTTTCCCTGGCCATCAGTTATTAGAATATGTTTATGAAAATATCACTGCTACCTCTATATGCAGTCTATATGAGTTGTGTAAACTCGGTTGTCTTACACACTCGGGTATGTTAACATTTTGTTCCTGGCAGAAACACGCAGGCTTGGCTGCTACATAGTCTTTGGATTTATGCCATCATAGTGGGGTGGAGAGGATATTTTTCTCCTTGCTTAATTGCAAATGATTTAAAATCTGTCTGTGCTTTGGCTTGGTTATAGCTAAACAGCCAAAATAATAATAAACACCAATGTACATTTGGTGATTTGGCAGCTACTTTGATGCAAAGTGACTTAGAATTGAGTATACAGTGCAACAGAGCTGAGTGGTTGAAGTTAAAAGCCTTGCTCGAGTGTCCAAACGTGGCTCTTTGGAAAATATATAGTTGCAACCTTCCAGTCACATTTGACGTTTTATCTTAACTCACCTACTGTAAAACTTAAAAAAAAAAAAGCTAAATTCTGTGAATATGCAATTTGGCTTCCCCCTTTCTGCTAAACCCTTATATTAACAATGGCTCCTGGTTCGATATGTTAAAATGTTACATTTATTCATTTACATTTTCCATATATCAGTCACAAACTGTAAAGTCAACTAACTAGTAACTAGTCAGCATCATTGTTAGCTATATATCTACTTGGGATCCATTATTACACGACAGCCGAATCATCCAAAACAGTAGAATAGTCCTATCTAGCATGATCACTGTGAAGCTAATGCAGCTGCTCGAGCCACAAAAGACTGTAACTATACAATATCACTTAAAAGGGGAGTGAGACGCCACACAGAAGCCAGTGATAAATGATTGTGTTGATCTGCACAGACTATTTACATAATATTACTGTAGTTAACATCATAGCATGGTATCACAAACATAGCCTTGCAAGCCATACTTCTACATTTCGCTAGAGATTCTTGTACCTTTTGTCACTGTGCATAGCCAACAACCGCCTACTTTCACAGAAAGAGGCCATTTGATTCACACTGCAGGCGATCAACCACAGGTCTTTTCCCATAGTCTGCTGGCAATGATTTCTTGTTATTCACTCACCGGCCACTTTAATAGGAACACTTGTCCACATGTCCACCACATTCAGGCAATTAACTAATCACCCAGTTAGGTGGTAGCAGAACAATGCATGAAATCATGCAAAAAAAAAAGGTCAAAAGCCTTAGTTAATTTTCCTATCAAACACCAGAACATGGGAAAAAACGTGTTCGAAGTGATTTTGACCATGGCGTGGTTGTTCGTGCCAGACAGGATAGTCCGAGTATTTCAGAAACTGATGCTCTGGGATTTTCACACACAAACAGCCTCTATACAGAATGCTGTGAAAAACAAAAACATGCAGTGAGCGGCAATTCTGCAGGGCATAGAGGCCTTGTTGATGAGAGGTCAGAGGAGAACGGCCAGACTGTTTCAAGCCTATGGTAACTTAACTAACCACTCATTACAACTGTGATGAGCAGAAAAGCATTTCAGAACACACCAAATGCCAAACCTTGAGGTGGATATTTTACATCAGCAGAAGACCACATCAGGTTTCACTCCTATCAGCCAAGAACACGAATCTGAGACTACAATGGGCACAGATTCGCCAAAACTGGGCAGTGGAAGACTGGTCTGGTCTTTTTCCAATCTACGACTGTCCAGTTTTGTTGATGTCCTATTAAAGTGTCTGGTGAGTGTATTTAGTTAATTAGATAATTATACAGTGTGTCCGAAAAGTCTCCATACATATGGGAAATTGAAACTTTTTAGCAAAATTTAACTTTATTTACAAAACATCCGCTACATGATTGCCATTTCTTTTAAAACACACACACAGTCATCTCTCCCACTCATGACGGACAATCCAGCCAGGAGAATGATTTCAATATGTTCTTCTTTTGTCAAATGTATTCTTAAAGGCTCTCTGAAAAAACTATATACAATATAAACTAAGTATGAAAAATTCTGGAAGACATTTTGCTAAAAAGTCTTACTTTCCCCTATGTATGGAGACTTTTGGGACACCCTGTACTTCGCACTAGAGTTTATTTCAGCCTCTCTTCTTGCTTGACTATAGTGTAGAGAAAATGCAGTAAGGCAAATTTATAAAATGCACTATATAAACATCAAGGACAATGTTATAAAGTTGTAAAGTGGTATTTTTATGGCAGACCTGACTTTTGAAGTAGAGAGTTGCAAGGTCCCTCTCCTCTCTATCCCCAAAAAAATAAATAAATAAATAAAAGATATAAAAAAAAAAGAGAAAGCGGAATAGAAAAGCCGCATTTATTATTCATGTGGAGTTTTCTGAAGATCAGGGCAAAGGCGTGACAGGTGTGCTCAAGCTGTCTCCCTCAAGAGACAATGGTTACTCCAGATGAGAGAGAAGAAGCATAAGAGTAAAAAGTTCTTCTTTGCAAAAGAAGGGGAGTACTAGGGCATTTCGAGGTGAGAGGAATAAAACGGAAAGTGCAAATAAAAAAAAAAGAAGAAAAAAATTCAATGTGGCTTTGTTTAACTCAAAATGCAAACGTTCATTTCGCATTGTTGACACAGACAGCCTATTCAATTAGAACCAATGACTTGCTTTTTTTGGTCACATCCTCTTCCCTATGGGGAGCCTAATCAAAGAAAGCAGAAAGGAGTCAGTATATTTCCTTTCCATGCCTTTTATTTCCTAAATGACTCATCAGGAATAAACATTTATGCTGCCAGCAGGCAACGGGGAATAGCTCTATTTGGAGTGCACTTTTGTTAGGAGAACAAAGGTCCACATTCAGTTCATCAATATATTGTTGGCTTTTACCAAGTGCCACTTACAAGAATCAAACCCAGGACTGTAGCTGAGCATTTGAGGGTTAGAGGAATATTTCATCCAAAACTAACTACAAAATTCACCATTCTACAGTATGTAGTCAATCACCCTATGCATGTTTGGTGTCTGTTGTTAAATTCTGCAGAGCAACAAATAATGATGCTAACTACTTAACAAGCAAGTAATTATCTCATCCTTAGTCTTACCCCATTGTTAATCTTTGGATGGAAACCGAAGAAAATCAGGATTTTTTTCCTCCAGGGTGTCTCGGTAGATAAGGCCAAATGAGCTCAACTACTGTTCAGGACACCAGAATCAATCAGTCATGGTCTGAGTCCAGCCTGTGCATTTGCAATTGAAAAAAAAAATTAAGACAATTATGAACGGCAGATCACCACCGCTGTTTGCATTGATCCGTCATTGAGTTACACTGCTTTTTTACATGTCAACACAGCAGGGGTGTAATGAATAGTAGCCATGGCCTAAATAAAGGATGTGTTTTTTCCCCTGTTTTACTGTTGTACCTGCCACAATACCATATGCCCCGTGGCTCCTATTCATATCTGTTTTGAACAGATTACCTGTTCATTATGAATAACGGATTCGTATTCTGTTACATGCGCTACATGCACATCATATAGAGCTATCCATTTAGCAGCTGGTGACCATGGTCGGAGCTATAGGTGAGCCGTCATTCAAAGTTGGGGATAACCTTCTCTCATTCCTTTCTACTTCTGTGAAAGCATTTTTTTTCTTCAAACATTTTTCTTAGAACATGTTGCTAGCATGGTTTACTGGTTTTCCCATGGCATACAACACAGTGTTTTTTGCTGAGCCTTCTAATTTAGCCGGATTCCCCCTGGATTTCCACTTTGTTTGGAGGCGGTATTGCCTCCACACAAGTATGTTTTTTTCTTTATACTTGGGTTGGATTGCCAGGTATGGTTCAGTAGTCACAAATAACTATGTGCTCCTGCAGCCAGTGTCTGAGGGCCAGCTGGTTGTGTGTGCTTTAAGGCATAATTATTCCACTTTATACAGAAAAAAACCTTGAGCGTGACATGGAATATGAGTTTAACCTGTTAAATTTAAACACTATGCATGCAGCAACAAGCAAAGTCCACTTCTCTTTCTCTAAAATATGCACTTGTGAGAGCTTTGTGCACAAAGTGGGAAGTCGCTGCATATAAGGGTGGAGAAATGGGAAGTGAGGTTGATGAGATATTGTGTAGGAAGCATTGCCAGGTCCACGGTTTACCCTTGGTAGTTACGGTCTACTGGGTGGTGGACATCATCAATTTGACCAATAAATGGCATGGGAGTCCAGCCCTCTGTGAAGAATGTCTACAAGGAAAGATTGTTGTATGATGATGGTATTTATTACATCACTAAATGACTCAGGAAAATCTCAGCATGCATAGCGAGGTGTTTCACACTGTGGGTTTTGATATCTGTCTGTGGCCTAATTGGATCTCAAATAGCACTGTCAAAATAAAATGAAATAATATAAAGTAAAATAAAACAACACCCCTCATTCCAGTATATAGCAGTGCCACTAGGTGTAACTGATGATATTATTTTTCGCTTATTGATCAAGTTCGTGTTGACTGGCTAGCTTTATGTAGCAGTTTTTCAATTTCAAAATCCATCTTAAAATGAGAAGAAATACAGGAAAAGTTACACTGGTGAGGGCAGAAAAAATCTGAACTCTCCCAGGAGAGTTGGCAAGTGTGTGTTTGTGATGTATAGCTATTGCCAGGAACCCACTGTAGCAGCATACCTGCAGTGACGGTCACTCAGGTTTCAATCCGTGGCCCAATTACTCATTTGCACTTTGATTTATGATGCTGGCACACCAACTGTTCACTCATATCCTTAAACACTAGTGCCCTGTACGCCACAAAGACATATTCCCTTAAAGCTTGCCTACACTTTTCTGGAACCCAGAAGATATTAACTAAAGTAGTGAAGAGAGACAGGAGACTTAAGCAAGGTTTTTTTTTTTTTTCAAAACAGTGTTTTAGTATTACATTAGTACAGACTGTCAGCTTTGAGTCCATGTCAAAATTTGAAGGACATAAATAGTCGCAAAATCAAGGTGACTTTCATTAGCCACATTAACTACTAATTTTAAACAATATAGCAACAGTTATATTATAAAGAGAGTCTATAGATACACAACAGACAATTAACTTGTACCTTTTCTCTTCACTTTATTTGGATGGTCCAAATTAGGAGTGTAGATAATTTTGCAGATAATTTATAGACCCAGTGCATTCAACAAAAACCAAAGGTCCAGATAAGCAACTTGACTGAAAGGAGAGAACAATCACCTATAAACACTTAACTATTAGTGATTTGTTTATGGCTATAAATAGTTAGTACTAAATGGCTTTGATTTGTAGTGGCACTTAACCTTTCCACTCCTGACTAGTGCCACAGACTGATTTGTTTTTAAACAAGCCATGTCGTCAGTTCCCTATTTACTCAAAATAAATTGAAAAATCTAAGAAAGTCTGTGAAAACTCTTCAATTTCTAAGCTAATGTATCTAGCCCTGTAGCTAGTATCTGGCCAGATGTGTTCCCTTCAGCTAAATTACTTACATAAATGTATGTGGTTTATCCAATCACATTCATGACTGGATAAGCTGAAGCTGAGCTGGTTCATATTTCAAAAACTAGCGATGCTGAACTTCAGCCGAACTTTTTCATAGGTTACATTGGCTCTGCTACATTTACCCCAGCTATAGACCAAACATATCTATGTTGCTTTATTTGGATAGTCAGGTTTCTAGCTTTTGATTTGTACTAGATCATCAGTAGATAGACTATCACCCAGTTCAAATTCAGTTCTTGTGGGCTCTATTGATATATTTCATGTCATGTTGTTCAGAGACAGTTAAACATGACAGTCATGGTTTGTAGTGTCTACAGTGGACTAGTCAAATAAAGTGTTCAATAAAGCTCATAGGTTTACTACTTCTTTGTTTGTGTCCCAGAAGATAGATGTCATCCTTCTTGTTTCAGGGTGGTTTAAAGGTTTAAGAGTGACTTGACTTTGAAAATAGGAGAGTCCATCTCGAAAATCTAGTTAGTTTTTATTCTCAGTCTGTCTCCTCAAAATATCCTCTCCTCTGGCGTCCTTACACCATTAAGATGATCCACAATGCTGCAACTGGAAGTACAAGGCAAATGAAATGAAAAATCAACACCAAGTGTCTTAGTAAGGTTTTGCTCCAATATTAGCCGCCACAGCAGCTTCAGTGTACCATGGCATAAATTCTTCTGTCACATACCCACATGACGATCTCACTCCATACCACCAGATCTCTCCATCACCTGATTACTAACCTATTTCTCAGATACCTAGGTCACCTGATGCCCATCAAATCCTCATTCAGAGAAGCCATAAAACAGTTTTCAGATCCTCTTTGCGAAGTCTTGCCAACTTTATCGACTTTAATTGTGAGCCAGTTGCTAATTTGTGTTGGACATTCTGGTATTTTGAACCTCAGACTGTTTATCGTGATTCCTTCTTATGGCCTTTAGGATTAATTCACCAGTTGTTTGCCTTTTTTTGTGTTTTAATCTGGCCTTCTTTTCTCACTATGATTTGGCATCACATTCTGTTCAATAAACCCAACACTTGGACCAAACTCTGATTTTGTTGTGTCTCTGGAACTGTACTGCACTACAGGGATGAGCATAATTCTTCCAAAAGGTATTCCCTTAAATAGTGTTTTGATGATCTCCTAAGACAAATCGTTCACAGTCCCTCGGATGGGGGCATGGTTATCCTGGAAGAGAATGTTTCAGACCAGGATAGAAATGTTTCAGACCAGTCAGAATAACTTTTTGATTTGCAGTTCTCCTAAGGCTACATGTGGACCCTCACTCTATTCATAGGAGTAAGGAAGCATAAAAAATAATCATGCATTATGTATGCTTATCTATTCATAAGGGATTATGGATGTGGAATCTACATTTTCTGCTGCCTGCATGTTATTCTGGACCCAAGTTGTAAAGGCTGCCTATATTATTCCATTTATTGAATGAGCAGATTCATAAGAAGCCACACAAGCCAACTCATCTAAAAAGTTATGAAGGGTTAAGCTTATCACAAGAGGCAGTGTTAGCTGTCATAGTATTTTTTATGACTTTATTCATATAGAATCCAATGAAACCTCCCTCGTGCCTTAGAATCTTTGTGAATTTCTGAGTGAGATTCGGTTTGATTGAGTGGCTCTGTCTAATCCATAGGAATCAGATAAATTGAACAAAAACAAAGCTGTGAAATCAAACCTGTCGAGCCTCATTACCTTTCTTCTTTCCGCTCTCCTCTGAAGTTTCATCCTTTCACCTTCACAATCGTACCTTTAATAATTACACTCTGACACATCACACTCATAACAGCCTTCATGATGAAATGCAAAGAAGCGCCCACATACTCAGCCACAATGCTCACTGTCTCAGTCATACCTGCTAAGGTTATGAATACATCATCTGACAATACAATGCCAAAATGGCTGGCTACTGTTGCTAAGGTTAATGTTAATTATTACACAAAACACTATCTAGAAATGCAGTTCATTTTTGAAATTGCTAATCAGGACTCTCAAAAAGACAGTCAGATGTGGAAGGAATGTGGCATGAAGCTAAAAGACAGCGATACCTTGACGTAGCATGTAATTTAAAGCAGATGATAGGAAGAGAGATAAATGAGAGTATGGATGGGGAATGTACAGTAAGGAGGATGGTCCATGCATAGGGATTTCTTTGGCACACAGTGGGAAGCAGCAATTGTGCAGCAACAGGGATACAAAGAAAGGAAACATAAAAAAGCATTTTCATGTCATCATTATCTCTTCTAAAATGTGGGTTTCGATCCATGTGGAGTCTCACCAGGCTGTAGGAATGATGTTTCTCTTTATAGTGATGGTGCTGATGCTCTGTTTTAGCATGTGCTTGTGTGCAGAAATATATATATTAATATTTCCTGACATTGGATTAATTGATCACTGTGCTTGGCGAAAAAATAAAATCATCACTTCTAGTTAACTGAAACCATGATGAAACTGTGCAATATGAAGGAAAGCAGCATCAAATATAGTTTGTATTGATCTGTTAAATTTACAAAGCCCTGTACAACAAATGTACAACATGACCTGCACTTCAAAGAAAAAAATAAAGACTGACACATGCTGGTTGGCAACATTTACCAAACCTCTACTGAGAACAGCCCCAGAGGATAGCTGAATTAACCGGGAAGCTTTCCTTAATCATGGCTGGCTGTTCTGGTCATCCATTTGAGTGTGAAGAGCAACCTCTTAAATAGGTAAAAAAAATAAAATAAAATAAAATAAAATAAAATACAAAAAAATAAAGACTGCTTTATACGGCTGGTGTGTCTTTTCATTTGGTCATGTTCAACAAATTCAAACAGAAATGAGCAGCAGAAAAAGATGAGCATGCTTCTTGCTTCAAGTGCATACACATAACATTGAGATCCAGGAATTGCTGAGCTGAGCTTTTACTATTTTATTACATGGTTTTTATCAGCCCATGCTGCAGCAACACCGCACCAATCCATTCACCTTGCATAGGGCATCTTTCTTACAACAGACAGCACTATGCCACTACATCGCCACATTACCCTGAGGTGCTTAACCTCCTTAACAGACAAAGCAGCAGGAACACAATGGGGATGGGAGAAGACACTTTGCTTCTGTGTCAGTGCACAGAAAGAATAGGGCATATCCAAGTGCAACCCCGGTGTCTGTACAATGTAGACATTTTACTCGTGAGGCTGATAACACAACTGAATCCATCCTCCTAAAAGTCATATGTAAAGCCGGTTTAACACTGTGTGATTTCAGTGGGCTTTTAAGATTATTACTTGTCACACTGTATGACACTATATATGATCCCAATAAAATCTTGGCTGAATTCTATTAAAAAAAAACATGATAATGTGCTCTTCATGTCAGATTATATGATAAAGAACCTCTAATGGTAGACCAGAAATTAAAGAAACTAATTACATTCTGATTATGTCATCAATCAGAGTGATCATGTAGAAAACGGGGCCGCATAAACAGAAACATTCTTGCGAGATTGAAGTAATAAGAATATTTTTGCTCTCTATTAGCATGTTCGCTTTACCTTTCACCATCACCACTACTGTATTTGTAGCTGCCTCATGAGTCACTCTTTGCCTTTGGTCACAGTGCTACTAAAGTGGTGGCCACTGACTACAGCACATCATGTGTTCTAAGACCACTGATCTCAACTCGCGACCAAAGAAAGTGACAAGAAAATCACAGTGCAACCGTGACTCAACACTCTGTTCTTCAAGCCACATGTATTCTCACATCCAAGGCGCAGGGAAGATCTTCAAAGCCTTTGTGGATGGTTCTCTGGTGGCGTTTTAACAATTTAATTTAAAACAAAAACAGCAAACACAGCCTCATTTTCACGGTCACTCCGAAGATAAGAAATTGTGAAATGTAACGTTTCTGTCACTGTGAACATACATATTTCCCATTTACAGAAAAAAATGATTCTGCAAACCCTTTGTGTTTGCTGCTCGCTCTTATGTGGAATAGAACACCAGTTCATCCTTTTTAAATACTTTCACTGTCACCACAATAAATTCTCCTTGGTCAGCTTGCATCATGTCTACTGACATGGTGCCTACTATTAAACCACCCTTCTTGTCTTGTTTTTATAGTTCCATTAAATCTGCTGGTCTGGAAACGTGGAGTCAGTAACATCAGGAGTCAGTAAATCAAGCCCAATACTGTCTGTATTTTAGTGAAAAGGATTATGGGATACCATGTCCAGTTATCCTGATCAGGGCTCAGTGACAGTGCCCAATCAGATCTACAGACCATGACTAGGCTTTCATGTATAGCAAGCATGGTAAAGCTTGAAAGGTTGAACCAATGTGCCAAGGCAGCCATGAGCTGCTATCCTTGATATCACAAAATATAAGATATAACTCTATTGCCCTTAAGATCAACAGAGTATATTGTGATCTCTGCTAGATGCATTGGCCATCATCTTAATCACCTGTTCTCTCATAATTTCCAACTCCCTAAAATGGATCAACTAACATTAAAGATGATGTTGCGGCCAGAAGGATAGGTGACAAAATGATTTCGGATAGCATAACATGGCTGAAGTATTCACATATCAATCAACTGCATAATTCTGAAAAAAAAAAAAATTGAATAACAAAAGTGCCAGTCACTTGGTCAAGCAAGTGCTGGACCAGAGCCATGGCTATTATTGTTGACGACATCTAATCCAGCGCCATTTTCTTGCTGAAGCATTCCTTTTTACAACAGAACAAAGCCCTGTCACTTGACTGGCGGCTTCAATAAGCAGTGCAGCCACAGATGAATGGAGCGGTAAAAGAAATCACCTGCCAACCAATTTCCTCGATTCATCAATCTCCCTCGCCATCTTATCCACACAGGAAATCAAAAGGCATGATAAAGAATATTGCACATCAGAAAGCCTAACTCTCCTTAGCAACATATTGCTGCCTTGTAAGTGGGAAAGACATCGATCCATTGACAACTTGTTCTGACACTGGACACAATGGCACAGTAAATCTAATTGAGGGTGAACTGCTGTAGGAAATTTCTAAACTGGATTGCTGTTGTAACGGAGAGCCGAGGCATGACTCCAAATGTGGCAACATTGCTAGCAGGACAATCCTAGCATGCAGAGAGAAGCATATCAGAAGCAAATGTGGATCTTTCACAACCTGTGTCTTTCCCTCTTCAGTAAATTGGCTTTTCTGCCAGGTTTCACCACTGCTTTAGCTGAAAAAGCATAGTTTCCAGTCACATATTACCATAGTAAGGGGTCAAAGACTGGCTAAACCATAGATTCTGGCACCTCTGTGTTACATTCAAGTAGACTGATGATTATTACAAAAAGCCATGATACCAATAGACAAAGACATGTCATGATGGGAAAACGGCTAAACATAAGGAATGAGTGTCTCAATAAGTGAGTGAATGTTTATTACCGTAACGTATAGATTCATTCATTCATTCTTTCATCATCAGTAATGCTTTATCCGCACAATCACGGTGGATTCGGAGCCTATCCCAGGCACACAGGGTGAAGGGTGGGACCACACACACACCCTCACACTTTCACATGCATGGGCAATTTAGCGCAGCCCACCCACATGCCAGCATGTTTTGGGAGGTGGAAGGAACCCAGAGAAACCAAAGGACAACCCATGTGGATAATCGGACAACATGCAAAACTCAAAATGCCTTAAATGCCACCCCCAATACATAGACGACTGTACAAATTAAGTTTACAACAAAGTGTTTGCAATAGTTAACACTGTATGTTAGATGCATTAAATATGCGACAACTTGACATATGGTGAGAAAATTGGACATCGAGATACATACATCAATGTGACGTGTCTTCTACAGTTAATTAAATTTGTCTCAGTATTTTGATAATTGATGAAATATTATACACTAACAGTAGATTATACTGTACTGTATAAGTATACAGCAAACATATCAAATCATGGGAAAAAATAAATACATTAATAAAAAATAAACAGTCATCGATGTGTCTAATTACATGCTAGGTTCTCCCATCCTAAGATCACACACCTGATCATGCTTGTCGGCCACATTGATCTTTCTCATCAGACCACACTAATCAATCCACTGTGCTTGACGATCCACTGTTCTAATGAGTCTTTCTAGCCTCCTCTTCAAAGTCTTCTGTTTCTGTTAAAGGAATTACGCTACTCTAAGATATAAGTCGACTAAAGAATGGATCGATACTTGGTTCTCTGGTGTTTTCTTTGAAAATCCTACTCTTGCCAGCGTCCCCAATAATTTCCATTATTCTTGAAGGCGCTAAGCAGTATGGTAAAAAAAAAAAAAAAAAAAAAATCAATATACACCAGACTTTTAACTTTTTATAAGCAAGGGATCATAAGTATAGAGAAAAAGGGATGTGACTAAAACAGGGAGACTAAAAGGGGGAAGTAATTTGATAGCTGTCTAGAATGTAAAATGGCAAAGTAACATTACAGAGTTGTTACGATGTATATGGAGGGGGAAAACGTACAGAGAAGCTACACTAAAGTAAAAGAATCAGTACCGTCTCCAAAACTCACCAAATTAAAAGTATGGAGTGAAAGTTAAAAAGTATCTACATTCAAACATACTCAAGTATTCCAGAGTAAATACTTTGAACTAATCAAAAATTAACAACCCAGATATGATTTTTTAAGGAAAATATTTATGAAATTCTTCTAACTCAGGCTAATCTAGAATTTATCTTCCTGGTTAGTTAATGATTAATAACCCCACTGCAAAGAATGCTAGCAGTGAAAACAAAACTAGCTAGCAAATTTATGAAACTTGAATTTGATTGGATATCTTTAAAAAAAAAAAAAACATTAAGCGTAGGCACACCTGAATAATCTTTACTAATTTAATAAAAATTAAATTGTCATTTCAAATCACACTTCAGTACAAAGTACAAATCTTCCAAACTAATATTTAACTATGGTATCAAAGTACATTTACTCAAGTATTTTTCAAACCTGTGTATATGCTGCAGGAAATGTTGTGTATATTAGATGCATTCGTTTAAGGGATGTCAGGAAATACACATACACATGATATTAACAATGTTTAGTATTGTTTCTTATCGTTGCTAACTCAATTACTTTATGCAGTCAGCAATAGAGAATATAAAATGCATTTTCACTGATGTTCAGACACCGACGGCTAATGTAATCATCCTGCATATTTGTTTGTATTGCCTCACATGTAGCATCAGCATATGGCTTAATTGCACTGATAATTCCTCCATGTCTAGTTTACTTACTCCAAGTCCCTAGCACTCCTCCTTTGCCTGATGCTTCAGATGCTTTCCTGCTGCTGCAGTCATTTAAGCAGAATTAAAAGAGAAATTAAAATATTTGTAGATTGAATATGCGTGCAGTGTCTCCGACACTCTAAACAAGAGATCTTACTCAGTAGGTATGATAGTAAAACCTTAATTTTCATCCTTTCTCCCTCCCTTTCTCCCTCTGCCGCTACCTCTCTAGTGTGTTTCCAATTTCCAGGCTTAAATAACATTTTTTTCTGCATGGCTGAACGTGAATGATATCCATCTTGACTTATCACTAATTTGTCTTCCGGAATTAATTTTCACAGCAGAAAGTATAATGTTTTAATGAGTTTTTTTATTGCATATTGATTGCAAATAGATACCTTTTGTCAAGGTTTCATATGAATAATGTGGCGGAATGCTTCTGTGTGACAGGGCCTGTCAGTCTTTTCAAAGGGGACTCTATTTTTCGTGTGTGTCATTTGTGTGTGTTAACGTGGGTGTGTGTGCATTTAGCGGCTTTATCTGGATAATCCAATGCATGGAATAGATAGAGTTTGCATGGATATAAACACATTATCAAGGCAAGACTTGGAAATGTAATCACCGTACGTGGACAACAGATGAGATGGGGGTGGAGAGGTGAAAATAACCCAAACAATGTGTGCTCTGGCACGATTACAGAGATATTAATATGACGAGCAGTATTATAATCAATGAAACAGCCTGCTGTCATGTACTAAATAAAAATATATTCCAGCCCATCTCTGCTTTTAATCATTGTGCCAATTTATGTGTATACGCAGTGCTGGTAGTCTGGAAGCATTTGGATCACGAGACTTGTGTCTTGGTACTCCAGAACTTGAAATGAAGTTACAGAATGTCCCTGATAAGAGGGAATTCATGCTGGTTCTGTAAGACTTTGTTCAAAATTCTATTCCTTTTTTTAATTAACATGGAAAAAAAGAAGCACGTAGCCTTGTCTCTGACATTTTGTTTTCATATTGTGCTCCTTCTCCTTGACACATCCATATTTACTGTTTGCAAACTACTGAACGGTTAACATTCATAATTGCAAGTAAACACTGAGTTAAGCATATTCAACCTCCGCTGTAATCTCTTGTCAGCTGTCAATCTGTTTCATTAACAATGTGCAAAGCAGTTCACTGTAACTCTGCATTAAAACTACAAGCTGAGCAATGCATTATATCACAAGTTCTCATTGATGACATAATGATTATGATGTGGGGTAGACTAGTATGTTTAAAGGCTGGTAGGCAACTGCATTCATGATTTCATTTTTTTTTTTTTTTTTTTTTTCTTTCAAGTGTTTCAAGTCTGTAATGAGTTTGTCATGTTTCCTCTAAATACCGAACATGGTGAACAGAGAGGTTTTTTCCAAAAACACTAAACTTAAGGTCTATCTAGAATAAAATCAGCCCCAGTCTTACTTCTTCATATCATTCTGTGCATTTTTCTCATGACTAGTGGTGTTATTGTGCTTGGTTCCACAAAAGTCCAAAATAATCTTCCTTAAGATACTTGCTAACAGCAAATAATTTGATGTGAATGCTAAATGAAACCTGAAGCCTCTTTTCCACACTTTTACTGGTTCCCATTTTAGCATACAGCAGCAGATTAAAATTCCACTCGATGCTTTTTCCTGTCTATATAACTGCATTGTGTTATACAGTACACCTTTAATTTACACTGTATATTACACCAGGAATAAAGTATGCCCTTAAAGGAAGTCACAGCTCCTTTAATACTACGAATCTTAGCGTATTAATGATTTAACAAGTCATCTGAAGCTGTAGAAGAGTACTGAGTGAGGTTTAATACCCTCTTCAGTGTAATCTCTGCTACTTAGGGGAGATCACTTGCCATTCCCAGGTGCACAATCTCCAACCGCAGAAAGAGTAGATATCTGAGAGGTTCATTGATTAGTTGGAGTCCAGACTTCCATATTGCATTCCAGAGGTCGATGAACTATGTTGGAAGGGGCAGAGAACTTCAGAACGTTTGACTTTTCTTTCAGATTTCCTTCTCCGATTGCCAAGAAACCCTTTAGGAAATCTTCAGTAAGCACAAAGAGTTGTTCCAACCTCCTGGGTATTTCGCTAATAGGCTTCTAAGCTGTTACTTTCCTCCATGGGCAGTGCCGACGTAACTGAAAAGTCATTGAGCAGAAGCTGGCACGCTGAAACTAGAATGCTGAAGGATGACAGACTGCAATGATGCACTGTCAAAGACTGTGGCACACACCGATTCCCAAGACAAAGGCAGCAAATAAATCTGTATAGTACCAGATGGACATAAAACAAATCTCATCTCAACAGGATATTTTGGAGAGAGCTATGTGAAAGGAAGGACTGATGTGAACCAGTTCAGGATTTAGGACCATCGTTGGCTTTCATCGTGTGTGACTCATGGCACTAATGGCTTTCATCGTGTGTGACTAAGGGCTCTGTTTTCGTGATCGTGGTGCAAACGCAAAAACAAAGCATACGATTGCAGGATTCTACAGTATACTTTTAATATTCGAAAGCTGGCACAGAGTGCAGCAAAAGTAAACACGGTGTGGGCTTGAATGAAGATGGAAAGAATGAATGGAGGTGTGGTTGGGTCTTCTGATGCGATATCCATTCGAATTAGCTTTAAGAATTGAGCGTGAGGAATGACATATGGCATCATATCAAACTGATTTTTAGTGGCAGAAATAGCCAGCTGATTTTAAGTTGATATTTTGTCCGTAGTGTAATACTTATATCCAAGCATCTGTGTGTATGCGCATTTATATTTTGAATGGCAACAGTCCAAAATCCAGAATCTTTTAAAAACATGCAAGGGATAACCCCCTATTGGAGGATACCGGGATTGCAGCTTCCCTAAGTCCATATGCTGTGCAAAACCAAAATAAAAAAAAAATATATATATATACATAAATAATCACGCTATATTTTTACATTGATTTGGCAACCTTCCTATTAAATCATCTTCCCCCGTGCCTGTTTATTGCTAAAACATTATAAACACCAAATTCTCAGTGGAACTGATAACTTTGGGTCACTATGTATTATAAATAATTGCAAAAGCAATTGTTGTTTACTTAGATAAAAGCTGATTTTCTGTGCAATCCCTACCACATCTCCATCACTTTATTTATCACTACAAATCACAAGAGACTTAAAGCCCCATGAGAGCTTTATCTAGATAATGTGCTTCACACCAGCCTCAACAGCAAAAAAAAAAAAGTTGATAGTGATAGTAGTATGTTAAATGTTCTGTTAAAAGTCTGTTAGGTCTGTTTAATGTGTTATTTTAATACAGTAATGTTACTTTGGACTTATATCCACATTAAAAAAATCACACTAGGACAGATGGTCTCATGTGTCTCACAGCTGGGGTGGATTTAAATGGAGGTAAAAATACAAGCTCATGCGTGACTAAAATGGGGTTTATAAAAGATTCCAGTATGAATTGGCCTTTAGTAAATAGAATTGAGTTGTTTAACTTATTTCTACCTATGATTTGGCTGAAGTAGCTTATTTATGTTGAAGTGGGGTGCACTAATAAATGCACATATCTGGCTCAAAATGGGTTCAAAAATCGCACTGCACTGGTACATTTTGTTATATGTTATACCCTGTTTTGCACCACTCCACCCATATCAGTGCAGAGCATTAATGGCCACAAAAATAGCAACAGTGCAGCAATGCCAAAAAAATGGCTTGCGTATAACCAAAATAGCAACAAACTGGCGTTAACCAGCAAATTACACTTCAGTAATGATTCAAGCCAATGGAGGTGGATCCATAATTAAACACTTTTTACTTAAATCAGGACAGAAATGCCTTTTTATGGAAATATTCAGCAAATCCCATTAAAGTAACTAAAAGGAATAAATAGGGTTCCAGCAAGGCCCACATGACAGGCATTAATGCTCAGTCACTGAGTGTCAAACTGACTTGAGTTAAGCTCAGAGAGCTTTTTTCTTGTGCCACCAAGAGAACTAATAATCAGAATGACTGCCACGGTCAAGCACTTCCAGAAATTTTTTTTACACCATCATAATATGGCATGGAGGCAAGGTTCAAATAACCCACATACTGCAATTAAAAGCCTAATAGTTTAATGTAAAGCATGTCTTTAAGATATTCCAGCTCAGAATGCCTGCAATTGTGCTTAGTTAGTCAGCCACTTCATGTTCAAATTCTTCATGAAAAATGCTTCATGATTTCTAAGCTACATATCTTGGAATGAAAATAATTCACCTGGATGATGTACTGCAATTTGTAAACTAAGAAGAGTTTTTTTTTTTTGTAATAACCCCACTGGAAAAATTGCAGTAGGTTATACAGAGGTAAAAATGCTAGCACTGTCAGCTTGATTTGTAATTTCTGGCTCTAACAGTTCCTCAACCTCATCTACATCACTCAAGTTTGTAATTGGTCTCAACTAGAGATGCATGTGTGGGACTGGTTTTTTTCTTTGGCACAGTTATTATTTTTGGTTTGACCTGCCCATGAAATATTTTCTAACCCGATTTACATGGTTCTATTTCCCTGTATATACCCCTGTGACCCTGACCAGGCAGTTACTAAGGATGAATGAAACATGGTCTTTATTTGTTCCATGAGCTTGAGTAAAAACACTTCCACTCACACAATTTTTTGTTGCTTCCCAAGATCCCAGGTCCAACACATACCTCTAGTTTCAGATGCCTTGTGAACTTTTCTAGCACGCTTTCTAAAAAGAAGAAGGAGGAGAAAATAAAACAACCAAAACAATAATGTGCCTTCTATCCATATCTATTTGTATCTGTTTAGGACACATTTGTATTCCGAATAATTATTTATATATATATATATATATATATTCTTCTGTCGAACCACCACCTTCCACCCCAACAGCAATGACCCAATTCAACAATAAACACCGTTTAATTATATCCTCAGTGTTTAATTGGATACATTTGGTCCCCTGGATCAATTGCAGACTATGTTCAATAAGTCATCACTATATACGCACTGCAATGGTATGGATTCTGCAAGTCTCTGGAGCTGAACCAGAGGGATGAATGACATTCTTCAAAAAGATATTCCTTTAAGCAATCACTGTTAAAAACCATTCAGTGGGCCCTCATGCCCTGAGGTTGGGGCATCATCATCCTGGAGGAGACTACTCCCATCAGGATAGCAGTGTTTGTGTATTGATTTGCAGTGACCCTTCCCTCTGAGAGGACAAGTGATCTCATTGTAGGGGTCAAGCATTCAGACCTGCACTGCTCTCTTGTTCAACGCCACACATGCACTCGCCCACTTGTTGAGAATATGATAAAAGATGACTCATCTGACCAGATCACGTTTTCCACGTCTCTGTAGACCAGTCTCTGTGGTTTTTCTAACACTGAATTCTCAAATGTGCATTCATCTTTGTAATGAGTTGTTTATGCACTGCAAACCTACTACAATATCCCTCTCTGTTTTGAGAGAAAAGGAACGTAGGATGAATTTGGCTGCACAGTTTTTAATTTTTGTCTGCTGTGTTTCTTGGTTAACAGTTTAATCATGAGTGATGTATAGCAGCATTATGCAAAAGGGTATACTGTAGTGTTACTCTTTGTCACTCTGTTTTTCTCCCTGTGTGTGCTACCTATACTGACATCCTTTAATTTGTTAGTGATTATAATATTTCCTTCAGGATTCTCTAAACCATTATATAATAAGCATGCGTGATATATACATACATACACTCACAGACCACTTTAAAAGGAACAGTGGTACTATTGCTCATTCATGCAATTATCTAGCAGCAGCAGCACATTGCATAATACCTTGCAGATACAGGTCAAGAGCTTTAGTTAACGTTCACATCAAGCATCAGAACGGGGAAAAATATGATTGCAGTGACTTTGACCATGGCATGGTTGTTGGTGCAAAGACCAGCTGGTCTGAGTATTTCAGAATCTGCTGAGCTCCTGGGATTTTCACAAGCAACAGTCTCTACAGTTTAGACAGAATGGAGTGAAAAACAAAAACCATTCAGTGAGTGGCAGTTCTGTGTGCTTTGTTGATGAGAGAGGTCAGAGGAGAATGACCAGACTGGTTCAAGCTGACAGAAAGGCTATGGTGCCTCAAATAACCACTTCTTACAACCACGGTGAAAAGAAAAGCATCTCAGAATGCACAACACGTTGAACACTGAAGCAGATTGGACCATATGATGTTCTACTCCGGGCAGCCAAGAACAGGAATCTGAGGCTACAGTGGACACAGGATCACCCAACCTGGGCAGCTGAAGACTGGCAAAAGATTAGGCGATCTGTCTCTTTCGTACATATGAAGGTGGAACTTTTATTGTGCACAATAATCCAAAGTTTTATTTCTTATATTTTTATTTTTACTTAATTTTGTTATTTTCTTCTAAACCTTTATTATGGCACCAGGAATGTCAAAATCTTAAAATACATGAAAATGAAATTATAAGGTGGCTAACACTGAACGAATGCTAACTGCACACAAAATCTAACTATGTTCACCTGAACTGTCTTTAGGGGTATACAATTTTATCTTTGCGATATAGAAATAATGTGATTAATTAATGTTGTGGTGAGGTTAGAGTGAAAATGAAAGCACAACTGTGCTGTATAACAAGAAATTTCTTGATGTAATTAGCAGAAAGCGCAAACGGTAACCGCTGAGCCGCTTGTGCCGTCGTAGCTAAGCATGCACTACAGACGTTGTTAAAAAAGATTTAAAAAATAAAAAATAAAAAAAGGAACCTATTTCTAAATTTATCCTAGGAATACAGGCTGACATGAGGCTTTGTGGTTTCGGTGTGTGTGTGTGTGTGTGTGTGTGTGTATGCTCCATATAGACACAAGTTAAATGCTTTCCTCTAATGACTGATGTAGACAGAACTTTTTTGGAGTAGTTGCTTTTATATCATGGATCCGCCTAGCCATCCAACTGACCAGTCGAGCTAGAGGTTGTACATGAAATTTATACATATATATCAAATTAATGAACAAAAAGAAAAACAATACATATAATAAGTACAATAAACATATAATACTTATAATAATTATAATAATTACATACTGGTTTGTACCATGTAAAGCTGTTCTCTGTAATTATAGCAACAAACTCATAGATGAACTTATTGTGAGCTCACTTTTTTTGTTCAAATATAAGGAATATTTGTTGCATTTTTCTTTCATTCCTTTAATTTAGTTCACTTATCTTGTAATTAGTATATTGCTTGTTCATGCTCTGAAGTTATTAAGCCTATGTCTGCACCTGTGTTTACACTGGGGCTGCATTACCATCAAGGAAAACAAATGGATGAATACGGTTATTTACTTTCACCGGTTAACTTCCGTTCCGTGGACTCCCATGCCAGACATCTGTAGAGTAATATTCTGTAATCTGTTCAGGAAAGTACTTTCAAGCATGTCCTAAGTTTATACTGATTTTTGTAGCAGCATTACTACAAATAATTATCAATCAGGTTTTGGATATGAGAGTGAAAATTCAAAGAAAACTTTACCTTTTTTTTTCTTTTTGTCAACACATTAAGAATTAATACTAGTTTGAAAAGGGAAAACAAAATGCTGCATTACTACCACAAGCCGTATTATTGAACCAATTTATCTTGCTGTAGCTCTGAGTGAACCTACATCTTGATGCCAGGGATATATCACCCTCCGTAAACAGCAGTTTAACTGCAACAGTTTGCTCAGTAGAAAGAAATATAGATTACTGCAAAGCTATGCAGATGAGACCTTGAATATCCGTCTTGGATGAAATGTTTCTCTCTCACAGTCTCAAATTAGCAGCTAATCTGAAGCTGCTGAAAAACCAATTGATATTTTTCAGATGAGTTTTTTTTTTTCATCTGTCGTATAAGCCATAATTAGTATAGATGTAAGATAATTAGTAAGATGGTATAGAGCAAAGGACGTGCATTAGGTCAGTTTTCTTCAAGCAAATTCACTGCTAACACACACACACACAAACACACACACACACACACACACACACACACACAAACACACAGAGCACACACTAGTTTCATGAGTCTTGATTATTAGCATCATATCCAGATCATCCACATAAAAATGCAGATATGAGTACACCCAAGACGCATAAAACAGATTTAAATCTGATTACTCGTTTAAAAGTATCCGTGTGTCCAAATCACATTTGACAGCCAAAATCCCTCAATGCATTGCTTTATAACACACACGGACCTTCAGAACCACCATGCAGTAACCATGAAAAATGTGCAAAGTTGCTGTACACAAGAACCATATTTGCTCATTAGCAATTTTAGACCAATATCTAAATGTGACATTACATTTTCAAAATTAGCCAGCCCCAGTCTAAATCACTGAAAATGCCCAGCACGATCGGCTCCCACTACTCTTCAGTTCATTCTTGGCACAAATTGATCCATGGACTGTAGCAGTATTTGCAATGCCTGCTGTATTTAACTGTTTAAACAATCCACTGCTGATATGGGTGCCTTTAGGGAAGTTAAAAGTCAGTCAGCTGTGTGAATTTCAATTCTGTGTTAATTTTTATACTGTGTGGATTTCAATAGTGCAACCAGGGACAGATGGTATAGATGGGATTGCAGCCTCAAAGATAAAAAAGACATCAACGTAAGATTTCATTTTTGGCATCCACGTTAGATTATTTGCTGTTAGCAAATGTCTTAAAGTGGATTACTTAGGACTTTTGTGTAATCAAGCACAACAGCACCACCAATGGTCATGAGAAAAAATACACAGCATGGTATGAAGAAATGAGGCTGGGGCTGATTTCTTTCTAACCCAGACCATAGACCCGTATAGCCCATTTGTGTCGTGACACTCATGTCTGGTGATTTGATATTCATTGTGGCTGATATTTTTCAACCTGCATCACTGAAACATCCTAACATATCATCAGCAGTGATTGAGGAGGCACATTTGAAATAGAGACGTGGGTGTAATGAACCTGAAACAAGGTGGGTTCTTTCCTCTATTCGTTTTTCACAAAACCTAAAAGGAGGTAGACCAAGCACACATTGTCTAATCAAAGTACAAATTATAGAAACTGTATTGTAGCTGTAACCCTTTCATTAAAATCAAAAGCATTAATCTTATAGTGCTTTTTTATGTGAATGAAAAGGTTACAATTACATTCAGAGGACACACAGCATGAATCCAGTACAATATTACAGTCTTGAAACAATTTCCACAATTGCAGAACAAGATCACAAATGCAGCTGTCTATCTTCCCTGGAATCTGTGTATGTGTAATAGTTTGCCACACATCATTCTTATTATGTCTGCAATCTTTATTATAACTGCAACTATCTTCTAGAAAAGAGAAACCATCCAGCAAGCTGGATGTAAACTGTTATGGGCCGTTCTGTACCAAGTGAATTTCAATCTGTTAACTGGAGACATATTTACTGATATTAAGTCTAAAGATTTTATCGGAATAAAATCCACATACAAGCCACATTAGGCAACCAGATGCAAACAGGCTTTTTTTTTTTTTTTTTTTTTTTGTATACTGAATGTTCATCTGTGAACTGTAAAATACAGATTTACACAATGTCTGTTAAAAATCTGATTGGACAGCTCATGTTGATGGAGTCAGAATTTTTGAAACAGAGCCTGATGGAAAAATATATTCAAAAAACATTCACCATATGAGGGAGATTAAGGACTGTTAGAAAAGCGAAATGTCACAAGTGTGTGCAAAGCTGTCATCAAGACAAATAGTGGCTATTTTGAAAGGAGGACAATATGAGATTTGTTTTGAATACCACTATTTTGGTCGTTGCTTAATATTGTTAAATCATAGTTTTGACATCTTCCTTATCTTCTGAAAAGTTGAAAATACGGGACAGTAAAACAAGTAGAAGGTAGGAAGTTGAGAAATTAAATGAAAAGCTTTTATTTCCTGTTAATACAGACAGTGATAATATTATACAATCACCAAAGCTCCCTCTTTAACGTAATGTTTTTCATTCCATATTTTTATGTTTTCTTCTTGCATGTTTAATGGCCAGGATGTACCTGGAATGAACATGATTTAAGACTAGAATTATTAAGCAATAATACATACAGTAGATAATAATATTAAATGATAAAAAACGAACTGGGAAGAATGGTAAAGGGTCTTTTGAATTCATTAAATGTGGCAAAAAAAGAAGAGTTGTGGCATTAGTTGACTGCTGGGCAAGGGCTAGTAACAGAAAGTAATTCAGTTTTATGTATTTATTAGTTTTTTCAAATTTTAGTCAGGTTTAACTGAGTGTTCTTGTCATATGTTGGATACTGTATGTTGTATTCTCACAGACTAGACATTAAGAAGTATAAGCTGTATAGCAATGCTGCTATCTGTATCTGTGTAGTGCTCCAAATTTTCATATCTGAATCTGTATTTGGATTTAAACCCAAACAGGAAGGATTATTAAAAAATGTTGGTTTTTAGTTCCCTAAATATAAACAAATTAGCAGCCTAACTTAAACCAGCATGGACATGACCAGGTAGCATTGCACATTCACATTAATAAGCGTTAGTCACACACCTCGTTAATCACACAAGCTTCATATCTCACCATTCGCTCATGCTCACTCATGAAAGTAGACATCCTCTTGTTATTTTGTGTACCATGGGATCCCAGTCCCAATGCTCATCTCTACTCTCATTCAGATGCCCCATTCTGGCAAGCTTTCTCCCAAAAAAAATAAAATAAAATAAAATAAAAAAAGTGCACCTCCTATTCATATCTGTATTTATTTAGAACGTTATTATTATATTTTCATTTCAAATAAAGAATCCGTATCCAGTTGCATCCTCAATAACAAGCAAATCTTGAAATTTTATATTTAATATCAAATTAAATTCGCTTTTTTTAAAGATCAAAAGTATCATATTGATTGAAATTCACTTTAAAGCACTCATACAACTTATTTTTAATTTTGTAATTTGTATAATTTGATTTATTTATTTATTTATTTTATTTTTTTGTGAAAGCTACCTCATGTTTAAATTCTGAGATATATACTGTTTTTCAAAATCTCCTTAAGTGCTGTATGGACAAAGTCAAGGCACTCTGACAGTTTGTTTGGTGAATGATAATTACTATGTTCCCTGCCTCACAATCACAGCGCAAACTGAAAATCTGACACATGACACTGCTTCAAGCTGTTTTATATGCAGGCAGCACAGCGTACAGTATATAACCATGACCAGGATAAAGCAGTTTCTGCTGATATACAGCAGTGTTTGTGTGTCCTACTAAGAACAAAAGTGTCATCTGGCAACACATCGTGCAAGTGTACACTCAAGCAAGGTTCCTAGAGAGAACTATAATCTATTTGGACAGACAGAGACAGACAGGTAGACAGATACGACCAGATTGGATTCTGCCTCACTTTGGATTAAAATGGCTGCCAAATGGGTTCAAGTCACTAAGTTACTAACAATAATAACTAAGTAACGAGACATCACCACAAAATGAATAAGTCATAAATAAATGCAAAAATGAAAGCAAAAATTGGACAGTTTTGAACACTTACCTCATGAATTCATGTATGGAAAATAAAGTAAGATGATAAAGAATCATAAATACTGCCCAATGATCTTTTTCCTGGCAACATGTAACAAATCTGCCCCTGTATAAAGTTTTTTTCAAGGGCCTTATTATGAATAATGAGGTCCTGGGTCCCCAAGTTGTCACCACCAAAAAAAAAAAAAAGAACAAAACAAAAACAAGGGCCAGAGGGCCAACACATTTACACAGCCTAAGCCACACACTGGCTCATTAATAAATTGCAACAGACATGCAAATTAAGACGAGACACTGGGGGATAGAGACAAGAGGAGACTGTGCCTTGCATCCTATTGCATACACTAACATGAAATGCTTGGCCATGTTGTTTAATCCTCAGTTTCCCATGTGCACTAGGAACAAGAGAATCATACATTCATAACTCAAAATCATTAATCTTTTTTGCTACACTGTCACATTCTCTTCTTCCGCGGCTATCCAATCATGTTAATAATAAATTACAGTCAATTTAACATGCAGTTCTGAAGATATATGTTGTAGTTTAGCTCTTATGTCCATTATTTATGTCCTATTTTAGTCGTCATTGTTTATTTTAATTAGATTACAGACAATAGATTAATTTGTGAGACACTCCAAAGGGACTAGCACAGAAATTTAATCAATATTTAAATTATATTTACGAAATTCTTTTGTGTTAATCTTGTGTTACAGACCAAGAGTTTGAAGATTTTTTTTTCTTTTTTTTTTTTCACATTTTGCAGTTCAGTCAATTTGCTAAGAACTAGCACAGCATCATTATTGACAACTAGTTTGAGCAAAGTTTTTATTTTTTAATTTTTTTTTCCCCAAACATTCTATTGATTTGCAGTCATGGACTTTTTCTCTAACGTTTTATGAGAACAGTAACTTAAAAAAAAGTATGTTATAATAATTTACAAACTTCTAATTTAGGAAACGTAATGTTCATGTTTAATTTAAAAATCAAATGTTTACATGAATTACTAGGTTAATGATATTATTATTATTATTATTATTAAAAGTATATATATATATATATATATATATATATATATATATATATATATATATATATATATATACAATTTTTTTTTTTTGCCTATGAATATTAAAGCTTTAGGATATAAGAAACTTGGAATTTCCCCTCTTTCATAGAAAAATGCTATTGTAAGCACTTTGCATTGTATTGTACTCTTCCTTCACTGGATGCATTAATCTCACAGCTACCACACGCCACCTACAATGCTTACTGTTATAAATGTATTTATATTTTAAACCATTAAAACCTTTTATTGTTTTATTGTATTTGGAAAGCCAGGATGCTTTATATAACATATAAATGTTACCTTCCATCTACTCACTACACACTTAACTCAGCTAACATTGTTATATAACATAACTTCCATATTTATTCTTTGAATCCGATCAAATTCTGTGCTGTGAGAAATAGTGGGTTGCTTGAGAGTGACATATCATATGAGCGCAGACATCCCTATTATCTCTGCCCCAAAGTCTCCAAAATCAACCTGACTCACAAGCATAGTGTAGACCCCGGCGAGCGAGAGAAAATAAACCATGTATTTCTCAGTGCTCAGTGTTCGAAGTGCATTCACATGCAGAAGCTTTCTCTGCACACTTCCATGCTTGCGAGTACATTACTGTGCACAAAATTCATGCCACCTTGCGGTTTATACTTTTTTTGGGGAAATATATCCCAATGTGCTCAGCTTTGATCAGCTACAAAGCATTGAAGAAAGCTAGCACATGCTTCCTCCAGACAACCGCGGTTCATATGGAAGCTGAACACACTTGAGAGAAATCGCTAACTGCCATCTTCCACATACAGGCACTCATGGACACCCACGACTGACTAATGTCGCTCTGATTGACAGGGGACATAGTAACACCATCCATCTCACCCAGACAGTATGGCCAGTTTTTCTTTCTTAGACTCCCAGCCACAGATAACTATGGCTGTCATTATTTGAACTCACAAACTCCTAACAATAAATGCTTTTCCCTTGGGCTAACCCTTGGGCTCTCATTTAATGATCAGGTTTTCTAATCATGTATGCTTTGTTTGCACTCTCATGCTCTCTCACTCACTCACTCACACTCTCTCTCTCTCTTTCTCTCTCTCTCATGCTCTCTCTCTCTCATGATTGGCTGCTGCTCCTGCTTGGCGCCATGTAGTTGCATACAGGAGCTCAGGAACATCATATTAGAAAATATTTTTAGAACAAAAATATCATATGAGCTATAGAATCAGGAAAACGGTTTCAAAATTGTATTTATATTGGAAAAAAATATATTGTGTGCAAACTAGACAATGTAAAACTCATAATGTCACTCATTGCATGCATTATTCATTTTACATTATTATCGCTGCTCATTTTTATGCTGATAATCCTAGAGTTGGCTGCATCAGCTGCTGAAAAATGATGCATAAAGGACACATCAAGTAGTATCATTCTACAGTGCACAAAAATCAGCTTCCCGTGTAGCTCTACATCCTTGCGGCCCTGGTTTCCAGCTGCTCTCGCTGCAGATTCATCTTCAGAGCAAGGAGTCCATGTCTAATCACCTTTACTTGGGGGACTGCTTTTCACTTCACCGCCATCAACGGAACGGGATTGGTTTGGAATCCACAGCTATAAAGCTGGGTCCATGTCAGCTGGGCTCTAACTGACCATGATCCACTGCCGCCTGACTGCACAACCACTAAGCTAAGCACTCGTGCTTAGCTTGATGTATCAGCCTCATTGTCTCTAGTTCATCCAATTATTAGCACCAGTGGAGAAAATCAAGGAAGGGTGCTGGAGTGGAACAGTATGAAAAAAGCCAGCATGGTAACTATACAAACAGTGCAAACCGGTAGCGCCTTTTATGTCCATCACACTAGCTGCTCCATAGGACATTAAACGTCATGTAAAACTGAAGGCAGTAGTGCAAATATTATCATGTGGTTGTTGCTTTGGCTGATATTTGGCTGTTTCTGAAATTTAGCTGTTATGGCATGCTGAGATTATGAGATAAGCATCTCAAAAAGATGGATCGATGGAGGGAGGTTGCATGCAGTAACATCATTTCAGATTGTTTCAACAGGTTATTTTGTTTGCATGCTGTTTTCCAAATGAGCTAAACAAATGACGGATGAGCATGCTCGATTGCTTGTGAACTCACTACTTTAACACTGTTATTCTGTTTAGTAACTACAGAGGGTGAAAAGTATAAAGGAATAAACCGCCATAAAACATAGAAAAGTGTTGGACAAGAAATGTACTGGAGAGATGAACACCAAATATTCCCTCAATTAGTGTTCTGATGATCTGAGTGGAGAGGGCAGAACTGGTCACAAAAACGTTATTTTTTTTGCACGTCATATGACGGCATGGTAGATTCAATTTGACTTCACGTGACGATGAAATACGAGGTCGTAAAATCATAAAATGTGTGCATGCTATGTACGCTATGTGCGCTAATGCATTGTGCTCATGGGTTGGTTCATTTGTGCTCTTCGCTAAAGAAATTTGCCTAAGCTGACCAAGCAGTCATCTTGTATGTTTGCAGCGCAGTTGAGGCCTAGGTGGAGTTTAGTTTTTACCATAATTCAACGGTTTCTTTCTTATTTAATATTCACGCAAACCTCTACATCAGGCTGGCTGAGTGCTTTAATATTCAGATTTTCTTCCATGTCTGATGCACGCTCATTTCTACTCATTCCCATTCATGTGCACCTCGGTGTATTATGTGCAGCAAAGCGAAGCGCAGTGGGGATAATTTACTTAGCTGCTTCCCCACACACAGCTCTATCGTACTTACTGAAGCTGCACAGTGGGCTACTCTACAGCTCATACGCACACAGGAGAAAAAGTCTCTCTCACAGCAGGAAGGCAGCTACACATATGCTAAGACCTTACCCGTGACTAGGATTACAAGAAAAATACAATAAGAATCATGTTTTTTTTATTGATTTGTGCAATACGACTTAGCTATGGTATGTAGACATCAAACAAATGTTCTGAAATTTCCAGTGACTGGAAATTTTAATCAACATTTGAAGTCTACTCAGTTCAGTGAATGAGGGCATGGAAATCAACAGGATGGAAGATCACTGGAAATCAATAGGACTGATCACCTTTCTCCTACTACGAAACATTTTTACCCTGATGGGAGTGGTCACTTCCTGAATGACCCCGCCCCCACCCATAGGAAACGAGGGCTCACTGAAGGGTTTGATGTGGATGAAAATGATGAAAATCATATGCTGGCTTTCACGGTCACCAGATCGCACCTCAAATAAACACCGATGGGAGATTTTGGTATGACATGTTAGACAGCACTTTCCACCACCATCATCAAAACACCAATTGAGGGAATTTAGTCAAAAATGGTGTTCATCTCTCCAGTAATCTTTACCAAGGCACATTGATGCTGTTCTGGTGGCTTGTGGTGATCCAAAACCTTAGTAATACTATACTGGTTATTCTGTTAATTTGTAACCAAGATTATATCCATTATAATAACTGACTCCAGAATTATTGGCACCTGTCAAGAAAATATGCACAAATAAACATAGATACTAGCTTATGAATTATTAACACTCCAGCAATCAATTAATATTTAGTGAAGAAAAGAATGCAATCAGTGAGTCTCTGCCTGTAATGTCTAACACTCCTAAAAGAATCCTGGATCTCTCCTCCATGTAGATCATGTCAAACTACTTTAGGTAGGGTTTTTTGGTAGTTTTTTAGGAAGTTTCTTAGGTTTGTGCAAATTTTGCAGTAGGGTTCAATTACAGAGTTTGAAATGGTGATTGACTTTTTTTTTTTTTTATCTTTCCACGGCCATTTATGTAATGTGAAATGTGGTAGTGGTAGCATAGTGGTTAAGACATTGGACTACTGATTAGAAGGTTCAAATTCCAGCACTGCCAAGCGGCCAGTGCTGGGCCCTTGAGCAAGGCCCTTAACCAGGAACTGCTCAGTTGTATAAATGAGATAAATGTAAGTTGCTCTGGATAAGTGCATCTGCCAAATGCCATAAAATGCAAATGTAATGATTTGGATTTGTGTATTGGGGTAATCGTCTTGACAAGAAAGATTTATCTATGGCCAAACCTTACCGTCCTGGCAGATGCAATCACGCTTTGAGCTGAAATATCCTTGTACTCAGTGGAGTCAATGCTGCCATTAATCATGATGATGCAGGCAAAAGGGCTTTTACATGTGCTGTATGCAACCTCATACAAAAGATTGTTAAAAGGGAAAAATGTATTTCTACAACTGGTGTCAATAATTTTGCTATATACAAGTTCAATGATGAATGACTGAATGAATATTTGCCCATTCATGAAAGGAAGCCAATACGTCTGGGGTTGACTATAGGATAAGTGTGCCGTCTGAAAATATAAAAAGTGGATCCAAGCTGTGTTCACTAGCTTGGCATGAGCCTAAGGGCATTGTTGTGTTCATGAGATTCAATCTAGTTTGCTTTTAATAAACGATGACAAAACTATCCATTCATACCCAGCTAGCCACATAACTGAATTCCAAAACTGCTGACAATTACATTTGTTGTCATAATTTAATCTGGATGAAGATGGATTTCATAAGATTGACCATCCGTTTTATTATCAGTGAAATCGAAGACAGCAGGGATTATTTACACTTTTTTTTCTCCAAAATGTGACAATTTTTATTACCGTTGCATGTGCAAGATGGCATAACAGACTAACAGATGGTCATTTTAACTTCATGAAAGGAATATAAGCCAAGCATCTGGGGTGTATAACAGCATGTAACCAATGGGACACAAAGAAACTGGATTCAGAAACACTGAAAAACATTGCAATTAGGTTATCTAAAGTGATTCCCAAATCTATTTGATTAAACAAGACTATCTGTTTGCCCTAGTTTAACCACACTATGTTCAGTGATATGGTATCAGCACTACCTCTCACTAAACAAATGACAACTTTAATTCTCAAATCAAACATGCTGTGTACACTGACTGACCTTTACATCATAGCCCTCTGTTAATGTGTCTTCCACAGTTGTACATGAGTTTTATATATTTTTAAATACAATTTTTTATGAATGCAATTACCTAATTCACTGATAAAGGCACAATGTCCTAGGGCCATATTCACAGTTGGTGACTTAATTCCAAAAGTTATGTCAATCTAATTACGCAGGGAAATTTACACATATTCAGAGTCAGGTTATGCACCTCCTAAGTCGATTTTCTGCATGCTCCATTTAGATTATGCAAATCATCTGTGTGTAGTACACGCTTTTATGGTTGCCAGAGATTTCTTGAGTAGAAATGTCTGAGACAGGAGATAGAAAATGCAGAAGAAGAAAATAGGTTTTTGGTGTTTTTTTTTGTAAAACACAAGAGACAATTTAAAAATTAAACATAAAAAGAATTAATATGATGACATATGATTAGGAATGTGGCAAGCATTGATTGAAACATCTCATAGGATTCTAGTAAGTTGCCAATATATTGCTGCATGAACAGGCCTTGTTATAATTATCACATTAATCACCGCATATTTGGTTAAATTTAACAATATGGCTTCCACCTTCTTTACTTAGCAACATATAAAATAGCACTTAATCCAGCACATGCATTTTGCATTTTATTTTGCATTTTATTTTATCTTTCATATCATATATATATATATTTTTTTTTTTATATCCAGCTTTTACATGTGCACACAACGTAATGAAGTCAGAAGATACTAAATTGACTTCATGAAGTTATAATGTGTACTTTAGTCCATAGTTTAAGGTCTGAATACCAATATGGGCATTTTTGGCATCAAATCCGCAACTCTGTATACGGCTCTTAAGGAGCACGATTCTTTTCTTTCTCACCTAGATTACTTTTGCTCTTTTGTGCACACACAATTTTACTGTGCTAAAAAAAAGTCCATGCACAGTCTCATACTTACCCTGCTTATGCACAATTTTGCTCTTCCTTCACATTTACACACTGCATGTGTTCAAATTAAAACTATGCCCTCACAAATCCTTTCATACTTTTGAGCCCTTCCACTCATGTTTTCATTTTCTCTCAATTGAAATTTCACTGCTAAAAGTGTGTAATGAGTCAGAATGGGTTACAGGTTTCGGCCAATTAAATCGTTACTACTTAGTACTCAAAGATAGTAAAATAAACGAGCTTGAATAAAATGCTAATTATTCAGAGATCTTGGCAATAATCACACCACTCTAACAATTATAATGCTAATCCGTCCAGCAAATAAGGTCATAGATAAACACTCTTACAGTTTTCATTCCACTAAATTGCCAGTCTACACAATTTGTCTTTACATATATTATACATTGTAGTAATTCATACATCACATGACTGGTGTGTGTTACGAATGAAGGAAGCCAGCATTTCTAGGACTGGTTTGTGTTTAATTTAGCATCAGCAAAATGAACCCGTTGTTCCAGCTATCATGGCACATTCTGTCATCTCCCAAACAGCTTTTCATACTCAGTGGTTTAGCAGGAATGATTAAAAAAAAATAAAATACCAGTGATTGGCAATCGTTTGGACAAAAACAGCTTGTGAATCATATGGGTTAAAAAAGAAAGATGAGATTCAGACTAGCAAAAAAAAAAAAAAAGGGCCATAAACAGGGAAATCACATCCAAATTGCTCTTCAGAATGTCATCTCAGCTGAACATCATAACAGGTGCTGATGTTCTCAACAAAGACTAAGACAGCATTTCTCAAGTAGGCAAAGAAGCAACAAAACAATGTTTAATGGTATACATTAGATTTTTTCATACCCACTGAAAAATATTGAAAATACACAGCATACAGAGTCTTTGACATTTTTGCTTAAACCAAGTTTACCCTCTTTACAGACTCATTCAATACGTTAACGCACCAAGTCACAACACACCTCTCGTCATAAGACAGTGGGTTTTATCATTTCTCTGTCAAGTCCCTGGATCTTAATCCTTTTGGGCATGTTTGGGTAAAGAAGAAAGGGCTGGTCAAAACAAGCCAATTCAATCTGCAGTAACTGCCCAGATGAGTTCATGATGTCCTGAAGCCTACTATTTACAGTAGGTGTTCCTAATGTTCCTTATATATATATATATATATATATATATATATATATATATATATATATATATATATATATATATATATATATATATATATTAGTTATATACTAAGACAATATAAAGTCTCTTAGTAAGGTTTTGGACTATTACATGCCACCAGAACAGCTTAAAAAAACCTTGGCATAGACTGTACCAGTGTCTAGAACTGGAGAGATGAACACCATTTATCCAAAAGATATTCCCTCAACTGGTGTTCGGATGATAGTGGTGGAGATCTCTGTCTAACATGTCAGTCCAACATTGCCTCTAGGCATACAAAAGGTCTGAGATCTGGTGACTGAGAAGGTCATTGCGTATGATATTATTTCTTTACCCATCAAATCATTCACCTACACTGCATTCCCTATAGATGGGGGCGGGGTCACCTTGGAAGAGACAGCTCTTTTCTAGATAGAATTATTTCATCATAGGATAAAATGTGATCAGTCAGAATAATTTATTGATTGACATAGTATATTCAGGTCATATGTTTAGTAGTAGAGGCAGGTTTTTGGGGATTATTAAGAACATTCAACTCTACTAGCATCAAGCCCCATGACAGTTTTTTGTGGCCAGTAGTTCAAACTTTAACTTTCGCTAAATATGAACATTGGAATTTTGTCTTATTCACTTGTTTCAAAAAGCTTCGAAAAGAAGGTGCTAAAGTGTTTATTCAACTGATTCATAGAGAGAAAGGGCTTTGGATTTGAAAATCCGAAGATCCTTTTGGAAAAGAGCAAAGCACACAACAGTGTAATATGATGTGATTTAAATGGATTCAGCTTCCCTTATGTCAAGGCTAAGTGCTGTAGCTGTATGCACACTCTGGAAGACCCAGGAGCAATGCAAACGAAATCTGAAGGATTTCATTATCACTCACTCCTCAAGGATGAGCTCATACCTGACAAATATTTGCACATTCACCTTGCAACAGTGTCTGCAATTGTACGTGTGGTAGTGTGTATGTGTATGTGTGTAGCGACTTACTAATCAAAGATGCATGTGATAAAACAGACTTAGCCCACTCTGAATCTAATTATTTTGTATCATTCATGTGGTATCTTACATTTTATGGGAAATGGTTTGCATTTAGACATGCTTATTAGAATGAAATTGCATTCTGCATGCTAATTTTGAGGAGGCAGTAGTAGTATTATATATGTACCTATATAATATATATATATATATATATATATA
>CM041003.1:8322064-8332091 GCA_022985145.1 Pangasius djambal
TTTTAATCCATGGAGAGCTAAGTTTTGCAAAAAAAAAAAAAAAAAAAAAATACATACATTATACACATTTTATATATATATGTATATATATATATGTATATAAATAATAATTTTAAAAAATAATAATAATAATAATAATAATAATAATAATAATAATAATAAGAGGGATCATAAAAATTGCAGAGTAGTCAGTAGTTCACAACACGCTCTGATGACATACCTTGCCAGACAATAACAGACAGCACTCCTAAATAGTGAAAATGCCATACTTTATTGAGACTGAATCATTCAAAGTGTTAACACTACCTCCTTTTGACGAAGCGAATCACTAAGATGACTGTCCTTTAGGCGGTTGAAAATCACTCAACATCCTGCTACTGCTCTCTAAGAATTACTCACTGTGCTGATACTGTACTCTTTTGAGGATAAGAATTGAGAGTCTTAGTGCTGTATTCTATTAAGTTTGAGGATCACTCAGACTCACCACAGAGAACAGGGATTGCGACAAAGCAACATTCATTCTAGTGTATCATGTGAGTTTTATATTTATGCTGTATACCATGTGGCTTTATGAGCAGAGCTTTACCAGCCACCAAACCTGCTTCAACTTACTTTTAAGGGTACATAAGAGCTCATCAAAGAAATTTGTACTTTGTAGACTTGCCCAACCACCTGCATGAGCGAATGCACCATAGAATGGATTTGGGACTTGTCCAAACATATTGGGGAGGATCACATTTTAATTTGGTAAGTTAACTTTAACACCAGTCTCTCATGCATTCAGTGCCACTGCTGTGCTGTACTCCTGCTTTTCACTTCGATCTTTATTCTGCTTCAATTCATTCTCTGCCGAAGGGAGCCTCAAATTCAGAGAATGAGACACAGTCTGTTTCTGTATGCGAGGTGGCTGTACTAGGCTTCCTCAAGCTTTGTACTTCAATGCGCTGTTGCATTTCTGCCAACAGCTCATGCATTTGGCCCATGCCCACTGCCAGCTTCTCTAATCTGTGTTCCAAACGCTCCTCTCTTTCACAGGCCTGGGTCCCGCAACGCAGCAATGGAACTTTCCTTTTTCTTCCTAGAGGACTTTGCAGCCGCATGTACAGTGCAGCAGAGTGCCAGAGGAAGGAAATGAATAGGCATTTTCATAGTCTGCGAGGAGCGCTTCACGCATCACTACTGGCATTATGTTGCAGTTCGGTCTGTAAGTGAATGTCGCAGATGTCCAGGTCCCAAACAATTTGAGTATTGATCATGCCCACTGTCCAACTCCTTCAGGGCTTGCAGAACAAACAACTTGCACAAAAGCTTAGGATAGTTGAAAAGTTTCAACAATTCACAAAAGCTACAACTTTAAAGATCTTAAGGTTAGTTTCTCTGCATCCAGACTGCTACACGCCTGCCTAAACAACAAGCCACACGTCCTGTTCAGTAACACAGTCAATCATGGCTAAATTAGGAATAAACAGAATATTAGAAATACTATTACCTATAGTGAACCTTAATGCACTCTCTCTGATGGTGCAGATTTCAAAAATAACAATAACAAGATTAGAAAAAAAATCAAAGGATTAGGATCAAAGGATTTAAATCCACTTCCACAAGATCATATGAGAATAGGAAAGAGGACAACGTGACATACTGGGGACCTTTTATAGGCTACACATGTGAGGTCATGGTCACAAGGAGATGACTTTGCTATTAAACTGGGAAAGTCTATCAGTTCCAAAGGAAACATCTCTGGTGGTCTGGAACGAAAGGAAATATAACCTTAATATCAGGTTATCATAGATGATAATGCACACCTGAGTAAATGACAGTTGGTCAGTGATTTCTGTATACAGTATCCACCAAGGCTGCTGTTCAACTGACATTTACTGTACCTCAAGTGATAAGACAGGACAGACTGATGAGAAAGATGCTTAAGTGATTACTTGTTACACTGTCACTAATGTTGTTGTCCCATGAATAGCTTAGGTTACAAATGTAGTGGTAGGCATCACATTTGCTTGATATGACCTGAGTAATATTAACACAGGTTAATATATAATATAATAATATTAGGACTCCAAATCGACTTTATGATTCTGGCCTTTAATTCTATTATTTTGGCCTTTAAAAATAAATAAAATTACTGGTATTCGTCTGAATAAACACAGAATGGGCGGGACTTCTGAATGACCTGTCAGTCTATAGGCTATAAATAAAGGTTTGTATAAAGACAGACAGTTTTTAAAGTAATATTTATTACTTTTTATATTGTCTTTAATACATATTAAACGTAATTAAATCAATAACTAGAAGTTGCTTTTAGACAATCAGTGTGTTGGTGTCTCTCTCAGTTGAGTTGGAATGGAGTCTTTAAAAGCAATTTTCTTCCTTTTCACTTTTTGGGTTTCCCAGACTGCCAAACATATACGTATCTTGAAGCCACAGATGCATACATTCAGGTAAATGTATATAATATGCATTTTACTGAAATGTCTCATCTTCACATCATCTTGCCATTCCAATTTTCTTTTTAAAAACTTGGACATTATCTTTCACTTCCAGAAGTAGAAGGAATCAGAACTAGGTTATGGCATTTAGTGATCTTGTAATATTACATTGTTTCACACAAACCATCAAACCTTAAGTATGAATAATCATGCTCTTCACTCCTTGTATTTATTTTAATATAATTTAATTTACCTTTAATCAGATCTAACCTAGCATGTGCACACTTGTAATATCAAAGATGATGCTGGAAAATAAGGTTGTGATTCGTATTCTCTTTTATATCAATTACTTGTAAGAGAAGAGCATTTTAGGAAAAAAGTTATTTCTGAAATGTTTAGAATATTATGCCAATTCCCCTTAGTGATATATATGTCCCAAATTTAAAACTAAATTGAAAAACATCAATTGTCCTTTTTAACCAACTCGGTGCCAGTGGATAAAATGTCTCTCAGACTCAGCCCACATTTCCACCAGTTTCAGAGGCAAATAATTACATAACTTCCAACCGTTAATGTTATCACATATTCCAAGCGATGTTGTTTGTCAGGTATTGACACAAAATTTGTGTTCTTTATTTAGAAATTATTCAGTAACACAGTTTATATGAACCAGGGGGTTACAGAAATCTGCAATTCTTGCAAAACTACATAAAGCCAATAGGATATGTATAATATATGCCGAAATTAATTAATGCTTTAATGATTTGATATTGGATAATTCATTTTTATTGGTCATTGGGCTTCTGAATGTTAACTAAAAAAAACGCCATCAGTGCCATCTACTGAAAAAAAAACCCTAAATAAACAAGATAAAAAAGGTAGTTCAAGCATCAACCACATAAGCTCCCATGTTAAAATAGTGAATCAGAGCCCACATTATGGAGCTGTCAAAAAGTGAAATGCTTGGCTATAACACACACACTAGAAGAGACATCATATTTAGCCTTGAGTGTGCACTGAGGGGGAAAAAAGCCCTAAGGTATATGTCGCTTCAAAGTTTTGACTTTTTGGCTGCATTATATAGCAGAAGGAGAAATAATCAATACAATATGTGAGACTTTGTATTTCTATCGTGACTGAAGATAATGAAAAACATTACATAAAAGCAAATATTGCTGCTAGGCACCTTCACTGACGCATTCATGTGGTAGAACATGTCAGTACATAATCCTTGGAGGACAAACAAAGGAAATGACAGCAGTATTCGGCTGGCTAGGAGATCGAGGTGCAAGAGCCTGCAACTTACAAAAGCACTCTGGGGACAATCCTGTCACATGAGCATGGTTACTTTATTCTCCCCAGATTTATAGCATGACTCAAGCTGCTCTGCAGTGCTCTCGCTTCTAGGATGCAAGGATCACCGTTTCTCATCAGTGGACAATCAATATTTCTTCAGCTCATAGCATTATAGAAGAAATTAATTTTGAGACTTCAGGGTGCACTTCTGCACGCATCATTATAAACAGCATGTTTCGAATTCTGAAAACATGTGTTAGCATAACAAACATTACAGATACATGTGACTCCATAAAATAGCCTCTAGCTGAATAACTCCAGCTTAGGGCACCGATTTCTGATGGCATTGCCTAACAGTAGAAACCATTTATCGATTACAAATTCCCCAAGTCATTCCATGTACATAATTTGCCTAAGTGATTTGATGGCTTTCAAGTAAATAGCTTGAAAAGAGGAGTGATCCAAGATAAGAATGATTAATGATAGCAAAGCATGGTGAAGCACTGATGAGGAGCTAAAGCATATTTATCAAGGAACATTATTCACTAGGGCTTTCCCCCAGCTGACTCGATCTAAACTGACTCCATTGGCAGAAATGAATACATCATGCTTTATCTCACTGGCGTTCTTTATTTGCGACTGCCACACAAGCACCACACTGCCAAGAAGTGGAGAGACAGGGGAGGAGTTTAGTTTATTTGGGGACAAAAATTGGATGGTCAGGGATTGGGGTTTACTCAACCAGGCAAGGCCAAGCTGTCACCTGGCTCATGTTGCACATGCAGTGATCCATGGTCCATTGCTTGCAAGCTAAATAGTGAGCTGCTGTAACAGTGACTGGCAACAAGCACAGCCGCCAATGATACACACCTAGGTCCAATACATACAGAACCACTTTTTTGTCTCCTCTAAATCACAAGCACTCTGCATTTCCATCCACTTGGCATGAGAGAGGAATATTACTCCACATTATTTCTTTAATGCTGCACGTATGCTAATGCATCTCGAGTGTATTAACGGTAGATGCGCATGGTAGGGGCTTTAACCACATCTTGCATTAGCGGCTCTGTTCATTTCCCCATTCATTACTGAGCAAGACAACATCAAATACAAGACCAAGCGCATTAACGGAGCGAATGGATACCGCGTCTGGCCAGGCGAAGCTCGTAAAATGTTCTCTGCCATTAAGGCATTCGAGAAGGCAATGTGTTGTGTTCTTAAAGTGAGCGCTCCGTGTATGCGCATTTCTACCGAATCCGAGCTAAAGCTGCGCTCAACAGATGGGCGAATGCTCATCAGCAGCACCACCTGCATGCGCGAGAGAAAACCACCGCGCAAAAGGCAAATGTAAGGGCTGGGGGCATGCATCCTGCGTAGATGCTTATTCCATAAAGCGAGTTATGCTTTGCAATCCTAGTCTACTTGTGAGGAAAGCGCAAATGCGTCGTGCGCCAAGCTCTTTCCATAACGTTTCTGAGACGCCAGCAAAGCAGCAGGTGTGCCACATAAAACATGGGCAATGTTTCACAAAGGAATGAAAAAGAAAATGCAACAATCCCTATATGCCATCAGTACTATAAGGTACTACTGCTTCCAGTAATCAGTAGCCAAAGCTCTTTTTTTTTTTCCCTCTACAATAAGTGAAATGTCAGCGAGAATAACTCAGTGAGGCTCGTGAGCAGGCTTCTCCTCCATTCAGTGTGCAAAGTTACCATCCGGCCAATAAATAAGCAGGAGACAAAGCCAGGATTAAAACGTTTTAACTTGTCGTTGCTAGCGGAATTGCAATGCGAGATGGAGATGTGCGCAACTTCAGATAACGCAGGAATTCAGAAAACAGAAGAATAGGACTGATGAGACTTTACGACCCGTGCGTACGCACACAGACTGCTAATATGTCTTGCATGCGTAGATCTGTAAGGGCTGCCTGTGTGAACGGGGGATCAGTAGAGGAAGCTTGCACATTACCTGATCTCTTCCAGCAGCAGTTATTCGACAGTGCCGGATGCGTTTTTTAGGTACGAACGAAGTTCGCCGTCCATGACGCGCCTCAGTTCACAAGATCGAGCAGCTTTTCAGTGTGAAGCTTTTCACCATCTATCCGCCCACCGGGCTTCGGTCACGCGGGATACGAAAGCATAGAAAAATACCGGAGGACGCACGACATTGGGGAAAAAGAAAAAAAATTATATATATATATAGTGAGAGAGAGTTAAAAAATAAGAGAAGGCATAACAAAAAAAAAAAATCCGACAATGCACAAAATGGCAAGAGAGGAGGTTAAGAGAGGTCCACACTAGTTCACAATCTTAAAGCGCCGGTAATTCCAAGCTGCGCCTCCATCCTCATAATTCCAGCCGAATTAAACAAGATCACGCGCGCTCGATTTTTACATCCGCGTATTCCCGGGGTGATGCAGTTCATATTATTACTAATCTATCTTTCTTTCTTTCTCTCTCTTTTCTTTTACTCCCAGTGCAGCTTTCTCGCGTCTCTCCCCTCGCAGCTCGGCTTGGATGCTGAGCGTGTCGCTCTCTCCTGGAATCCGAGCTCTAACCGGACGAGCTGTACCGCGCACGGGCGCGCATCTGGATCCCCCGCATTCGTGAACGGAGGCGCGCGCTCTCTCGCGTAGTGGAGGGGATGACTAGTCCGCGCGCACTGCTTTAGTGACGTCAGACGGCGCAGATTCCCAATCAGGGGTGTCAAACACTATTTCACACCCTTCGAGTATTGTATTTATTATTCTATATATACACACACACACGTACATTTATTTTTAACAGTAGGGCCCTGCTATAACCAGAGAGAGCAGCCAGGACACTCAAATACGCCCGAACATTGGCAAATGTGAAATTGGCATAGAAAGAAAGAATAATCCGAATGTCCTCACGACAATTACACACCCTAACAAAGAGTCTAACAAATTTCCATTCCCTTTCTACAAATAGATTATGCAAATAAGGGCACCTCTGATTGGACGCCACTCCGACGTCTACCAACTCTTGACTTTGAATGGCAAACACCCTATGATTATGATAGTTTTGATTTGTTTATAACAGTTCATTCATTCATTCATGCATGCATTCATTCGCACTAATTAACATGTTCTATACAAAACTGCTTGAGCCTCATTCCTTATCTTCTCAAACTTGGCCAACTGCCTCAGACGCCACATCAGTAGTGTCCAGTTTTTATATTCATTAATTAATTCATTCATTCATTCATTCAGCTTCAGTAACTGGACAGAGTCATGGTAGGTCCAGAGCCTATCCCCGAAACACCAAGCGTAACCCAGTGACACACCTTGTCCATCTCAGGGCACCATGCATACACACATTCACACCTAAGGGCAATTTATGCTAGAGAGTTTAACTATCTGCATGTTCTTGAGACATGGGAGGGAACTCATACAGACGGAGAGAACATGCACAGAAACTCCACACAAACAGCTCATCCCAAGCTCAGGATCGAACCGAGCACCCTGAAGCTGTGTGGCGTCAATGCAGTTAATTACATTTAAAGATCCTAATTACATGTTCTATACACATTTGCTCCAGCTTCATCCCTTATGTTCTCAAACTTGGCCAACTCTATCAGAAGCCACATCACTACAGTGTCACTGTAGTCAATCGTCGATTGTGTCCAGAATTCCTCTACCTGAATCCAGAATCATTTTTTTATTATTGATGAGCACACTATGAACGTACTAAAGTAATATTTTGCCACACTATTCAGAGTAGAAATATGGGTATAATGTTATTTTGAAAAGTGCTGGGAAGAAGATTGATGATGAGCCAAAAAATGCTTTGGAAGCCTTGTAAAATGTAGCTGATATGGTTTACACATCGCTGATGTCATCAGTGGGAGCTGTTAGAAGGCAAATGAAAGTAATCCAAGGAGTGTGATCTCACAGGCTGATTCATCTGTCTGTTATAATAACATTTACAACCAGTATAAATTACTTTATAATCACAATGATTTTTTTTTTTAGATAACTTAGTTCACGATATGCACTATATGGCCAAAATTATGTGGACACCTGCCCATTACATGCATGTGTTCCTTCCCCCAAACTGTTGCCACAAAGTTGAAAACACACAATTGTATAGAATGTCTTAGTGTAGAAGAACTCTAGTGTCCTACACAGAGCCCTGACCTCAACCCCACTGAACACTGGGATAAACTGGAATCTCGACTGCACCCCAGGCCTCCTCACCTGACATCAGTGCCTGACCTCACTAATGCTCTTGTAGCTGAATGAACACAAATCCCCACAGCCACGCTCCAACATCTGGTGGAAAACCTTCCCAGAAGAGTGGAGCTTATTATAACAGCAAAGGGGGAACCCATTTTGGAATGGGATGTTCAGCAAGCACATATGGGTGTGATTGGTCAGATGTTCACATACTTTTGGCCATATAGTGTATAGCATTGATTACGTGTTTGGACCAGTTTCTGCCGCAAGCTATTGCAGGCTATAAAAGAGTTTTAATAGACTACACCACAAAAAGTGATGGAGACATGTCCTTCTCACCCCCAGTGTTAGTTACGCCTATAGTAGACCTATGTGATTGCAGACATTGCTGCCATGTCACAGCAAATTTAACAGGAAGGCCTTGGGCAGGAGAATGTGCAGTTGAATTATTTGTGGCAGATGAGGTAGTGTACTGTGGACTGTGTCTATCCAGCGCTGGGGAGTGAACAAACAGACTATGTTGTGATTGCTACAAGAAATGATATAATTATATGACTTATGACCTGCCTGAGAGTTCTGTAGCTGTTGCACTGATATATGAAGCCCGACATTACTTTATATTTCAGAACCATCATAAAAAGAACAAGAACACTTTACACCAAGGGTGACAACTGGAAAGAATGTATCCTGCACAATAGGGACAGGCTATCAAAATAATTAGTTAAGTAAGTAAGTAAATAAATAAATAAATAAATAGTTTCCTTCTGCGTTAGACTCTGTCTTTTTATTGTTTACTATACAAAAAGTTCCAGAAATGTAGGCTGCCTGAGGCCAGTGCTTGTGTCATTCCCAGTGGACTTGCATCCATAATTGAAGAAGCAGAATACTGAGACACCAACAAAATAAAAGCAAATATGCTGTGACATTCAGAAACATTAAAACTATACCTGGAACAAGCAACATAACTTATATGGCTATATTTGCTCTGAGCCACATGGACTTGTATGTTTTTAAACTATATTCAGTCAGCACAATTTGCCCTCTCATCCTACATATTTCATCTACAACAGAGCTGTATTTTATTTATTTATTTTTCATTTCGAGTGAATATTTTATGGCTGAATATTTTGAGCCCATAGAGTGCACTCAGCATAGATCCCAAAACACTTAGCACCTTATGTAAAGGAAGGGTTAAACCATTCGCATGTAAATGCAGATTAGCAGGACTTGAAGGAATTAAAACGCAGCATCATAAAGAAACTGTGTTAGTGAAGAAAAAAAAAACTGGTTACCACAAGCATAGCTTAAAATTGCAAGACACATAACATTAAAATCATGTTGTACAATCACGGCATTTTGTCAGACCCCTAGTGGAGGTGTGCCAGTATGAAAATGTTTCTAAAAGGTTATTGTCTCATAATTTGCTTTCTAGCTTTCTATAAAAGACAACAGGAAAACCACTTTAGAGATGATTTTCTTGCTAATCAATTAATTATCTACAAAGGACTTAACAAATTTACTTATTATTAGGTAAATAACAGAGGAACAAAACAGTAATTATGATTATTTTTGGCAGATGCACACTGCATAACAGCATTTTAAGAAATATTCTTTTGTGCTGGTGCACCAGTTTATACCTGAATTTTCTTTCTTCTGATGCCAGAAAAAATAATGACTGATCAGTGCACTGAGGGAATAACATAGAAATATTGCTGTTGCTGCTTTACGATTCACTGTAATAATTATATATATATATATATTTTACACACACACATATACAGTCAGGTCCATAAATATTGGGACATCGACACAATCCTAACATTTTTGGCTCTATACACCACCACAATGGATTTCAAATGAAACGAACAAGATGTGCTTTAACTGCAGACTGCCAGCTTTAATTTGAGGGTATGTACATCCAAATCAGGTGAACGGTGTAGGAATTACAACAGTTTGCATATGTGCCTCCCACTTGTTAAGGGACCAAAAGTAATGGGACAGAATAATAATCATAAATCAAACTTTCACTTTTTTAATACTTGGTTGCAAATCCTTTGCAGTCAATTACAGCCTGAAGTCTGGAACGCATAGACAT
>CM041003.1:8332191-8407279 GCA_022985145.1 Pangasius djambal
CATCCTATGACAGTTCCACGCTGGAATTCACTGAGCTCCTGAGAGCGGCCCATTCTTTCACAAATGTTTGTAAAAACAGTCTGCATGCCTAAGTGCTTGATTTTATACACCTGTGGCCAGGCCAAGTGATTAGGACACCTGATTCTGATCATTTGGATGGGTGACTGAATACTTTTGGTAATATAGTGTATATATATATTACACTGTATATATATGTTGACTGCAAATGATGCTTTATACTACTTGATACTGCTCTGTACTAAGACTACACAACACTACTCTCTTCCTGTGAAGGTTAATAGAGTTTTGAATAGAGTTTGATGGCAGGATTAGTGTTTATACCTTTTCTTGCAAATTCATTTGCATTAAATTGACAAAATCCACCCACATCACTTTCGCTTATTTAAATTCATATGAATTTGTCATGAACTTCTAATATTAAAAGAATATGTGGATGGGCTTCTTTATTGTGCAGGCTTGCTGAATAATTTATGGCAACTAAGTCTGCTAGAAAAAACTTGCCGATTTTGTCCATAACCTTGATGGTTTCTGTCTTTAAGGAATCTTCAGCAGCTTGAGATTTTACAGTTAAAACAAAGTCAGAGCATAACACTTCTTATATTATATTCTTATATTATACTGCTTCCTTATTAAATTTTGTGTTAACTCTAAACTCTTGATTAGGACATTTAGAGCTCTTAATGGCCTACCATAGGCAGTTCTTGTCATCTTGTACCACCATTTGAAGCATTATAGGCCATTATTATTCAGAGCCTGGCTTTTATAAGAGACTTGTCTTAAATTCATCTCTGGGCTGTTTTTGTGATGGGAAATCTGATGGGAAATCTGATGGGAAACACTGCATGATTCACTCCACTACATTTAGGTATTACCTTGTTAAGTGTATTGTACAAACTGGAAAGGTAGTTGTGTCAGAAGAAAATAAATTTTGTAGGGCTAATACAAAATGTCCTACAGGTTTTAGATATTAGGTACAGGAAAGGATGGGTTACATACTGTGTGTATGATTGAGGGCATGTTTTTGCATGGTTGAGGGCATGCATGTATTATGGTAAGCTTGACAGAATATGTACCGTTTATTTATTCATTCATTTATTTACATATTTATATTTATATAATTAAAGGGCTAACTATATAGTCAAAACCATATAATGCACTAGGAATTTAAAACTAGGTCAAAGAACGAGCCAAACAAGGTAACCCAGGGACTAGGATCAGAACCATATGCTATAGAACACATATATGTCTTCAAAAATGCAGACAATGCACAAATGCAGTACATACACAAAACAACAAACAAGACTAATTACAAGGAACAGGTGCAACCATTGAATGAGGACATGGACATTCAGGGGCTATGAATATTCTGCACAGCTTCACAGAAGAGATATCACAACCAGTAAGGGATTTATATGTAATTTGCAATATGGTGTGACAGCCAAATCCGGGATGTTCAAGCTCAGCTTTTGTCAGAGTCAAGCTCCGCTAAGTAGCTGAAATTTGTGGGGCAATAATACATACGGAACTCAAGCCAAGTTCAGAATTAAACTTATGAAATGCATAACATTTACACTGATACCTGATTATGGTATCTTACATCTGTCTGTGTTGCATCCAAACTTTTGTTTAATATTAGAAAATGGAGTATGTTATGGGTTATAACTAAGGGAGTAAAGAAATCCCAAGCAATATAAAGTTGCCAAGTGTTTCTCGATAGCGTTTTTCAGTTATATGTCTCTTAAATACACACAGTCTATGATTATTTGTGTGTGTTTGTTTGTTCGTTCATTATATCCTCCAGAAGAGGGCACAGTAGTTGCTGCCCACAGAAAGTGGAATTCTGATCAAATATTACAATTATGATGATTTTTCTTTTTCATGCAGACCTCCTCCTCTCTGCATCCATTCATCACAAGGGGGCTGAAGTCATCATAATGGCTACCTGAGTAAATAAAGCCTGCCTCATCAACACGCCAGCCCCATTCCACTGGGGCTATAAATCATTGCCATGATGCACTGCAAGGAGTAGATGGAGAGCGAGAGAGAAAGGGAGAGAGAGGCACGAATACTGTATGTTTCTATATCCAGCACTGTAAACGTTTCTAAAAAAAAAAAAAATCACCAAAAGAAAATGTAAATCTCCTGTTTTTATTACCCTTCATCATGTTTTAATTTTGCAATAACACCGTTTTCCCACTCAGCCAAACACAAAGGTTTTTTTTCTAAAATTTCCCTTCACATTTTCTAAGGTGAAAATTCAAAACTTTGCACAGAAAAGGTGACGAGAGCACATAAGCAGCACTTTCTGCAAAACTGGACAGTTGAAGATCGGAAAAACATATTTATCTGCCTTATTTCCATGAGTCTGTGCCCACTTAATTCTGATTCCTGTTTTTGGCTGACAGAAGTATAACCCAATGTGGTTATACTTCTGTTTTTGCAGCATGTCCTCCACAAGGTTCAACTTGTTGAGCTTTCTGAGATGCTTTTCTGCTCACCATGGTTGTAAAGAGTGGTTACAGTATGTGAGTTACTGTAGGTTTCCCTGTCAGCTGAAACCAGGTTGGCCATTCTCCTCTGATCTCGCTCATCAACAAGGCATTTCTACCTGCAGAACTGCCATTCACTGATGTTTTTTTTTTTCCCACACGTGTAAAATCTAGAGACAGTTGTACATGAAAATCCCAGGAGATCAGCAGTTTCTGAAATACTCAAATCAGCCACTGTCAAAGTCACTGAGCTCATATTTTTCACCATTCTGATATTTGATGTGAATATTAACTGAAGCTCTTGACCTGTATTTGAGTGATTTTATGCACTGACCTGCTCGCATGAACGAACAGGGGTGCAGGTGTTCCTATTAAATTGGTCATTGAGTGTATGTGTTCTGCTGTCTTGCCAAAACATAACCACCAAAAGGATTGAGCTGAGACGGTGACGCATTTTCTCTCCATAGCACCATGGTCACCCCAGACCTAGACAGACACTATTTGAGAACACAATGAAACCTATTTCTGCTCACACCAGTGACAGAGACAAATCACAGGCAAAGGTGGGATTTAACAGAACTCTATCCCTGGCTAAACCAACTCACACTGAGGAAAGCATCTCACATGGTGGCATGAAATGAGCACACAGGACAGCATCTTGGACAATCAAGGTAATAAGCATTTACGTGCTTACAATTAATGTATTGCGTAAGTGAGACCAAGCAGAAAGCACTTTACTGAGTAACCAGGGATCCAAATGTCACAGGAATGAGTTTACACTAACTGACCAGAAAACATATAATTAAGCACACTAGTCACAAAGCAATTAAAGTATAAATGATACAGTTACTTATATTTTGATACACACATTGATCCACATTAATAACAGTACTCCTCATTTACCTAACTTGATACGAACAAATCTAGTCATAAATTCAGTTTAGAAAAACGAGAGAGATACAAATACAAGAGTTCCTGAGTTTGTGTAAATTTATGTATAAGGAGACTCACAAATGTGAACCTTGATTTACAGGCTTCAAAGCCTATAATTGGCGGGAGTTACTGCAAATTTATTTATGGATCAAGTTGACAAGTTAAACAGCTTATTCATACCAATAAATAAGAATTTAATGAAAGTTTCGTGAAACAGTAATTTCGTATTAAAGAAGTAATTACTAAAGAAAGCAATCCAAAGCAAATCCATAAATTAAGACAAATAAGACTAGCCATGCAATTAGGGCAAAATAAATTGCACTCTATAATAGGAGGAAGAGTTACTGTTTGTCTATGGAAGCCAATGACCTGCAATGGCTGACCTGCATTACTGGAAGATTTAGCACGCACCATGCTTAGGAGGAGCTCTTTCACCATTTAGTCATCATTTTGGCATTTTCAGCTCTCGGTGAGTATTGCCTTTTATGGAGTTTTGTGGGTGTCACTAATGGGCAAATCAACTGTGCTGGGAACATGCTTAGTAACTGATGAGTGTTTCAAATTTATCTGCGTTTGCACATGAGTACAAAGAAAATCAGAGTTACCACATTTTATTTTTAATCTGGCAGAAATTTTTTAGTACAGTTTGGCATTTGAAAGAATTTACAGACAACTTTACTAAAAGATTGCTAGATGAGGCCCAGTGTGAGTTACTGCACAGTTACTGTATTCCAGGTAACTGCTTCGCGATACAACACACCTAGACAGTTAATAGGCTGTTTCTGCTGCAAAAGGTCTTCCTGGAAATTGTGAGTAAATATTCGGAGTAAATGAAGCTAAGAAATTAATTTTTTTTTTTTTTTTTTTTAAGTCAAGCAAGATAAAAATAGTACAGAGGTTTAGACCTTGGTCAGCTTGGAGCAAATTACATAAAGAATAATGTATGCATAAATATGTACATAAAGAAAAGAGAGGAGGAACTTTGGCAATAGACGATGGAACACAAGGAAAATGGTGCCTTGCAGTGCCGCAGATATCTATCACATAAAACAACCTTAAATGTAAGGTTCGCCTATTTATCAGCAACACAATATCTCACGTAAAATTCATAGGAAATAAACAATTGGAATAGCTATAACTGATAACCCCAGCCCTACTAACTCTTGCCATTCACGTGTCAACATTGCATACGTTTTATGAGTTATTAAAAAAATGCTTACATACATTCTTGCAGTGTGAACATATTGGGGAAAGTGTAATCTTAAGACCTTGAGGAGAAAAAAATAGAAATACTGGATTCAGACATAGAGGGAGAAGTAAGATTATGGGTTGTGGGTTTAGATGCCGATCTTTTCAGCAGAGGGAGCTTATGTGCCAGAAAAATCTAGCACCACATGATAACAAATAAATGATTTTACACCTCGCTTTTCGCTGTCTAGGCAAGCAGGCTTTGGGTCATGCAGGTGGTGAATGCAACACACACACACACACACACTCCTGCTTTTGATGGGAGACAAAAAGGCTTCTAAAAGAGGGGGAGAGAATACACTCACTACACACTCAGTCAAACACGTCATATTAAGTAAGAGCCTGAAGACTATACAGTAGCTATTCAGTTGACAGCAGAAATATATATCCATCTCTCCTGTTTTTTTTTTTCCTTTCTTCCTTCCATTAGACATCTATGTCTAGGGCACTACACAGTGTCTGATAGGCCTGTTTACTCTGAGATAGGAATTTAGAGTGCTGTACAAAAAGGTTCTTCAGTACCATCATTGTTAAGTACTGGGGATGACACAGATATCATGCTCCAGTTATCAGAGCTGACCACAAAGGGAAGGACCACTGGAGCGGCTGCATTTAGACTTGTGTAAGGGCATCTTTTAAGCTAACTCACTGAAGGCTACCCAAGCCCAAGAGATACAAATGCATCATAAAAGAAAAAAAAAAAAATCAGGGCAACACCATTGCTATAAAAAGTACCGTTTTCTTACTGGATGACAGCTGTTCACGAACATGTCTAAAATATATCAAAATCTGATCATAGTTTTAAATCCTTACAGGCTAATATTTGGGCATGATGAAATATAACCATGATAACATTCATCGCTGTTTACATTTACAGTCACTCTTATTCATAGCAACTGGAAAATGTGCAAGCATTTGAAGGATCAGTGGTCAAAACAGCTCAGAGCATTCCTAAGACTAGAAACTAATGCTGGTTTGTACAAGTGAGATAGCGTGGTCTAATCTCGCTGCTAACAAAAATATTTAAAAAGTCAATATTTGGTATGATAACCCTTTACTTAAAAGAAAAAAAAAACCATCAGTAGTCTCAGGAAAAATTTGTGCAGTTTTATAAGGAAATTGGCTGGTAAGTTTTGCTGAGCATCTTGGCGAATCTACCACACGTCTTCTGGACACTTTTTCACACTTGCTTCTTTTTTTTTTTTGCATGTAAGACCCAGCAGTGTGCTGTCTGTTACATAAAAGAGGTCTGTTACATAATATGTTGCTTTCTTTACTGACATACAGACATTTTTTTCTGCAACATTTCATTTTTTTTTTTTTTTTTTTAGAAAAAAGATGCCCAAGACTTTTGCACAGTACAGTATGTATAGCGTAATGGAGAAATAAATTATTAATATTTACAAATCTGTCTTCTAGAAACCACTGTTCAGTAATGTCCCTCAGTAGTAAAGTGGTAATACAATTCACATTTGTTTACATGTTTAAATAATGGACCCATTGTAAGCACACAAATGTGTACTCTTATTAGCTAGGTGATCAAATCTATATTCATTTTGGCTAGGTGTTCGGGGCAATAGACGAAACACTGCTCCAGGAACGTTTGCAATTCCACACAGTGCATAGAAGTATCCCAATTTTTGTCACCCAACTTTTGGGTGGAGAAAATGACAATTTCCTACACCCAAAAAAAATGCAAGTTGGCTGAGAACACCACACAAGATGTGGGATTCATTCAGTACCTGAAGTGAAATTTGTAGTGCATTGCCCCTTGCAATATTTGGCCTGATAGCTCTGTCAAGCTTGTGCCAAATAAATAACATTTCTATTTGTGTCAGTCTGTATAACAGTACAAGTCCTTTGTCTGTATATATGTTAAGTGGATGGACATGATCATGAAATACTCTCCATGGATTTGCAAGTGCTTGGAATTGCATAGACCATATTTGTGAATGAAAGCATGACTGCAAATTTTTAGGTGATTTGTGAGCGACAATTTTTGGTGTATGACATTTTGTCAGACATTTGCCAATAGCAAGGGCTTTTGTGAAACAAGTCCCAAAACAGTGAAGTTATGAAAATATGAGCATACTTAAAGAAGGACAAGCCAGGTGCCCTGAAGCTAAAGACCCGAGTTGATGATTAGATGTGTTGTTCTGAACCAGGGTCCAACATTCAGAATGCTCTGTTGAGGAGATCTCACATATTACAGGAAACCAGCAAGTAGAGAGTTAGTAGTCAAGTCTAAAGCCTGCATAAGAAGTTGAGGTTCTATGTTAAGGAAAAGTCATATTCTTATTTTCTTTTGAAGATGAAATCTTCATCCAGATCTGCTGGATGAGATTATGTGTTTGAAGAAATTGAGCTCCTTATAAAACGACACCAATATTCATAGTCATATGAGCCAGATGAACTGCAAGGGTGTCACTGGTGATTGACAGATCCAACTAAAGGAGTATATCAGATGGGTAGATAGGAGTAGATAAGTCTTCCTCCAGAAAGGCAACTCGATACTTTCTGAGAAACCTGAAAGGGGGGTGAATGAAAAGAGAAGTAAAGTGTGTCATCAGCATATCCGTGATTAGAGATGCCATGACTGGACCCAGTGCTTTATTATGGAAAAGCAAAGGTAGACCATGAACTGACTCCAAGGGAACTCCAGAAGTAAGGCTTTGAGGTGATGAAACTAAGCCTCTCTTAGCTATGTGGTAGGATACATCTTGAAGCTATGCTGAGAACCAGGTCCGAGGGTAGCTCTAATGGCCAGTTCAGCAAGAGTGGAAATGGGGATCTAGTAATTCACAGTATCAGTATCAAAAGCAGCTGAGAAGTCAAGAAGGAAGAGGGCACAAAATATTATCTGCCTTTGTTTAAAGCCTCAGTGACTGCTAGGAGGGCAGTTTCATTCAGTAGAATGCTCGATCATCCCGGAGGTCATAGAAATAGATAGAGATAGAAGCTTTGCAAGGACTGCATGTCCTGTGGTCTGGGAAAGGTAAGGACTGAAAGAAACAAGGTCTTCATTTATGAGCCAGCAATAAAGTCAGTGAATGTTGCCTCAGCACCTCTGTCGACTATACCTACACAAGATAGTGCCCCTGAAAAAAAACTAAACACCTGAATATATATAACTAAAGGATCACATGAAACACACTTTTCCTAAAGTGTTAATGATACCGAACGATCAGGTAAGAAGGGCGCATCGTTGTTGTATAAGCCCAGCTACGCATTGATAAAATAGAGGCTTTCGGCAGAGCAAGAGAAATGAATGTGTGAGAAACAGAGACTCCCTTTGTTTTTAGATTTGTTTTAGGGGAAATATCTGTATTTTACTTACACCTACAGACACACAGCCCTGCCACCTTGCTCCAAAGCTTCTTGACTTTCATTGTCTCCATCATCTGTTTATTCCTGGGACTCTTCATCCTCTACCCCTTCACTGGGTGGAGGAATGGATATGTGGAATGTGGAAATGTGGAAATGACTTATTAATGCACACATTATTTATGCACACAATGTGTATTCATCTTTGCTAGGTTCCTGAATGTGTACTCATCTTCGTTAGGTGCTTAGGGCAATACAGGAACCATCTGTTGAAAACTGATTTGATTTGAAGTCTAATAGACTAACCCCTCAATTCATTATGCACCAGGATACTGAAAACTGCAAGTTGCCAAGAAGTGTAATGCTGTAGGAACATGAATGTAAGTTTGTAGTGCCATGCTCCTTGCAGTGTGTGGCATGATAGTTCCCTCAAGCAGGTCACAAATATGTAACGTTTCTAATTTTGGCAGTCTGTGTATCAGATAGGAGTTCTGTGTCCATAATTATGTCAATCGCAAAATAATCTCCCTGAATTTGCACAAGATTGTTTTCTTTTCTGCACAATCAAAGCAAATGGCATATTTGCACCAAAAAAAAGCATGATTTGTGGGATTTTTAGGTGATTTCTGAATTTCTGAAGTGAACTATACTTTGTAAGACATTTGTGAACTGCAAGGGAAGATTCTAACAAATTTTGCAAAACAAATTCCTTGACACTAAAGTTATAAAATTTTGAGCTATGAGCATGCTTAGAGAAGTACATGCCAGGTGCCCTGAAGTTGGAGACCTGAGTTGATGTTCAGGTGTGTAGGTCTTGTAAAGGTTGTCTATGAAGTTGAGCAGTTTCTATAGTTATTATCTGTTTTCTTTTCTTTTTTTTTTTTTTTTTTTTGAAAGAATAAAAATGGACCATGAATAAATGTGGACTGTGAACTCACTCCAGGAAAACTCCAGCAAAAATGCTTTGAAGTGATAAAACTAAGCTTCAGTGTGGTAGGATAGATCTTGAAGGTATGCTGAGAAGCAGGTCAGAGTAAGGCTCCTAATGGTCAATTCAGCAAGAATGGAAATGAGGATCTAGCAATTCATAGGATCAGAGGCAGTTAAGAGATTGTGTTGTGTTGTGTTGTGTTGTGTTGTGTTGTGTGAGAGGTGCTATGTTTCGTGGGCTTGGTTTAGACTCTCCAGCCAGGACCAAAAGATGTGCCATCCTCTGAAAATGCATAAAGAAGAGAATGTAGCATAAATAATAGTTTAGGCTAGGCTTGTTTTTTGATTTAGCTTCATATTTATATAATTCACACTCCTGGGCAAAAAAAAAATTGCAATGTATTAAGCTTTTAATGGTCTTAACAACAAATCATTGGGATAGCTTTTCCCTATTTTATCTTTAAATGTTTAAGCCTTGTGGGTAAACCTGAGAACTTGAGAAGAGTCAGTGTTGTTCCATTCAATGTTGATGAGGTTAGTTTGTGTTTAATGTGAGATCAAATATTCTCTATAGGGCTCAAATGTGTACTCTGACCAGGCCAAAACATGAGCCTGATGGACTTGCTGTCAAGCCACTTTCTGCAAGCCTTTCTGCAATATTCTCCTGTATTCCACAGCATTAATTAACTTCTCAAAGTGAAGCAGCTCACCAGTACCAGCAGCTGAAAGGGCTCACCACACCATGACACCTCTTCCTCCATGCTTAACTGTGGTAGAGATGCATTCGCTATTATATTTCTGACCAGATCTTCGAAGACACCTCTCTGGAGCATCAGCATCTAACTCAAATCGTGATTCAACACTCCACACAACTCTGCTGAACCACTCTGAATCAGACTTTCCGTGTTCTGCCAAAAACTTAATTCTGTCTTTTATGTTTTTCTAAGACAGCACTGTTTTTTTAAAACACATCTTCTAGACAGAAAAACTGCATTAGATAACCTTTAGATAGCCATTTTGGGCTTGGCCCATTTTTTTCCCCCAGGACTGTATAATGCTTGTAGATGTATAGAAAAAGAGCTTCGTGATATAACAGTAAGTTTGGTTCCCATAATTCAGTTAAAATGATTAAAATGTCTAAGAACATATCGAGAGGGAACAACCCAGCAAAGAGCCCCAATAGAATAATCTTTCAAACATGTTGATGATTTAGTCAGTTGGAATATTTAAGCATACCACAACGGATATCATTTGTCAATCTTTATTGATTACGTTGCCTGTGGTTTCATTAATACATGATTAGGTACCTGTACCAAGCTTCCTGTGGAATATGTAGCAACTCCACATTGAGCCACTCAGGGTTGAAATAAGTGTGATAGGTGAATTAAATTTAAATTAAAACACTGTGCTTGAGGAATATAAGTCATTTCTTCTGGGTAGATCTGGCCAGTGAACTTAAAGCACTTAACAGTGGGTAGAAACCCAAAAACGAGGGAGGATTGGGTGTGCTTTTTTACAAAACACTGATCTTAATAACTGGTAAGTTCTCCTTAGCACCTCACGTATGACCACATGTATGACCACACATTGTTTTCTAGTTTACTTCTTTGGAAATAAAGGTCCAACTAGAGTTTTAAGGATTCTCACTGTTGAAAGCAGCACAAGGGCATTCTCTCTACAAGCTCCCTCTTAGGGTTTCTGCTATTTTGTTTTGACTTCCTCTCACCTGCTGCTTGGTTGGGCTTTTTTTGCCCTTTTTCTTTCTGCATTTGTGGCTTCTCCATCCTGATCTCTCTTTTCTTCACCTTAACCTCCTCCGCACTCCTCTCTGTATTTGTAATATCACAAGCAAGCATACACTTTGACTTTTTTTTTTTACATAGTTTGAGCTGACTGGAAAGCTTCAGTAATTCAAATAACCACATTTTACAACCATGGTGAGCGGCAAAGCATCTCAGAAGACACATCCAACCTTGGGGTGGATGAGCTACAGCTGCAGAAGACCACATCGGGTTCCACACCTGTCAGCAAGGAACAGGAATCTGAGGCTACAGTGGGCATATTCTCACCAAAACTGGACAGTTCAAGATTGAAAAAACATTGCCTGGTCTGATATAGAGCATTTAATTAGGAGCATCATACTAATACTGAGTAGGTATCACCCATATGTATATTCAATTACTAATTGATTAAATGACTAATACCATATATATTTCCTTCCCTGATATGAAAGATTCTTGGGATTAACAGCAGAGCTGCCCTAGCTAAGTGCTGTGGAATATACTATTTGAGTAGATCAGCAAGATACACTGGGGCTAAACTATTTAAACATCAGATGGAGGACACTGTAGCCAATATTGGACTTAACAGACAGCTAATACAGATTTTATAGGACTGGGATAGAGTGCTTAAACTTTCTTTTCATGCTAAGGATTTAGGCTGCTGCATTCTGAAAAGCTTTCTTCAAGAGACAGCAGGGCAACCAGGTACCAGCAAAAGGCAATTATCCAATATTGAGATTATAGAAACATACAATCGTTTCTCAGCATCCTTTTTCCTAATGGTAAGCTCACCTTGTGAATATTGGTGGCCAAATGAGTCTGGGATGACCTTCTGGTTGAATCCAGGATTCTTGCCCCAAAAAATTTACACATCATTTTACATTGCTCAGAGCAAATAGAGAAGAAAGTAGGAAAGTTGGATCTGTTATCCTACTTATCATGTTATCAGCCACTGTTTATATTTATTTATAATCACACTATCCGTTGCACCCAGATGAGGATGGGTTCCCTTTTGAGCCTGGTTCCTCTCAAGGTTTCTTCCTCATATCATCTCAGGGAATTTTTCCTTGCCACCATCGCCACTGGCTTGCCCATTAAGGATAAATTCACAGTGATAAATTCAAATAGTTACAATATATTTTTTTGTGAATCCATTTATTTCTGTAAAGCTGCTTTGTGACAATGTCCACTGTTAAAAGCGCTATACAAATAAAATTGAATTGAACTGAATTGACTGTTTTGTCCTTGGTGACATACATTCACTCTTAGAGAGCCCTCACATGTCTTCATAAATACTAAGGCATGTCACAAGCCTATTATCGCCGTTCCTTTCAGCCTCTCACTAACATCCCTCATCTCCTCTCATCCCACTCACCACTTCAACCTGTATAATGTACTCTCTGGTCATTTGCAATGCTACGCTTCATGTCAGAAATGCTAAGGGGAATCATACCAGATCTTCTTTAATAGCAGACTAATCATTTTAGTTCATCTTTCTAATGTTGTATAAAGCTGCATTATAAGCAATTTAGAGAAATAGTAGTATTATGTATGGCTCGTCTTATGTATGTTGCCTTCCCTAATCTTCTCTTATGTCCATTCCCTTACATTTCTAACTAATCTAAAAACTGGCTATAGTCTGAGAGTGATAAGAGGAATAATAACAAGGGAGAGAGAGACAGAGAACACTGAACGAGAGAGCTTTTTGTAACAAGTGGACTAAATTTATGGTAAACTAATACACTTTTATAATAGTATGTAACAATGAATAATTATTGGTAATCAGAACAGTGGGTACATGAGAATAGAGATAGACTCTACTCATACATCATAACCTTGCTTTATACTTTTGCTACAGATGTAGCTGTACATACAGTACTTCTTAAAATAGGGCAATTCATCACACATTCTCACATAATGGGCACTGATGAGAATGATTAATGACATACATAGTAGAGCTTTCCTGGGGTAAATGGCAATAATATTCTGTTTCATAATTACATTAGGTAAAAAAAGAAGAATTTGTTGTTTATCATGTATAATTATGCCTGTAAACCTGTTAACTATTGTTTTAATGTTATGGAATACCACATGAAAGATGGAGATAGGCACCACTACTTGAAAACAACAAATAAAAACAAGATAAATAATAAATAAACTCCTGATCAACACCAGACCAAAAAAAAAAATGTTTCATTAATCAATTCAGATTTACAGATTCAGCTCAGGTTTGCTTCTGAGCTTTGTTTTTGGTTGTTGCTCTGTTTTCTGTTTCTTTGCTGTTTTGCTACGTCACCACCTTTGTCTTGTCTGCATGTACCTGGAGTTTCAATAAACCTGCTTGCACCTGCATCCAAATGCCTCGGTCTTATTTTGACCTTGCTACACACATGGACAGTTAGACATCGGGACCTCGAGAGAAGAAACGAATCAGAGCTCAGTCACAGAATCATAGAACAGGGAAGCCTGTTTGAGACCATGAGCGAGAGCTGGGTCACTCAGTTACACTATGGAGGAGATGCTCCAATGTGCATGTGTGGTCTACTGCCTTTCATGTTGCCATTTTTTTTTTTTTTTGTTTGAGCAGTCCAATGACCTGATTTAAGGGAACAATCAGTGGCTGGGTGGATTCCTGAGGATCCACTGCCATGCTCACCAATATGACTGAAAGCATGCCCAGAACTATATTGTATCACTCATCTACTGCACCAGAAGTGGAGAAGTGGTTCCTTAGCTCCTTAGCTGAGCTCCAGCCCAATGGCACAGACTAATTATCAATATGTTTTACCAAGTCCTGACCTTGATTGACTGGTCTATTAAAAATACTTTGTAGAATCAATCAGATATCCTACCTGCCCAGAAAGTACAGAATCTCACCTTCTTCTCTCTTTCACGTCTCTTTGTTTAGACAGGTGGTGTCACAGCCATCAAGGGCAGTTCCTCCCTGGGCCACTAGTGTATTGAACTTCTTCTTCTGTTGTCTACCGCATTTCCTGTCATGATCATGCACACCTGTTTTGTATCTTCTTATTAGTCACCTTATTTAAGTTCTGTGTTTTTCTCTCTTTGTTGTTGGAGCATTATGCTTAGTCTGGGTTTGTGGTTGCATGTGTGGCTAGTTTTTGGTTGCTGTTTTCTGCGTTTTCTAGTTTGTTTTCCTTGCCTAGCGCTAGCCTAGCCCCTTGTTGTCCCAGTTTTTTGTTTTGTTTTTTTTTTTCTTCTTGTGTTTTGGGGTATCTCTTGCTTGTTTTTGTCCCTATTAAAGAAGTTCTGGACTTTGCATCCTTCTCCCTGGACTCCTGTTATGACATGTGCCCCTTGCTGAAGACTGTACCACCCAATGCCTCCAATTGGCATTGACAGGACACCTGCTTGCTCTGTCCTCAGAGGAAAGATAATGACTAATAATTAGGCCCATTCTACCATATTGTAGCCTAAGTAGCCTAATATTAAACATTTAAAAATGTCTCTAAGCTTTTAAAGCCAAATATGAATTTCTTTCAGATATTTTTCTAGTTGCTTTTTACTTAAACCTTCCTCATTATTTTAACAGGCCTGTGTTAAGCTTTGGCCTCTTCAGAACACCTGAGGCAATCATTGGTGCTTTTTTGTATGCAGTGTGTTTATGTATGCCCATTTTTATGCACGCTTAGTTTGCTTTAACTTGATAAACAACAATACAGGTTTTGAATCAAGAAAGACATGGATGACTAGTAGAGCAGTTAAGATTTTTGCAGTTACCATCTGCTGGTTGATTTATTCAATCAGATCGCAAAAGCATTTGCTCACACATGGGTGGTACTTGCACATTTGCAACTTATTATTATATGCACTTTGATGATCAATTATATGTCTTAGATTATCATAGTAGACTTCTATTAATGAAATGTCTACTGAAAATGCCAGTTCAATATTTGCACTTAATAGGCACTGGCTCATTCAGAACAAAAAGTGAAACCTTTTGGTCAAAGCAGGACACTTTACCTCATTATAATACACCTGGTTACTAAGGGTGGAAAGTATATACTCTCATTAAAGGTTATAGCTGATGTCTGTAAGAGCTCCTGAAGCTGAACATCAATGACGTTCATCAGATATGTAAGAATACTTGCAAAGCCCCTTCTAGCAAGCTGGAGAAAGGCTTCAAATGGAATGCTTCATCAAACATACCCAACTATGAAGGTAAGACAATACCTATTAACAGAAACAAACATGGAAGGAAATGTATCTAATGTTAGTTAATGTTAATGTAACGGTTCACTGTGAAGTAGTTTGTGCATGGGGATACCACCCATGATATTGGTTTTGAGACACATGCATTAAATTATTATATTAGTTAACGTGTACAAATCACTTTTTGTCACTTTTTTCCCTGTTTAGGCTCCTGAAAATTGGTTATGTAGTTGGGGATACCATGATTTTGTCCTAATTTTGTGGATGTTTTTAGTGGTTAAAGTTATTGTTATATATCACAGTTGCTGGAGACTAGGTTCATGGCTGTAGATGTTATGTCAGATAAGGAAACTGGAAGGCTAATATGAATAGTAATATGACACTGATGAATCAAGACTTATTTGCTGTGCCAAGGTGCAGCAGTGATTGAAGGTTGACCCACTCTATGTTGCCACACATCATCTTCATGAAGATGATGCAATGAGGTCAGGCAACAAATGAGCCAACCAGCTGTTTTTTTTTCTCAGTTTTTTGGTTATTACAGTGTATTTTTATAGTAAAAGAATGCAAATGTTTCTCACAAGGTGAAAATGTTACCAGGCAAAATACCACAGGGATTAACTCACCATGGTAACTTTGTTTCCCTCTCCCACATACATCCATAACTGTTACCAAAATAGACCTCTCGCGTTCTTTACAGACTGATGGAACATTTCTTGGCGCTGGAGTTTACTGGTCCATATACAGCTCTTTTCATGCATTTCTTCTTGCCTGTTTCTGCCCTTCTGCCTATGTTTGATCTTTGCTTGTCTGCCCACAATTCTGCCTTCTGATTTGCATTTGTCAATAAACCTCTTTTCAATCTAAAGAAGAATCCAGCACATAGCTGCAATGTACGTCAGTAATAGTTGTAGACGTAGGAATAATTGTAGATAATTGTAGACGAAAAGTCCTCTATCAGCAGTGTAAGTGCTTTTGAAGTTGTAGGAAGTGTAACCAGATGATATTCAAAATAGCGAAAATGTTTTTGTCATAGTTGTTGTCAAAGCATATCATTCATTCCATGGGGGTTCAACGTTACAAGAGTGGAGATGAGCTCTTTTTTTAAGCTTCTTGCTTTCATTGCTCCTGTAACAACAATTATCAACGCAAAAGCAGATGTCGTTAATGTTGTCCATTGCTGTTGAAAGTGTCTCTCCACTGAAAAGGCGAAATCCTTCATTCTGACGGTACAGAGGTGCTCGACAAAATGATCAGCCAGTCTCCATTTGGTTTCTCCACTGTAAAGCTTATTACATCCCTTGCAGGAGAGACAGTAAACAGCTCCTGAAGTGATGCATGAGGAGTCATGGGTGGCAAAATCTAATCTTTAAGGGCCTGTGATTTTAGTGGCTGTGTTGATAAATTTGCATGGTAACCATTTAGAACTGTTTCTATTAGACAGGCAATTTAGTTCATTCTAGACAAGCATGTCTTTAATGTTTTTGTGCTATTTGTAAGAGACGAGTAATGGTTCCTTGAACCAGTTTCAGGACTGTCCTGAAGAATTTCAGTTTTGTGCCTCCGTTTTATAAGTAGGATGATAAGTATGCACCAAAGGATCTCTCTTTGCCTTAGTAGTGGATTGTTTACAGGTCAGTGAATCCATTCTCTCTGTAGTAGTGGTAATATGGGCCATGGCAAAACCCATGATCTTAGAAAATCCAGTTATATTTTTTTTATTCTTTCATTTTATTTTTTATTTCTTTATTCTCCCAGCAAATGTATTTCAGTCTCAATAGCTGTGAATATATCAATTTAATTTTTGCAGTGCTTGGAATGGGAAGAGCTGTATTCCAAGTAGGAACGAGTTGGTAGGTTTATAACGAATTTCAGAGTAGAAATTCTGACTTAAATTGCATGTCTAAGGAAGTTAAGTCAAGTCAGGATGAGCAATATGTAATAGCTGATACTGGCTACAATATTAGTGCTATGCAATATGTATATCAGCTAAAAGACATCACATAAAGTAAAATGCAATTAGTGGAGGTTCACTGAAACATGCACTTGTGTTAAATAAGATTCCTGTCCAATCATTATGAAGAAAAAAAAATCCCACCACGCTGAATGTCATTGTATAATTTACAGTCTGATGATAGACACTGGTGGTCCTCATCCAGTTGACGCATCTGCATACACTCCTAGAGGTATCACCTTTCTCAAATGTCATAGAAGCAAGTCTTACATTGATTTGGGGAATTCTCTGGAGGCTCACATCTGACCAGGAGCCGATACATTACAGGAAAAGGGTGTGACACCCTTTGAGGCTCCTGAATGATTGGAGGACTGAGTGGTTTCTCAGTAAGAGGCAACCTGTGTTCTTGTCTGATTAGCCCCTTATATTCATATATAATTATATATATAATTCATATTGTTTACACCTGGATACATTGGAAGGTTAAGATTATATAGTTTTGTTTCCACTAAGGCATCCAAACTGATTTTAAAACAACACACTGAGGCTGGAAGAAAAAAAACATTTACATTTACATCATTTCTACTGCAAAAAATGCCTTTATCCAAGGTGACTTAGGATAGTGCTTTGTAGTCTCTATCAAAAACATATTTTCATGCTAGTTCACTATGTCTGAAACTAAGAATACATGAAAAAAAGGCAAAGGACAGAATAAATGTTTCGAGCAAATCAGAATGATGGTAAATGATTTTTTTGCTCATGCTCTTGCATGAGCAAACCTGTAGAACTCTGTACCTGTAGGCTCTAAGAACTAGGGACAGGTGGATCGATACTGAAATATTGATATTTCAAACCAAATGTTTCCTTTTAAAAATCAATCTTAATATAAAATTTAGCAGTGGCAAGGTGGTGCAGTGGGTATTGTTGCCACCTCAGTGTCCAGGGTCCCAGATTCGATCTTGAGCTCAGGCTACAGTCTGTGTGGACTTTTCTTGTTCTTTCCGGTTTCTTCTCCTCTCAAAATAGCATGCCATTAGGAGGATTGGCTAAGTTAAATTTCTCTCCTAAGTGTGTTAAAGTGTGTGCCTGGTACCCTGCAATGGACCGGCATCCAGTGTGTGTGTGTTCATCAAACAGAGAGTGATAAAATATTGAGGAAATATTGATGTCTACTACTAGGAGATATTGAACTACTGGCATCTCCCTCTACACCCTGGTCCATTTCATACACAAACACACACACATACAGTCAGGCAGGCATGGAGAAGTAAGCAGGCTAATATACAGAGGTGATTTCTGTAATTAAACTGGACTCAAAAACAGAACAAAATTTCACCTATAATCCATAATATCCATATTTGCTAATTCCTCTTTTATATACACAAGGAAATCGCTGGGTTATTTCTACCTGATTCCGAGTTGAGGCTATTAGGTCATTTTATTGGGTTATTTGCACAGTGTTTGGCTTTTTTGTGTGTAACCCAGCCATTGGGTTGGTCTCAGTGACCTTGGAAACAATGCAGATGCAGCCACCCCTCCTCTTTTCCATCATTATCGAGCACCTAGGTCACTTTATAACCCAGCTGTTGATTTATCTGTGGAATTGAAGCCCCTTTTTCCTAAATGAGCTGTTCCTCCAATGCATTTTGATTAGTAGCATTTGGACCAGTAGTTTTCTATCTAACACTTTCATACTAGAACTGTGTACTGGACGGCACTTACTGTGCCTATTGTCCTGTTTTAGTAGTTAGTGTACTCTCTTGTGCACACATTTGCACGTGCACTTTATGTTGTAATGTGTAGTCTCATGTAGTTCTGTGTTGTTTTGTGCAGCACCATGGTCCTGGAGGAACGTTGTTTCGTTTCACTGTTCTGTACCAGCTGTATTTGGTTGAAATGACAATAAAGCCACTTGACTTGACTTGAGAAAGAAATGTCTTCTGTCTCATCTGCGCACGTCATCAGTATTCTGAACACATGCTTACAAGGGAGCAACAGTATTTTGTTTGCTGCATTTCTGTGTCCAACTCAGATAGTGTTAAGTGAAATATCATTTTAAGATTTCTTTGATATCTAATATAATATATTGCCTCACAGTTGAAGTTATGGCTGAAGTGAACTTCTGGTATGTGGACCAGAATGATCAATTAGCCAAGACAGTGTGTGTGTGTGGTCTCAAACAGTTTCAAAAGAAAAATGAATAAATAAGAAGCTGCTTATATTTTATACATTTTTATTTGAACGTTATAGCAGGAAGAATCAAGCATGGCCAACCTGATAGGAATTCTCAAAGGATTTTAAAGAATTCATTAATTATCACGGTATTCCCTGGGCTACTCCGCTGGCCAACATGAGCTAAGCTGACAGGATATGTGAGAGAATTTTAAAGCTATCCAGGCTAATATGAGCTAATCTAACCAGAATTCTGAGATGTATATCCCTATTCATAAATATCCAGAATCTTATCTGCCTAGCCTACCTTAGTTTTACTCTTAGATTTTAGCCTTACAAATTCTGTCAAGCAAGCTCATATTCATCTAGCAGAGTAGCATTAACAATAAAGATTATACACACCGAGTACAATTGTGTGTTTTGATCAAAATTGTGTCTTTCTGCCTATGACATACTTTGAAAATTTTATTTTAAGAAACATAAATATAACTACCCAAAGCAATGTATAAATGTTTTTATTTACTTTATAAATTTGCCGCAGTCATGTTAGGTTTTATTTTTGCACGTCTCTACCTTTGCCCATCATTTTAAGCCACAATCGTACTTGGCATTTATTTATTTATTTATTTATTTATTTATTTAACACTTTGACCAGTGGTGCACGACAAAAATATTAAGTGGGTTGGCCAGACAGGATCAGGGGAAATTGGCACACCACAAGTCTATCATAGTTGAAATTCAAATCTGTATAAAATGATTGCTACTCAAAAGATCTGATTGTATTCACAAATGCCAAGTAACCCATAGTTAGCCTATTTACTGTAAACTACAGTTTTTCTTTTAAAAATGTGATTGATAACCACTCTAATACTTTGTGCTGTGCATGAGTAAAATCGACAAATTAAACATTTGTCTTCAATTAGTCAAATTTAAAATAAAAGCCAAAACCTTCTACCTGGCATTGTATATGGAATGTTGGATATAGAAATAGGAAACCTATTTGAGTGACGGGGGAAAAAAACTGTTGCGTTAATACAGACATCTTCAGTAAATAAACACTGTGGTCTTGTGCAGGAAAGTTTGAATTTGAAACATTAAATACGGTAGCATTTAAATAGAACATAGAAATTTTGACCTTTCCTGCAACTTCAGCAAGCAAACTGGCTAGCTAGCTTCTAGTGACAGAGAATAGACATTGAAATCTGCTGTACTTACCAGCAGCTGTAATGATCATGTTGACATGAAGTGCAGCTTTCTCTGGTGTGATGTATGGTGCTGTTGCTTGTGCAGTGCTGACAACTCTTTTCAGGGGAAAGTCACTAAAGCGCGCTCAAAAAGCCGTAGACGTCACTGAAGACACTTTTAGTCCTGAAGATGCTGAAGATGTTCTGAAGACACTTTTGAATAGATCTTAGAATTTTGAATAGGATCTTAAAGAAACGTGAAGTCTTTGGCACCACAATCTAACTGTTTATTTATGTACAAAATATCAACTATGTATTTGCAAAACTCTATATTATCTGTCTAGAATGCAGAGAAAACGAAGTAGTCATAGAAAGTAACATGATGTAATAACTCCCTTTCATTACGTATAAAGGTCAAGATATAGTCAAGAAGAGAGTATAAAACAAACAACAAAGTAATATACAGGTGGGACAAACAAGCGTTTGGTTGTTGGGAACAATGGTGATCAGCGATTGGTTGTTGGTAACAATGGTGCTCAATGATTGGTTATTGGGAACAATGGTGATCTGTGATTGGTTGTTGGGAACAATGGTCATCAGTGATTGGTTGCTGGGAAGCACAACTCAGTCAGGTTTTACATACTGGAGGTCAGCTGACCAATCCTGCTCTCTCAAATTATATAACCAGCAGCTGTGATGTGAGCTCAAGCATCATATTGAGTACGAGACAGTCAGTAACATCTGCTCAAAAGCTCACTAGGTTTGTCACTAGGCTTTTTCTTTAAATAAAGTCACTAAATTGGCAACATTGTGAGTTTGTTAGTGCAGCAGCAGACAGTAGAGATGGCGGTCTTTGTACAGCAGCCATGTCTTGTGTTTTGCAGGAGGGGCTCACAGATTTGCTAATCTCAGTTGGCAGCTGGTTTTAATTGCTGTATATATTATGACTCTTTTCTGTAGCACTTTGAGATTTTCTTTAAAATGTAAAGTGCTTTATAAATAAAATGTCTTATTATTATTTACAGTACGCTACTGAGTGCAATATCCTGAGCATAATAACCTTATTAATATAGGGTTTAAAACCGTAATGGTCCAATAGATCCAGTGCTATATGCAACTGTTTAGAATTTGTACCCGTCTTCTACAGTTGTATCAGGAAATGTGCTTCCACAGGAGCCAAGAAAATGTTCTTGGACTGCAGCTACTATTTTAATATCTTTTAATGATTAATAGTCACCTGAATCCTGAGTATATTATTTAATACAGTATAAGTTGAACTACCATCTCAATATCTTTGGTCACCTAAAAACCCATGCTGAACATTTTCTTTTACCTATAATAAGCCCAACCTGGAAGCTCATATATTATTTACCCAGCTGGTTCACTTTGCCAGCACTCATTTTTCATTCTTCTTGTTTTTTATATCTTTGGCAGATACTTTTATCCAAAAGCACATACAAGGGAAGCAGAATACATTTGAGGCACAGGGCTGAGCTGTTGGAAGTTAAGTGGCTTTAAAAAACATGTGTATCAGCACTTTTAAACATTGCTGGTGACAAAGTTTTCCAGATTCAATTTTATCCAAACAATGTACCAGTGAGGAAGAAGAATACAATCCATGCATATAAGAGAGCTTTTGATGGTTAAGAGCTTTGCTCAGTTGCTCTAAGATTTGTTTTTATAACCTTCTGGTCATTAGCACAGAATGTGCACTGTTGTACAGCCACTAAGACTCATTACAATGGATTATTTGATCATTTCAGTTGTTTGTGCTTCATTTATTTGTCTCAAGATCAGTTTCCTTAAAACATGCATTCGATTTAAGCATGTTCTCTTGCCTGATGGGACGACTTCTGATGTTAAAACACTCAGTTAATGTGTGAATCCAACTTGAGAAATGTGTTGTTCATTCATTCATCTCCTGTAACTGCTTTATCCTGGTTAGGGTGGTGCATCCGGAGCCTGTTCCAAGAAAACTGGGCATGAATTGGGAATGGACATGGGATGGGATGCCAGTCCATCACAGAGAACCGTGTTATACAAATAGAAAATCCCTGCATGTCTTTACTAGCACTAAATACAGGATAAAAAAAAGAAGTCAGTGCACTCGCTCACACACTGTAGTTACCATCACACTTGGCGGTAATTATTCACTGAAAAAAATGAAGTAGGGTTTAATAAGAGGCACTTTATTAATGGCCCTTCAGGGCAGCAGAAACAGATGGAGAAGAACAGGGTGAGAGCATGCTTGGCATCTCTGAGCTGGATAAGAGAAGGGGAAAAGACAGCTAGGAACAACATAGATATAGGAAAGCATACTATGATACATCAACACACCTGCCACCTTGTGAGCCAATGCAAGTTTACCATGATAAATTAACTGTAATTTGCTCAATGTTTAGCCAATTTACACAAAATCTAGCTTGTTACAGACAATATATATATCCGTCACAGTCAGGGTGATGTACATGCAAATATATGCACTGTTGATATTTTAATTCAAGCCAATTCCTGGAGGGAAAGCAGTGGGATGTAGGCTAGAAATATGTAGAATTCACCACAAGCAAGAAAATACTGACATTTTACTGCATTATTATGTCCCAGTCTACTACACCAACCATTAAAATCGCTATAATTATAGCCAAATAATAAAGTTCCCAAGACAGTTAACTACAACGTGTGAGCTGATGAGGCAGAATGCAAGTTTGTTTCAGCGCGTTTCTTATTAAGGGCAATCCGATAATCATAATCAGTGTCTGCAGGATCAAAGAACATGCAGACAGGGTTGAATTCAATTCAATTCAATTGTATTTGTATAGCGCTTTTAGCATTGTCACAAAGCAGCTTTACAGAAATAAATAGATTCAAATTTAAACTAAACCAAAATGAATTGTAAATACGTGAATTTATCCCTAATGAGCAAGCCAGAGGCAATGGTGATAAATAAATCACCACAAATAAATCCCTTCTGTAACTGTGTATTATATGGACAAACATTGCAATTGTGCAACCAGGAAATTCATTACGATTTTCACAAGTCGTCCAAAAAGAGTTTAAAAAAAAAAAAAGAGGAATATCCACAATCAAAAATGATAACGCATTCAAGAATTGGATAACAGGATCTCGAACAAGGGAACAAGTACAACTGATACAATTGTGCAAAGAGGAATGGAGACATCATGGAATAAATAAACAAACTAATCAAGGACTGAACTCAGGACAGGTGCACACATTTAGGGAACAAACCAATGATAAGACAAGGCGGTACATGGCACAGGGCTAAAAGCAAAACAGAAGTACATGGCAAAACAAACATAAAGTAGTAAAAGCAGAAAATAGATAGTTGACATTTTAGTTACAATTCATGTTAGAGTGCAGAATTGGAAAGTCTGTGGTGCTATTCAGGCATCTTGCAAAAAGCAGATGACGTGCACGCACACACACACACACATACACACACACACCTTTTTTTTTTTTTTTTTACATCTATGTAGGAACAATTCTTTATATGATTAAAATAAAAATGTATAAAAAGAGCCTTAGGAGGATTCCACTTAGTATGAACGTATTTGTTTCAGAGACAAACAACCACTAAAGCAGTCAATATATCTGATTCCTGCTTCAGATATTAGCAATAAACCATATTCCTGGAAATATGTATTATGTACAAAATTCTTTTGCATTACAGATCCTGTCTGTGAACATGTGGCAGTGTGAATAAGAGATAAAAGAGGGAATATAACTGACTGCTAGAATCATATTTAGGGTCATTTTGTTGATGTGTTTTGTGTCACATGCCTTGCAAAGTTCGCACACTGGGTGGTATCAGAAGCAGCAGGTGTACACATAAGGTAGTACACAGGAAACAGGACATGAGGCATGTGATTTTCGACCATGTCGGGCAAATATGCTATAAACCTGGTTGGTGATTTTATCCAAGGACTTGGTCCAGTCATATCATGCACTACTCCACCTTAGTTGGTGGGGAAGCAGGTAAAAATAAAGCAAACATTAAACAACTTACAACAGTACATTTTTTTTCTTTTTTTTTACAAATCACTTATCTGACATCCCTCATAGAAACCGTCAAATTAATTCATATGGCCTTATATGGAAACTGCTAATCTGCTGTTCGAATTGTTGAATGCTTCGGCACCAGTGCAAGAGAGCAAAGGAAACATTGCAAAGGAAATCATCATTTAATTTAATTGTAAAGTGGAACATTTAACAATTTATTGTAGGCCTTTTAATTGACTGAAAAACACCTTTTTTGACCATTTTATAACCCAAAGATTTGGTGCATCCCTAATAACTACATAGTTAACTGATGTTTATTGTGTACTTGTCTAAACATAAGTAAGTCATACATACCTTTATAGATTTTATTTGACATTAATGAACTCAAATTTCAGTTCTTCATTTACATAGATGAAAAGGGAGGGTGCCATGCTTAGTGCATCTTTCAAGCGGGAAAATTGTGTAAAGGTGAAGGTTTATGAATATGAGATGGGAGTAAGGGGACAGGGCTTCCAGGGCTGTCAGAGAGTTAATATCAGAGAGTTCGAAACACTTATGCAATTGTCATTCGTTTAATATTTATATTTCAGTTGGCTTATCTGCTGGTTTTACTGTGCGTGTGTGTGTGTGTGTGTTGACTGATGTTAAAAGGTGGACCTTTATGCAAAATATGTGAAGGTCGACAGGTCTTTTTTTATTATTATTGTTCCAGATTGGTAAAATCTCAAGTGGGTAATTTGCATCCTAAAAAAGCCAAAGTGGATAAAGATGGAAGCTGAATATGGTTGAATGTGAATATAGATATAGTTAAAAATTCAGCTCTGTCTTTCCCTTATGTTTCTTGTGAATGGTTTCCTCTAGTTCATTACCTGCAACATGCATTTTTATCAATTTAAAACACCTGGAGGAGGGATCGGCATGCTCCCTGTTGTGCCATTGCTGTGCCATGTCCCACCTGTGCAGCACAATAAAGTCCACCACATGACAACCCAAAGGGTTTATCTCCAAGAATTATCCCCAGAAACTGAAGCTAGGCCAAGCAAAGTGTTCTAGAGGTTAGTCGAGGGTATGTACCTATGTGTGTGCTGAGAATACATATATACGCCTAATGGACAAATACGTGCCTATCCGTGCTGTGGAAAGTGGAAAAGCTAAACGTTTGCAAGCTTATGGCTTATCCCCACTGGAGAGCAGATAAGCAAGCAACACTGATAAGAATGGCTCAGTGCTGTCTCTGCATGTTAGTGAGACTTTAAGGTAAAATTGTGAACACAGTAATGAGTCTCTTTAATCTGAGGTTATTAAATGAAAGGACATACAAATCTAAGGCATACATTAAACAGACATATACTGTATGGTTGATTCATTGATTCCACTGAGTCTGTACAGCCTGTCTGTACATTCATACAAAGTGTTTGTTTTTTTTAAACTGCACAGTAAACAATTTGATAAGCTCTAGCCTTATGTTGTAAACAGGAATGTTATTGTTCATCATAATGCTATGTGATTTACTACAATAATGACTTGGGTATAACACACAAGTAATATTTCTTAAGAATTATTACCAAAAAAAGTTATATAAATAATGTGCTATCGGCTATAATGAGTTGTTTAAACCTTAGATTAGATTCAATTATGTGCCAGTATTAACCAGTAACACAACAGGTTATGCGTGAATGGTTGCAAAATTTGAAAATGTTCGAAAACAAATATCTTAGCAAAACACTAGCACATACCAGACACACACGTCTTCCAAAATGCTTTCCTCTGAGCTTTTCTGTAATCAATGTAGAGGTTACAAGTCCTGTACCATTTCTTACAACCTGATTAATGTCCATCACTTTAACATAAATTGGCTACTTCACAAATTATAACTACAGTAAATACAATGACTTACTAATGTTACCTATAGAGTTAATAAAAGCCAGTTCACACTGAAAGGTGTGTTAAAGCATATTTTAGTCATACAGTATGCAGTTCTATTCGAACCTTAAACAATTCTTTTTTAATCATTTCTTTTTAGCCTTTAAATCCTTATCAGTTGTGATATGTGCTATAAAACATGCACACATCCATCCTTTGGAAATCCACAGAAATCCATAAAAATTATTATTAAAACATTAATAATAAAAATCATTATTAAGAGAACTAATTTATATACATTGTCAGGAGTACTGTTAAAATATCAGTAGCATTCTTAAATTTGCACTTCAGAGAAGGTCAGATCCGCTCTCCTGGGCTATGCCGTACTTTCAAGTTCTCTCTCTCTCTCTCTCTCTCTCTCTCTCTCTTGATGCTTTACATTTAGATGTGCTCACAAAATCACTGAAAGATCCAATAACTCAACATACATCTACATAAATTAAACTGTAAAAGTGTGAAATTAGTTTCCACTAATTTTGGTGGCAGTGTGAAGCAGATTATCTCGATAAAGTTCTCCGCCATGGGGTTTTAATTGTCCTGTGAAGAAAAAAAAAAACAGACGTGGCAGAGATCATGCTTTTCAGAGGAAGTCATGTTTCAACCCATTAAACAATGTGTAAAAAATGCACTCTGTGAGCATGACCTCAGAGCGCCTGCTGAACTCTGCCCTTCTATCTAAATTACTAATTAACCTCCTGCAAATTTTCTCTTTCATTCCTTTTTCTTCTCTGCCTTTGGATGGTATACAGTAGGCATATTTAACATATTACATGACTTTAACTGTGTTTTGGACTGTTGGCATTCAAAATAAAAATGCGTTCACTCATATCGAAGCCTTTGTGCTTTCGACACTAGGCTAAAACTATTAACATTACATTTAATGACGAGAAAGGTATTTCTGCCTCTAAAAACCAGTATGAAAACTGCAAGTGAAAACATATACCTGAATATTATACATATTATTTGTTATTATATACAAAGATATATCAGCTACAGTCTCGTGCCTTGTTTTTGCATGTGTCCCATGATCATGTAAATAGAGCCCTACATGTCATATGAATAACCTTTGTTCAATATTAAATAATTTAGTTCCTCATATCCATAGATTTTGGTGGGACAGGACGACATTAATAATGATATAGCCTCAAACAAAATGAAGAGAGTCTATAGTCTAGTGTACACACTAGACTATCACACTTGCCATGGATTACTATCTAGTGAATTTTTAGAGCAATGCTGTAATACAGCCCAGCAGCTTATTTGGAGTGGTTTTAGATGCACCTTTTTTCAACTGTGTTCAGTACAGAAGGTGTGTTTCCTGTCATCAGTGAGGCGCCCACACAAGAGCTAATATCATTAACCATAGTTGCCAGGTTTCAGCAAAAATTTCCAGCCCAGCAACATCTCAACAACCACACAAATGGCTTGATTCTAGCCCAAAAAAATTCTAGCGCTGGAAAAAGGAGAGACATTTTCTTCTTTTTTCTCAGCTTGGGGGAAAAAAAGGCCACTGTGGTGCACAAGCATTTCTTAAGTGCGGCCATTATTCACTCCATAATTTCTCTCTCCCAATCTTTGCAGTACATCTTACAATAGAGGTGGTTCTGTACATTATAGACAGACTTTCTGCACTTACACTTTGCTTTTGTTTATGGAATTTTTTTAGATTTAATTCTGATTACTTGCTATAAAACAAGATCCTGGCGACCATGGAGTATTTTAGACTAGCCCATTTTGGCATAAAAACCACAGCAAAGACAACCCTCATGTCATTAACGGTCCTGTCCTCTGCTCCTCTCCAGAGCATGGGGTAGCATGAGTTCTGCCCCACTGGGCCTCTGTTAATGCTTACTGTAGTTCCCATGCTTGACCAGTAGGTGCAATAATATCTCTGCAGAGCTAAATGGGGCAGTGAGCAACCAAATCAATAGAACATCAGCTTATATCTGTCAAATAGCAACATTTTTTTTATATTGTTGATCACTCAAAAGAAGTAGTTAGTATTTCAACAGAATTTAAAATGTATGGGGTTGTAAATAAGAAATTTATGAAAATTAGCATTTGTCGAATTGTTGATGTAAATGATGTAACACCATATTGTAACATCACATTGCAATTTTGAATTATTTTAACAAACATGTTAAGAAGATTGCTTCAGTGCTTAACAACACAATGTAGAAATAATGTTAACATATGTTTCTTCCCTAAAAAGTAGGCTACCTTGTTTTTAAAATCTTGTAGCTTATTTTAACAAACTTGATATTATTGTTTCAGTTATATTTGACACTATAAGAGGATGAGATTTATTATTGACAGCTAATTTATTATTGACAGCTAAGTTGTATATGTCATTAACTCCAATGAGAACTTGTAAATCTTTGCATGAGACTAGAGATAGCACTAAAATGTTCTATAGGAGATAAGAGCCTGTTTGCATGAATGACCTAATAATGTTCAGCTAATATATACAGTACAGACATTCAGATCTGATCAGGCAAAATTTCTCCCTTCATGAGGAAAAGAATTATTCTGTGGGGTTAAAGCCAGGTACAAGCCTTCCACAGACATCATCCTAGAATAAACCTAGGAGCTCTGTACTGTGTAGCCTGTAGCTTTGTGTCACAGAAATCTACTTTAAATAATACTAATACACACAAAGTGATGTTAGCACCTTTGTTGTTCCAGAACATCCGCTTTGGCCAATATACAGTTGAAATTATTGGACTTTCATTGTACTAATTGTGATTTCATATTCATTTGGATTTTAGGTCTTTAACATGAGTGTGTCAGTTTTGCTTAATTAAATCTTAATGCAGATTATGCATGTGCAAATTAGGCATTTTCAAATTGGGCTGTATAAATACCCAGTTTAGCTCATGATGAGCTTGCGTGGTAAATGAATGCAAGAATTTTAAAAACTCTCGTTCATTTGATGTATCTGCATATGGTTCTGCTTTAATAACAGTGGAGTGTTTCAAAAGAGTAGTGCCACAATTTAAAAAAAATAATAATATTAGCAACTATAAACTGTAAGTCTGAAAGGTTAGAATGTGAGTTACACTTTTGGACATGAATAGAAGCACTATGCGTTATAACTGATGTGCGTGTGTGTGTGTGTGTGTGTGTGTGTGTGTGTGTGCAATGCAACATCTGCTGAAATAAAAGAAAAGTAAAATAAAAAAATACAATAATAAACATTTCCCTGATCCCTGGAGGACTAGTGGTTTCATTCAAATATTATTGTCTTTTATTTGAATAGAGTCAATCAGTAAATAGCATTAATGTGTGGAGTGCTTCTGTATTTCAGCTAGAATTTTATATCTTGGTGGGGAGCAAATATCCCCACAAGGATAGGAATATCCAACAGTTTTGAGCTTGTGGGATCATTTGGCTGGTCCCACTGCTTTATTTTTTTTTACAGAAACTGCAGCTTGTATTAAGAAATCTAAACGTGCCAAAAGATTTCCTCTTGGTTGGTTAGGGTTAGATTTAGGTGTAGACATAGCCTTAATGTGTTGCATATGTGAATATAGGGTCCTGACAAGGTAAAAAAAAAGTGTGTGTGTGTGTGTGTGTTTGCAAAAGCAAGAGTGGCACACAGAGTGGCAGCTGACATTTAGTACGCAGGGCAGTCAAACAATATGCCATATGATGTTTAATGATGGCATTGTGGCCTATATCTAGTCATTTTTACTTATTAAATGTTTCGAAAATGATTATTGTCTTAACAACACAGAACAGTACACGTAATGCCTGGTAATCTCCATCAGCACACAGTGATAATAACCACAGTGTTATTGAGGGAGAATATGTAGCTGACTTAATTAGAGATTACACATTCACAGATGCAGCAGCATACATCAGAATGAAAGTTCCTTTAATTCATACGAACAGGCTCTTAATGTTGTTGATCTAATTAGTGGAGCGGTGATGACAGAGGGACAATGGGGTCACATCAGGTCTGTGTTCAGAGTCAGGAGCCTGACAGATGCAAATTACCTAATTCTCTGTGCGCGCACACACACACGCACACAGTGAAACATCCACAGCATCACTTTCCTTTCCGTTTGCCTTTCTACACACTCTTATTGAAAAGTTTCTCTTTTTTCCGACTTTTTTCATTTTCAGATATTTCCATCCTTGAAACCAACAAAAATCACAAGAAAACAGAAATACAGTAAATCATGTCTGGCTTTATACCACAAACCCCTGCAATTTCAATAAAGGTGTGTAGATGGTTCATATCCACTGTACTTGATCCTGAAAAGCCAGTAGAGATATTTGAATTTTGCTACAGTTGCAGGCTGAATTCATTCACAAAGCTGAGAACAAAAGACTACAGTCTTTGCACTAAGCACTTTGTGTGTCTTGCACAAAAAGAGAAAATGATGAATGCTGCAGTTACAGTGAGGTGTAGAATCTGCATCAAAGCGATTCATAATGGGTCATAACAGCAAAGATGTCCAACTCTCCTCGGGGAGAGCTAGAGAGAGACTGCTTTAATAAACCAAGGTCAAAAAGACTCACCAATCAGTATGGTCTTCTGAATGAATAAGCATTTCATTTGACACCTTCTGCACAGAGACAGTTTTTGATTGACAGCTGCTTGATTAAGCAAGGTCATGGAGTATGCATATGTATTCTATAGAGATCTATTTCCTGCCCACTGTTAAGGGGTTATTACATTTTACTATACTCATTTTGCTCTGTTTTATTATTGACCAGTGGAAGACTTGATACTTAAAGATACTTCAACATGTATTCACTCGCTTTAAGCAGGTAATTAGTTTAATTTTTATTGTAGCATGTCAGACTTTGACAAGACTAGTGGATACAGCTAAAGTTAATATTGTTACTGATATACTGATATATATATATATATTATAATCTATTACTGAAGGTTAAACACTGTGGTTTGTTAGCAAAATTGGCCCAAGACAATATTTCAAGCAAGTGAAAAGAGCAAAGAGAGCAAGTGTAGAGGCAAAACGGGCAAAGCAGATATCAAAAACCAAGGCAAGAATGAAAATCATGCACATGCAAACAGCAGAATATGAAAACACAAAGGCTTAATGAGAGGAGTAAATGAGTAACAGGTGAGATGAATCAAAATGCTGGTGAGTTTGAGCAGTCGTGGGTGGAGGAGAGTGGGGGTGTCGGCATGGTTAAGCACTGGAGATTCTTAGAGTTGGAGTTCCAGGAGATAGGGGTGTTTCTGACAGGGTTTCAACAGAGACATGTAAAAGAATGATGAGATACATGTCTGCGGTGGGAATTTGTAATCTGTAGATGACATCAGTAACTCTATTAACTAATTTAAATGTACCAATGTAATGGTTTAAGACCTTGAAGAGAGCCAAACACCAACACACTGGGCTGTCTTTACAGCAGAGGTCTTTCTGTTCAATTTGCTCCTCAAAATGACAATTCATTCGAAAGAATAAGTTTCTCCATATTGTGAATTAATACTGAAAATATAAATTGCTTTCATATTAGATATGTGTTGCAAACTTGCACCTATCATGCCGATGTTCATTTAAAGGTAACCTGTGGGAAGATTTTTTTTTTTTTTTTTTAATATTTGTAATCTACTGTATATGCATGATTAAGCATGTGTTGAAAATTTCACTTACTCTTCAGAAAATACTCCAGAATACTTCAGAAAGAACTCCTCACAGCTATCAAGAAAACCTGCCTAAAAACACCATTTACGTATTATTTTCCTCCCCTAAATTTGCACATGCAGTCAGTTATTCAATTATAATTTTTAATCACCCACAACACACCCACAAACTGCACAATCAATGTATTACTCTTGTACTCTTTATGTACTCTTTATTTGGGATCTTAGTAAGTCAGTTCATCGGTCATTTGGCAGACACTCTTCTCCAAAACAAGTTGTGGACGTGGGAACAGCTGAAGATGTAATGTTACAAATTATTTAGCAAATCTGTAAGAATTCATAATGTGAAAGCTGTAATCAGCTGGTTGAACAAGTCCGAGAGTGGTCTAATTATTTCAGAAACATTTTCAGAAATAGAAAAGTGTGTGAACAACAAATGCCAGTGCTGAGAAGCATAAACAATTGTTAGATCATTAGGTCTTTGCCAAATGGATGGCTTGTTCCACCATAGTACCATCTCTGGTTGTAATAAGATGTCTTTATTTACTTATATTCACATTCTTTCATTTGGGAGGCTTCTCCAATGTGACTTACATATAAGGCATAATCCAATGAAAGCGCAGAGCTGAGCTACTGAACTTTAAGGCCTTTGCTCAAGGGCCAATCAATAGCTCCTGACAATCTAGGGATTTCATCTAATAGTCTTGTTTTTTTTTCATTTGTAAAATGACCATGTAAGTAATCTGGATTATTTACAAGGATTTACAAGGATTTCTCATGATTCTAACTGTCTAATATATCGGTCCTAGAGAGCATCTTTTTGTTATGGAGAAATTAATGGGCTAACCTTGTTTCTTTTTCCTTTCTTCTACCAATCTAACAGTGCTCTCTGTGCTCTTCCCACATTCCCTTAGTCTGTCCCTCTCTATCAGTTCCAATGAAATCCAATCAGTTTCATTTGACATTTAAATTGAGTCCCAGAGGGGGCCAATTTCATGAAGACAGAAGCAGGGAAAGGGGAGAGTGTGAGAGGATGAAAGAGAGAGGGAGACCTTGTGAGCTGTGGAAAAAACTGGGCAAATTGTTCAGACAATGCTCTCTTTCTGTCCTCCATTCTTTTCCAGCCTGCCCCTTTTCATTAAGACTCTAAAGTTGGTTGAACATTGGCAGCAAGTGAGCAATGTGACATGCCTGCGGCCTCGGATGTATGACAAGCCACCTAATGAAAAGCCTCACTCACACTGGCTGCCTGACACAGCAGCCTCACACGTAATTATGTCTTAAATAATAAATGGCCATGCACATTTTCATCGCCTGCAAGTCTCAAGCACAGAGGCCAGCTAGTTTGTGGCACTCTGGGATTAGCGAAAGAGCACATGGAGAAAAATATATTGTTGCACTTTGTTTTGGCTTGGTCAGATGCCAGCCAAGAGATGCACAACTCTGTACAAGAATTTCATACAAAGAATAAAAAAGCTCAAGCTTCTTAGCGTAACCTTAAATGTTCAGCATTGGCTCATGTGAATTGGTATTTGCATTTAAGAGAACATGCACAAATAAGACACAATCTGAGAAACTTTTCCAGATGTATTTACTTCTTCTCGTGAATTCACTCATGAATCTTCTACTATACCAATAGAATGCATCCTCCGTTGAGTCAATGGTTAGTATGAAGAAGCACTGCTCCTAGATCCTTCTGCCTCACCTTGTTCACGGTCCGCCACCACACTCATTCATCCATTCACTCTCTCAGCAGCATACACAGCACTCTCACACACTCCAGTCCCCTTCACACACATATGCACACACAAACAAACAAAATCATTGACAGGTTTCTGTGTGGGTCAGCATCATAAAAGCTTCCTGTGTATTGAAATTCTCACTTTAACCAAGTTGTGGTGCATCACATATAATAACAGAATAAATATATAAAATAGATGTTTGTACAAGATTAGTTAAATACCAGACTTATCAAATGTATTACAATCATAGGGATAAGGAATTAGCCTAGTCTGCAACGAAAATATCCTAAAATGCTCGCACGTCAACGAGCAAGTTGTCAGCCAACCCGTTTTTCTATAGTGTGCTATATAACAAAGTGAAATAGCTAAGCAAAATATGTGTATATCATTATAAAAATGGGTTATAAAATGCTGCACTGAGGCACCAGAGCTAGCTTTTTAGTGTAGAGAGTTTTCTAGTCTGGAATTGCCAAAAGATATCTCTGTACTTCACACAATGTATTTATTTTTATGTCCTTTTTTCCATCAAAGCTCTAGCAGTATGACATGTTGCCATGATCATAAGATATGTCATTATTGGCATTCCTTAAGACAGATAATCTTTGAGGTATAGATCTAGGCCAAAAACATTCAAATTTGAGGCCCTTGTTTGTACATTGTATCTTGGATTAAGTCCTAGCTTTCAACATTTTCTCTTTCATATTTTATCCCTTGCGTCTGTATGTTTTCTGTGCATCATCTTGGAGGTTGTTGCTGCAATTCCGAGCTATGCCGTGCTAAGACTGTCCTCCTTTAGCCTAATATGGCTATTAGTTACTTGATTTACTGAGAGATTCTGTGTGGAAAAACAAAAAGAGAGAAAAAGTGACTCCACATTCTATTAGGAACACCATACTAATCCACTGTAAAACATGATAAGCTCATTTAAGATATGTGAACTTATTTCTTCTCTTTAGCTCCAATTGTCATGACAAGTTTTGGATACTGAACTCTAGTTTGTTTGTTTTTTTAAACTTAAAGTAATTAAAACTTAAAGTTGTCTTCGCTTTGAGTCATTGTCTCGACGTTTTGAAAACTTTTGAAACAAAGGTTAACTTCAAGTTGAGTTTACTGATGTTTTTAAAGCAGCAGGTGAACTTTTGTTTCCAAGTTTAACCAACTTGAAATGTCTTACAGTGTACAGAGTAGGACGTGCCTTTGCTCTCAGAACAGCCTTGATTCGTCATGGCATGAATTCAACAAGATGTTGGAAACATTCCTCCGAGATTCTGGTCCATGCTGACATGATTGCATCACATCATTGCTGCAAATTTGTCAGATTTGTTCTATTGGATTCAGATCCGGTGGCTGGGGAGGCCACTGAAGTGCACGGAGCACCCTGTCATGTTCATGGAACCAGTTTGAGACGACTTTTGCTTTGTGAAATGGTGGATTATCATATTATAAGATGTGTATATTGTGGCTATAAAAGGATGCACATGGTCAGCAACAATATTCAGATAAGCTGTGGCATATACAGTAAATGATGTTTTCTTGATATTAAGGGGCCCAAAGTGTACCAAGAAAATATTCCCCACACCATTAATCCACCTCCACCAGCCTGAACTGTTGACACAAGGTAGGTTGAGCCCATGGATTCATTCTGCTTATATCAAATTCTGACCTTGCCAACTGCATGTCTCAGCAGAAATCGAGATTCATGACACCAGGTGACATTTTTCCTTCTTCAACTGTCAGTTCAACTGTCAGTTTCAGTGAGCCTGCCCGCACTGTTGCCTCATATTCCTGTTCTTGGGTGACAGGATTGGAACCCAGTGTGTTTTTCTGCTGCTGTAGCCAATCCACCTCAAGCTTCAATGTGTAGTTTGTTCTGAGATGCTTTTCTGCTCACCACGGTTGTAGAGTGGTTATTTGAGTTACCATAGTCTTCCTGTCAGCTTAAACCATTCTGGCCAATCTCTTCTGACCTCTCTCATCAGCAAGGCATTTCTGCCTGCAGAATCGCTGCTCACTGAATCCTTTTTCTGTGTGTAAACTCTAGAGATTGCTGTGTGTGAAAATCACAGTCTTTCTGGCACCAACGATTCAATTCAATTCAATTTTATTTGTATAGCACTTTTAACAATGGACATTGTCACAAAGCAGCTATACAGACTATATAACGACTATGCCACATTCACTGAGATCACATTTTTCCCCTTTCTAATGTTTAATGTGAACATTACCTGAAGTTCTTGACCTGTATCTGCATCCTTTTATGCCTTGTGCTACTGCCATATGATTGGAAAATTGCATGAATGCGCAGGTGTACATGGGCTCATAATAAAGTGGCCTAATAAAGCCTATATGTCCTGCCATCTCCCAACACTAAGAAACCCAGTTAAATACAATAAACATACCTACAAATCTGATTGATGGGCTACTGGATTGTATTGTCTATAAGCTTCAAGACATATTTCTACTCATGTGACAGGCCTCTACCCTAAATTAATTTTTCTGGTCGATTGGCATTATTGATCCAGGATAGTGAAGTGAATGATCATTTAGCATTTGTTTCTGAGCCTTCTACAACCTTTCAGGATGGAAGACCATGTAAACTATGAGGTATAACTAATACCAAATCATAAGTGCTTTCTGTAGACTGCTGGTTTTAAGGGGCATCCATTTTCCTGTTGTAATGTCACTCTATTACCTCCAAATGCAAAAATAGCCATATTTCCATAAAGCAGTTATAAGTGCGTTCACCTTGACTTACTATTACTGCTATGGATGCTTTAATTACTGTCACTAAAAACCTGTAAATTATACTGGAAGTTGAAAAAAATAAATAAATTCTGGTTTTTGAGAGAATTGGGAATATTGTGTGATTTTTAAATAAAAAGTAAGAGCTAATAGACTTCTGGAAATATATAACCAAAAACACTTTAATATCAGGATATCAAAATATAATGTTTTAAAGAATTCGCAGTGATATAATTCATGTTAGGTCACTTGCTATGCTTATATTGGTGTGTGAAAGCAGGCTTATGTCCAGTAAAGTGATATCTCTCTCTGAATTATTTGGACATACAGATTTCTGCATCTGAGTTACATTAACATTTATGGCATTTGGCAGACACCCTTGTCCAGAGCGACTTACATTTATCTCATTTTTTTTTAGAACTGAGCAGTTAAGGGTCTTGCTCAAGGGCCCAGCAGTAGCAGCTTGGCAGTGCTGGAGATTAAACTCATGACCTTCCAATCAGTAGTCCAACATCTTAACCACTGAGCTGCCACTGCCCTTAGATTACTGATTTCAGATTACTGATTTCAGTAACCTAAGGTGACAAAAAGGTTATTTATCACTGAAACGATTGAAATTATTAGAATTATTAAACGATTAAAATTATTTTTGTTTACTGCTTCCTGTACAATGTATACTCTGCTAATTAAAAAGGTCGGTAAAACAGTACTCTATCTAAATGGAACTAACATAGATTTTAGTATTTTCCTACTTCCCTATAAAACAGGGAAATATAAATGATTATTTTTTTTTATTTTTAACCATCATTATAGACATAGTGACTTACAGGAGAGTTTCTCTATATTTTTACTTTTCAGACTATATCAGGTGAGAGTGATTCGATCCCTCTGCTCATTCAATCTGTTTCTTTTAAACCTCTGTGATACTGAGCGATCACAAATCACAAATATTTCAGTATCCCAAACTGCATACCACTGAAATAAATAGTTTGCCACAACACACTTTCTGTCATTAATATTTAGGCTACTTAGGGTATATTGTGTGGTTTAAGACACAGCCTTGTATTCAATGAAATAAATGCACACAGTGCAGCTCAACCCACGTTAAGAATGTTCTTCCATAAGTAACTTGAAATAGCATTTTCTACCACAGGGGTATTGTACATCCTATGGCTTTAAATATAAATATGCCATTATGAATAAATTAATCAATAGCCTACCTATTAGCCATAATGCCCATTTAACCGTGGGCAGATTTTCTTTGGAGAAATTAACCAAAACGCAGGCACAATAAAATTTGCATAGTGAAAGCATGAAAAAGGTACATTGTGCACTCACATGGCCTCAGTTTTTCACATTAATATACAGTTAACACACAATGTAGAGGCACACAAAATAAAAAAATAAAAGAATTAATATTGTCATGACCTCACTCACTTCCCCAGCAGCTCTCAACAACGCTTTCTGCTGCTGTATTACAAAAGCTTAGACAGTTTTTGGTGCATAGTGCTGTATAAAATGCAATTTTATAGGTTGGTGACCAAATAATGTGGGTGAAATTTGCAATTTAATAAGATTATCATGACTCGAATCCTTTCTCTGTCTGGTTCTTGACAAATGGTGTTAATGTATTCATAATATATTAGTGAAGTGAAGTGACTTGTCCCCAAGTATGGTGACCCATACTTGAAATTTGTGCTCTGTATTTAATCCATCCAAGTGCACACATAGTAGTGAACACACACACACACACCGTGAACACACACCCGGAGCAGTGGGCAGCCTTTTTTTTGCTGCGGCGCCTGGGGAGCAGTTGGGGGATCGGTGCCTTGCTCAAGGGTCTCACCTCAGTCGTGGTATTGAGAGTGGAAGAGAGCGCTGGTCATTCACTCCCCCCACCTACAATCCCTGCCGGACCTGAGACTCCAATCCACGACCTTCAGGTTACAGGTCCGACTCTCTAACCATTAGGCCACGACTGCCCCCATGCTACTATGTTTAATTGAATAATTTCCTTCTTCTCATTTGTATATTCATATTCTGTATATACTTGGTGCTTGATGCGATCTTTAATTACAATAAGCACTAAACAGAGGTCTATTGGGGCAAGAATCATGCTATCCGATACTCGGGGAAGGAGCAGTAGACAGGACAATTAATAACATGGTTGTCAGAATCATGCTTTTTTATGCCAAAAAATAATCCATTGCCATTAAAATCTTTATAGCAAATAGCTGGAGTTAAATCTGCTACATTTCCACGACTAAAGGCAACTTGTTTATGATGTACAGAACCATTTCTATAGTAAGATACATTGCAAAGATTGGGAGAGGGAAAGGAGGGTTATGAAGAGGATAATGTCCGTACATCACAAATGTCTGTACCATGGTGACCTTGTTTCCCCTGCAAAGTCTGAGAAAAAGAAGAAAAATGTCTCTCCCTTTTCCAGTGCCCAATTTTCTTTCATTTCTTTTGTGTAGTTTGAGATGTCATTGGACTGGAAATTTTGCTAAAGCCAGGCAAACCCGGCCGATGTGCTTGTCTTCTGTGTACCGGGTTGTCTGTGTATGCAATAGGAAACACACCTGCTGTATTGAACATAGTTGAACAAATTTACATCTAAAACCACTCAAAACGCACTGCTAGACTGCTACACGGTTACTCTAACCATTCAATAGATATATAGCACAAGTCAACTGTGATAGCCTCTCAACTTTCATTTTGTTTGAAGCTATCTTGTTTGTAATGCCATCCTGCCCCACCAAAATCTGTGGTCACAAGCCACATCCTATTTCTTCTTATCTTGTTAATGTCCTTAAAAAAAAGACATTCAGATGACATTGTTTTTCCATATCCTTAATAATAATAATCTATTTTATACACTATTTCAAGTCCTCCTTTCGATGAATCCTGCCATCCAACCAGAAAATAAATAATTACATATTTTTTTCTTGTATGCAATGTGTGGCATCTATGAGGCAGATCCTACCTACCAATGACATTCAAAAAATATTCCATCCAATATATCATCCTTGGCAACTGTGTCAACACCACCCTTTCACAGAGCCTTCTTGTCATTAGTAAAAGTTAAAAATAATTCATTAGTCAAGGTTTCTCTTAGCAATTTCGGGAATAAGCACAGTGAAGAAACCTTTAGCTAGGAACTTCGAATGTGGGTACTTGATCTGAAGTTTCACCTTCAGAAAATGAATAATGACAATTTAGAATCAAAACTGTGTATTCATAACAATTTCATGGATGAATATTGTATGGATGGCTTGCTAATTTACTGCCCTGCTGGTCCTGTTTAATTCCTGTTGTTTCAAACCTGTATTAATTGGCTATAATGTCACCTAAATAAGTTGTTGATGGAATATGAACAAACAAGATTAAAAGTGATTAGCTGAGTGTAAAATAAGACTGTGAATTTGTAATTGTCTCTCTCACTCTCTCTCCATTGCTGAGATTTTTGCTAAGGACTGACTGAGTCACACTCTTCATAGCTGTGATTGGTGTAGCGGCCCATTCTAATTGCCAATTAACAGTGATCACAAAGCAATCAAGCTGGGCAGATGCGAAGGATGGAAATTAACTTGTTTATTATTTAACAAGCTGAACTTTGGATCTGTTTTGGAGACAAAGAATTAGAATGTGGTCCAGGTTTTTCTACTATTGACAGAACTTTCAGTCTGCATCAATACCCATTATATTCCAAATATCACTGAGCAAAAGTTTGCAGGAATGAAAGACACAAATGTTAGTTGAAGGATGAGTGTGTACACTTGTGAGGTTATATATTCATGTGAGGCATCAATTTTCTTGCCATATTTTTAGTTCCTTGAAATATTCTTTATTGCTTTGCCTGGAAAGATAATGAAGCAAGAGATGAAACCCATACATTACTGTATTTATAACAATAGGGAGGATGTCCATATGCGCAAACAAGGCAGTCGGTTAGAACGGCATTTCAGCAAAGGTAGCCAAATATATAAAAACAATTTTTTGCCACTTATTTGGAGTTGGATCTCAAAGTATATCATTATACCAAGCTCTCTGAGAGTGCGTTCACTTTTACACAAGAGCTCTGAGACACCTGTCACCTGACACAGAATCAGATTTTGTTCTGGTGTTGACAGAGTTAACAGAGTTAACGGAGAACGCAATACACAATATGCCATATACACACTATACAATCATTTATATAATGAAGCAGTTCATCTGGAGACTTCCAGAAGGGCTGTCTGTCTGCGTACACCAACCGGCAACACTAGACAAAGCCATCCACCTGGTGGAAAACCCCCTGTATCTGGGGGGGAAAGAGCCTCTCTCTTTCTTTCTCTCCTTCAAATATCCATTGTCCATTATCCAGTGCTGGCTTCCTTCCTGTCCCTCTCCTTTCCACCATTCCAACCCTCTCCCCAGGCTGAATCTCGGAGTGTTCTAGGTGCAGGGGTAAGGCATGGACACTCCCAAGATCAGTGTCCCACTGTGGAGGTAGGAACATTTGTCTGGATCCTTGACATGCCCTACGCCTCCCGCAGTCAAGCTGGGACATATCATGTCATGCCATGATATACCTATGAGTATCCAAGGGGGTACCCAAGGGGTACCCTGGCTGTAACCAGACTTCAATCCAACAAAACCTGGTTCAAGGTGGGGCATTTGAGAGGGCACACCACATGACATTGATGAATACACTGGTGCCTGTCATGGTAAATGTCTGGGGGTAATTGTAAGACTCTGAATAGGCCATCCAGAAAACCAACCGGTGTAACCCAAATCTGAATACGGAGATTTGACATTTATGTTGGCATAACTATTGAATTTAAGTTGCAGAATTAAGTTGCCAACTCTGAATATGTTCCTTAGTGAATAATAAGTAAAACCATTGACTCCACAATACGCACATTGCACTTTATATCAGAGTGACCATAAATTTCATTTCCCACTTCTGTTCTTGATATGCTCGTACCATGATGCCAATTCTAAATTCAAATATTCATTTCATGGACACACAAGCCTAAATTTGGACAAGGAGTGTAAACCTGTTTCAATAATCACAGGAAATTTCCATCCGAATGAGCAGCTGTAGCCTTTAGCATCTCAGTAGCAATGAATGATAACTGTGGTGAGCTCAGTGAAATGTATGGCTGTGAAGCACATTAGTTCAGCTCATTACTGTGGCACTGGAGCCACCAAATTGCACACACACACGCACACACACACACACACACACACACACACACACAAGTAAAGAAGTGTGTTTCCATACTCAAAAGTACATGTGACATACATTTCACATCAATTTTGCCTTTTATTAATCTTGCCATATGCACAGGAAATAGCATATGCACTTTTGCGGCACATTTTTGCGCACACCCTGTATTTATATATCAGGCCTATGGCCTCAATGAATTTCTTTTCTAAGGGGACAAAGAGTGCAATCAGTGGTTATCATGGCTACAATAAAGTGATCAACAGTCATTTTAGCAGAAAAGAAAACAGAACCAGGTATGATTTTTCTCTTTAACAACAAATGGCTTGTGCAGGATCCATTTAAATAAATGGTACTTATTTAAGCAAGCAAGTGTAAGGTCACGAGACAATAAAACCTCACTGTGCAGCTAAACCCATCTCTTCCAAAACAATTTTAAAATTGTAACACATTTCTTCTATGTGTAGGAATCTTAAAAATGGAGAAGCATTAAAGAAAAGGAGAAAGCCTGTGCACTTTTTATTGCTTATCCTTATCAAGTTAAAGGTGGAAGTTAAATATTCCTCCTTAGAGCCTCCTTAGAAAGTGGAATCTTTTAAAGAAAATACAACATGAGAATTTTAAAATTAAAGTAGGAATGTTGTTTTGACTTCAGTGGAAATGCAGGTGATACAGCGTGAAGAAGGTCATTTGCTTCCTCATTTGCTGCCTAAAGATTGAAGATTACATGAGAACACAGAATTTAAGTAATCCAAATTGCATACAGTTAACGGTGATTCAATTATTAGCCGCTCTGTGTGAGCTGTGAATAGATATAAAACATAATATACACTTATAATACACAAGACAATGAAATTATAATAAAGTTGACCATGTTAACATCACAAAACTGTCTTATTGCCTTGCCTCGAAAGGCTGTGTGGTTCACATTTTCTCTCACTAAGGCAACAATTCTTGTATCTTGAGTGTTCTTGGGGAAATCTGATCTTTCTTTCTGTTTCTTGTCTCTCTCTCTGAGCACCGAGCTGTGTGCGTGACCATGAACATAGTCAAGTCAAAGCTGAGCAGAAAGTGGTGAGCAAGCTGGAAAATTGCAACATTATTTGTGTTGGGAAACAAAAAAAACGTTTTACATTATGTTACTGACTGACGACCGTGCCAAGGCCGTGAGCCCAAATAAAAAGCTTATGTGTACTCGGCTGGGTTCTGTAAGTGGTGTACTGCCAAGATTGCTACACGGTAAGGATAAACATTCATAAAATATAAGGCACAGCATTTTAACACTCCTATTGGGATTGGCAAATCCCAGAACATCAACTTTTTTTTTTCTTTAAAAAATAATTAATATGTCAATTCGGTAGCACTTTCTATGAAGCCCATGCTCATAATGAATTATAGCCCCATTTATAGTTATTTATAAGCAGGTATTACTGTTCTATAAATACATTTAAAAAGACACATCAAGACCTATACTTCATTATAATAACAGTTATAGTTACATTTATATTATTATAATTTTATATATAAGTTATAATGACTTATAATGGGCTTTTTAGTGCCCATGCTCATACATGCATTATACACCGATTTGTAAGTATTAATTAGTCTTAAGGTTCCATGAACGTATTTATAAAGATGAAGCATCATAAATATATTCATGGAAGCATAAGACTGACTAATTAATCCAAACAATCCAATAACAACAATCTAAATATCTACAGCTACAGGAGGTGCCAGTACAATGTAGTGCAAGATACAGTACGTGTAGGAATAAAAGAGAGAATTTCAACAAAATTAAAACTTAATCAGATCAACACAAATGTTTGCCCTAAACATAGCATGAATTAGCTGCATAGCATTAATTAGCTGCATTAATATTTACATCAGTGGAAGGTCCTCACAAGGATTGTAACACAAGTGTGTGTGTGTGTGTGTGTGTGTGTGTGTGTGTGTGTGTGTGTGTGTGTGTGTGTGTGTGTGTGTGTGTGTGTGTGGTGATTTTTCATTGTATTGATCTTTCTAATTGCAGTGTCTTGGTTAAACGATGGATCAAGGAAGTATAGTGCAACAATATAGGCACTAATAGATACACTGAATTAATTATCCAAGCATTCACAAGTGCATTAGTGAGTGAGAGACAGTGTGAGAGTATTTTTTAAAAATATTGATCGACATGAGCATTTAAAAAATTAGGAAGAAAGCACTTTCTTTGACACAAATGCCATTAGAAACATGCCAAGAATGGGCTATTAGATCAAAACATCTTACAACCTAGGACGTTCGTGGAAAATACGCAGGCTAGCTAAAACATCATTTCAAATGCAGTATAAAATATGAAAATATAACGTGAAATATGATTGCAGAATATTTAAGCTTTGGGACTACATCCTGATGTTTCAACCCTCACTTAGAGATGTGAGAAGACATTTTAAACTGCTGCAATTTTAAGCAGCGTACATTAAACTCCACCTCCTTTTACTGCAGGATCATGTAGACTTATATATATGCAACAGGTAGTTTTGAGCCTACATGTGGCATGAGCTACGATGATACATCCGAATAGTTAAATCATGTTTTTCTTTACAGCGCATGTGCGTTAATTACAATAATTATACCACAGCACTCTGTGGTATACCTTGTGAAAACATATAGTCAAATTTACCTAGTATTATCTTTTATAAGATTACACTAAACCAAATTTTTTATACTACACTAAACCAAATAAGATTATTAAACCTTTTTTTTAGACATGTTGTTACTGATTTCAAGCTTTCAACACAGACATAAAGGCTTAAAATGAGCAAAATTATACACCAATAGAATAAGATTATTTTAAGATTTAAATTAGTATAAAAAAAACGGTAGAAATAGGCTGAGGTTTCGTGTAATCTTATAATAGGATAATTTCACACAAATTTGACTATATTCAAGATATTTCTATTTGCTAAGATGGTTGAATTCTCAAATCAGAAGGTGCACTGCAAAAAAAGGGAAAATATCTTGAATATAGTCAGGTTTATCTAATATTCCCGATTATAAGTCTACCATAAACAGAATATAAGATTATTACACCTATTTCTAGAGTTTTCCATTGACAGATCATTTTTCTCATTTTAAGCTAATTTTTCTAGAAAGAAGCAAAATTATCTGTCAATACAATAAGAAATGTACAACTTAAAATGAGTAAATATGTCTCGAAATACGTTTAATAATCTTATATTTGGTTAATTGTTATCTTATAATAGGAATTATTAGATACATTTGGCTATATTTAAGATATTTTCACTTGGTAAGATGTCGGTTTTTGCAATGTGTTGATTAATTTTCCATAGCAGCACGATTCACGGTTCATAATAATGGGCTTGTTCTAATACATTATTACATTAGAAATATTTTTAACCACAAAATTAAATATCTTTGTATTTTCGATCTTGTACATAGAGCTGCACATAGAGCTGCACATAGAGCTGCACATATGTGCACTTTATTCCACATACAGTTCATACTTTTTCTGCTATCTGTCTTTTATATGTTTTAATTTTTTTTGTATATATTTTCTTTTTCTACTTCTGTGTAAGTAAATTCTGTTTTTATGTCTGTAAACTTTGTCACCAGACATTTCACTGCATGTTGTACTGTGTATGGTTGTGTGTGTGACCAATAAAATTTGATTTGATTTGCTCCTGCCTAATAATAAAGGGATTAAAAATGTGTTGTTATACTGTATAACAAAAAAAGCATATAATCATTGAAATGGCGAAGCTTCCTGTTAGAGATGTTTATTTAACATTTATGGAAGTTTGTAAAAGTCAGTAAGTTTCCCAACACGAAAGTTAATTCCTCTTACATTATAGTATCACTTTCATTATAGTAGCTATACACAAACGTTCTCTCGCCAGTCTCTCCTTTTTTTTTCTGTCTTGAAGTTAATGAGAGAGAAAAAAAAGCTGCTTGTAATGTTACTGAGAAACTGATGAGTTCATGTGCATGAATGATAATCTGTTGTTATGTGGAAATCATAGTTAAATTAGCATCATATTTGAATGTATTTCTTATTTTTCTTTCATTTATTAATGATCTAATATCCATTTTAGTCCCAAAATTAATTTTGTACCCCAAATCAGCCAGGTACACAACAACAGAGGTGTGAGGAACTATATATTAGTGTTTCACAGGTCAGATGATAACAAACCTAAATTCATTGTTTTATTTCATGCTAATCATGGCAACGGGTGAGTCTGGGTCTTAGGCACAAAAAAAGTCAGTGCATGTGCAGTAACATCATATGCCACGCCATGTGATTATTTCATTGTAATAAAAAGCCGATTGTCATTTAGTTTGTCACGTTTGCAGCAAGGTGCTCTCGGGATAGCAGATTGGACCAGAAAGCAGATGGAACCACATCTGTATGTAGGTTGCGTTTTTTAAATCACTGTCATCTTTAAATTGAGCTCATTAGATATATGAGAGAACATGCTTTAGAGAAAGTATCTACTTCATCTGATCCATCAAGGTTTACTTGTTTCTTTGACAAATGAAACACATGTTCTGAATGATGTACAATTTTCTTTTATTGTGCTAACACCTCTCTAACAAGATTACGGCTTGATAGTATTCTTAGACCCTGACCTATTTGTGCTAGCTCAAAGACATGTTGTAAACTTTTTTTTTTTTTTTTTTAACTTTTTCTAAAGTTGTTGGTGTAATATTTGAAAAAAGAAAAAAAAAAAGTTCTATCTCCAACCTCACAGATAAACAAGGTTTTATAAAGTTGCCAGCCAATCATCATCCAAGATGAAAATAGGATGAACTTAACGTAGGCAGCACAGAGCAATCTATGTCCATGTTCTGTTTACATTCTGTCGGAAAAGAACAACCTTGAAGCTAGAGGAGAAAATAACACTTGTATATAATTTGTATAAGTTTACCCTAATCGCTGATATATAAATGTTCTGGCACAAAGGTCTCTGGAGGACTAGTGGTTAGGCCTTGGTGCTCTCTTTGCCACGGCCCGGGTTCAGTTCCCAGCCAGGGAATCAACTCCAGCCACTGGGATCGCACACGACAGTGCACTCCCAGTGCCCGTCCCAAGCCCGGATAAAATTGGGATGGTTGCATCAGGAGGAGCATCCTGCATAAAAACTGTGCCAAATCAAATATGCGGACCGACGATCCGCTGTGGCGGCCCCTAACGGGAACAGCCGAAAGAAGAACAACAACAAATATTCTGGCACAAATGACTGGGACTGAAGTTCAGCTTGCAGACTTGCATGGTTTTAAATTCAAATTGCAGATGAAATTCTAAGGTAAAATATCTTCTTCTGAGGAGCAACCTCAGATTTAAAAAGCGAAATATCTTCGTATTTTAGATCTTAGAGCATAAATTCAGAAAAATAAAACTTATTGAAAAGCATTCATTATCATAATGTGGCCTTAATAGGCTCAAAATGTCTTTCTCTGCTGAGTTTATTACCATGTATTAGTTATTTAATGAGAGGTAATAAGAATCAGGCTGATATAACCTCATAAAGCCAAACAGTATTCCACAGAATAATAAGGTTCTATCTGGATTTGGCTAGTGTCTAATTCTCTCAGAATTTTGATCATGTAAATTTGAAGTAACCTTAAAGTTCAGACCTTGTTGAGCTGTAAATGTAAATATTTGGATTTAATTGTTTTGTTAGCTGGAATGTCAAAAAAAAAAAAAAAAAAAGTCCCATATCTCAAAACAGATCTTCACCCAGATAGAACCTTATATCCTAGGGTTACAATACTACTACTACTACTACTAATAATAATAATAATAATAATAATAATAAAGTTTACTTTTTTGGACCAATACACAAAATTCTAATTCTTGTTGGAGCACAGTTGATACCAGATTGGTGTGAAGTATCTCTGTCATGGCTGAAATGCAAGGCTGTAATTGCACCACTGCTAGGACCACACACAGCGTGGTCACATGAGAGAATAACGTGGCTAATTCATTGTTAGAGTTAATGATCTATTTTACATTCACATCCTGTTGATGTCAGATGCTGCCAGTGCCTGGAGAAGAGGACACAATGCCCAAATCTAGGCAGGTTATTACATTTGGCAGTCTCTGGGTGGTGTGGGTGGATGGCATGGAAGTGCTCTGATAGGGCCTTGACTGCGGAGGCAGAGGGCACGGTCCTTTTTAGTGTGGAGAATTGCTTTGAACATCCAAGCTTGGCAGAGGCTCACCTCTCTCACCTCAGTCAAGAGGTGGTTTAATGAGGATGGCCACAGAGGGCAAAAAATAATGCTAGTGGTCGATTTCCGAGAGGAATTAAAAAGAGAAAAGGAAAAGGGAAAAGGAGACTAACTATAGGACATTAGCTTTATTAACCCTTTATTAGGCTTTATTAATCCGTTCTGTTTGGATCAAATTGACACCTTGTTTGAATTGTTTCTAAAACTGCGTGTCAGAAAATGCATTTATTTATTTATTTATTTGTTAGTTTGTTTGTTTGTTTGTTTGTTTATTACAGATTGAGTCTTGAGAATAAATGTGAAAAATCATTACAGAAAATCATACTTATTACACAGTATATCATTGCCTCGGATCTAGTTGCTGAAAGCCTATGTTGTTGAATAAATTGAACTGTGTACAATGTTCCATTCATCAATTACGTATATGAACAGTTCAAATATCATATCCACTTCTATCCATTTGCTTCGCCGCCGGGGAGGCAAACTAGGACACAACACCTGTTCAAAAGAAGCAACAGGACAAGTATGCTCACTGGGTGACTAAACAATTTATCATTTCTATCATTTGATTGAGCGTGTGGCCAATTTTCCATTTAGACCTTATTGCAATACTCCAGTGATTTGCTGTGCCCTGCTGTTTGTGCATAATTTGTGCTTCCAGGTGGTAGCATTCATTTTACTGCATACTATCTTCTTGACAATGTGAACGTGTCCTGTAAAATGAAGTTATACTTTCACGTTGTATTGATGTAGTTAACGTTAGCATTACCGCTTACTGCATTTATGTTGGTTTTACCATGTAATGATGTACTCCCTGTTGTACGCCCAATTTCAAAATCCTGTAAGCACCTTCACTTTCCTTTTTCAAACCCAAGCTTGGGTTATTTGGCTTTATGTTTGGGGTCATTGTCGAAAGCCATCTTCTCCCCAGATTCAATTTCTTGGTTGATGAGATCGATTTCTCCACTAGTATGTCCCAGTGCATCACTCCATTCACGTTTCCTTCAATGATATAAAATGTCCCAGTACTGTTTGATGAGAAGCAGTGCTGAAGCTGAATTAGCGCCAATGATTTCTATTTTGTTTTAGCTTTTGCTCTGAAAGAGTTCTGATTTGCCTAAATCCTTGTGTGCAAATTTTAGAGTTTGCAGGATTGTGGTGAAGGTGGCTGCTTATTGTTCTCTCTGTAACTGTTGCTCCTGCTACTTTCAGGTCATCCTGCAACTATTTTCAAGTGACCGCTGGCTTCTTTCTTACCTTCCTTACCGGTAATCTGAGAATGCGTTTTAAAACCTTGCATAGCGCACCTATGCACGCTATACGTGCTAGCGCACGGGATGATTACTTCTGGTTCCATGAGCTTTGCACCTGTATATTATCAAACCTGTATGTACTGACAGGGGTGTTTAAGGTCTTTGCTATGGCTCTGTAGCTTTTTCCATTCAAGTTTTGTTTAATAATGTTGCTCCTGAGAACTTTGGGAAGCTCATTCACCTTTGCCATGATTGCTACGTTATGTGAAATCTTCCCAACTAATGACAACGTCTTTTACACAATGACACCTGGTGCAATTTGCCCAAGAATATTTTTTGCAGCATTTAAATCTAGAACATGATTTATTTTTATGTAACCTTTACATAGATTTTCAATATAGTGTCTGAATAGTTATAAAATGTTTTTTCCCCTTGCCAATGTATCCTGTCTTTGTTTATGCTTATGAACACCTACTTCTTGTTCATATTTATATTGGGATTCTTTAAGTCAAATGCAGCATAATTTTCACTGGCATTGTCCTCCATGTTTGTTTTTCTTGCTTCCCTCACAACTTGCAAGATAAAGAAAGCAGAATTTAAACCTGTATGTAGTTCGACTGAAAACGCTAGGCCGAATTCGAATATGAATGACTAACGAATCATTTCCATCATCCTTCACACCACACTCTGCTGTTTATCTTGAATGAGAGTACGTGATGGCTTTCTTTTAAAACCAAGGCCAGCCATAGCAGCAGCCTCAAGGTGAAGAAAAAACAATAAGGACCTCATATAACCTCATGAAAACATTCTTTAAAAAAATCAAATGGGACCATATAGTATAGCCATTTATATAACCGACTTTAATTTTTTTCATGCTCTTACTTATGACAAGGGTAGATATGTAATTAATGGAGAGATAAGTTTTTAAAAGAAATTGGTCACACACCATGACATCATTTTTTTTTTTTTTGTTAAAAAGGGATTAAATTTAGTTTTTTATAAATATATTTATTTACAGCTAACAAAATTTGTGTTTTAGTGGAATAGAATGAATTCGAATGCATTATTTGCTCACCATTAGCTCATTTTATTAACTGTCAGGGCACCATGTATTTTATTTAAATGTATATTCCTTTGCTAATTGTCTAAATCTTTACAATTAGTATGGCCCTCTATGCATTATGCATTATGATTGCTGTCATTTCACAGAAATTATAACAGCTTTGGCTAGGAGAAATATAAATATAAAATATAAATAAAAGTTCACAGAAATAAAAGTTATATGTGAAACTCAGACAACCGGAATTGCACTGGGGTGCCAGACACATAAAAGTGCAACACTTAAGTCCAACACAACAAAACAAATAAAAGTAACAGCAGGTGAGTGATGGCTGTGAGATACTGCCCATCTTACTGGGCAAAAAGCCTCAAATCCCAGGATACTGTGCAACTGTGCCAGATGCGAGGCAGCTCCACTGCAGTGCTCACTCAGAGATATGTGCTCAGCCACAGAGAGACTCTAAGAGAGAACAGGCTACTTGCTGTGCATACATGCTAGGAGGAAACAGTGAAAAGAAAAAGAGAAACACTCACTAATAGTTAAGTATCTTGTTAATAAGTGTAGTGTCTCCGGTTCTGCATGTGGAAATCCAACATAGTCGCACTATCATTAGAATTTGTACAGTTTCGTACAAGTGAAGGGACAGTGCTGCTCAGTGGTTAAGGCTCTGAGCTACTGACTGGAAGGTTATATATTCAAATCCCAGGACCACCAAGCTACCAGTGTTGGGCCCTTGAGCAAAGCCTTTATCTTTCTCTGCTCCAGGAGTACTGTACCATGACTGACCTGGTGCTCTGCCCCAAGCTCCTTCCAAGCCTGGCTATGCAAAGCAAAGAATTTCATTGTACTGTACACATGTATACTGTATTTATAATATGTATACTAAATGGTGTCTTTCTTTCTTTTTCTTAAGCCAAGTTGTATACAAAGTATGTAAAGTTGGTTATGGTTAGTGTAAGGGCTAGGGTTTGTCATGTAAGGTTAGTCATACCTTTTTTCTTACTCCACCAGAGTGGAAAAACAATACAGCAGTAAGTAAAATCCTCTGTGTTACATGAAATGTTCAGTATGAAATCTTCAGTGCATAAGCCTACTACTAACTGCTAACCCAGGCAGAGTATGCAGAAATCTCCTATCCAAAAGCATGTTTATCAGAAATTTACCTTCAGTTAAAATTAGCCTGGGAAGAACAATGGCACAGCGGGAATTGTGGGGGATTTTTCTCCATTTTCCTTCCCAATTTGGTCACCTGCTAGTTTCAATACACCAGCTCTCTCCTATCATACAACAATTTAACAAACTGCTGCCTCCCAAAAAAAAAAACCTGCTGGTAGGGGGATTGGTTACTCTAAACTGTCCAGATGTGTTAATAAGTGTGGGAATGTTTGTGTGAATGGTACCCAGTGATATACTAGCGTCCCACACATGGTGTATTCCCACCCAGTTTTCCAAGGATAGGCTCCGGATCAACCACAACGCTGGCCAGAATACAACTCTTACTAAAGATGAATGTATGAATAAAAAAGCCTATCGAATTAGTTTGGTTAATGTAAGGACCTAAGAATGAAAACTAAAGCTGAGGGGTTTTTCTGTGGGGTTTTTTTTTAATTATTATTATTACTTTTAGCCTATTTTACAAACAATTCTACTAAACAGATCTGAATATTTCTTATGCATAAAAAGTGTCAGTTAATTTAGGAATTTAAGTTATACTTTAAGAGAAAGAGAAAATGATGGCCGAGATATGGACCTGCTATATAGACTAATAGGGCTTTTTATGGAGCTCTTTTAGGGAGATGAAAGGGTGCTGGAAAGTCCTCTTACTTCCTTTCACTTTCTCATACACTTTTACAGCCTCAGCAACACATACACACACACACACACACACACGCACACGCACACGCACACGCACACACACAAGCTTTCTTTAAGCCAAGCATCTCTCTAATGTTTATATAAGATTTGTGAAGCTGATAGCAGTCTCTGGGAGCATTCACTCAGATAAGAGTTTCATTTTCTCAGATGTCTTGTATCAATCCAAGCAGGGCTTTGTCTTATCCCAACAGATGCAAAAGAGACACTGCCTTAAATCCCATATTTATTGGTTAAATAAATTTTCCCAGCTAGACAAGATGGCACTGATAAGATGCTGCCTAAAATGCTATTTTCTCTCCATCCATCCATTCATATATCGAGACACACTTGTCCTCTTCTCTGCTGTGCTCAGTCCCAGTCCTGCCCCCAACCTTTATTTGAGCTAGCATGCTTTTTTTGTTATTAGATTTATCTCTCTCTAACTCCCTCTGTAACACATTTCTCCTGAAACTATGGGATACAAAGTCAGCAGCCCAAATAAATTCGGGTCATGCAGTAAGATTTAATCCAGCTGTCCTGAGGGATCTCTGCTGAGTGGAAAGAGAGTGCTTCTATTGTACAGGATCACTAGACAGACCCTGAGGCATAGCAATAACACTCCACTGTATTTTCAGATCTTGCAATAGGTTTTCAGTTTGAAAATAAACTACAATGTACACCTCTTTTTTCAGCGTAAACTATGTGAAGTAGCATTTCAGGTATGCAAAGAGTTCTGAATTGCATGCCTGTGGTTATGTGTGTCCAGGCCAAACCTTGACTCGTGATTACAAACATCTAGGAATTACTACAAGTTAGGAATTAGGCAAGAAGTAGTGTAAGAAGCATTATAAAGCTCTAAAATGCAGCAAAATCTCTAGCTTGTTAGAGTTTATAATAATTTTATATGGGATCAGGCTGCTGCAGGAAATGTAGCTGACTGGAAAATGAGGCTCCAGACCAACTAATCTCTCATTCATTCTGCAGATTTCTGGAGTGTAACATTTTGGGTGGCAAATTATAATAATTGAGAATGGAGCAAATTTGCACAATTGTAGCAAGGCTGAGTGTGTAAACAGTGCCTCTAATAAGCATTCTGCCGCATAATCAGCGTTGCAGTGTGGCACAGCTGCGTCTGCGGGTCACCTCTGATTAGCATGTAAACATGTGCTCAAACACACCATCATGATACCCAGCAGAGGTGCTTTTCTTACTTGCTGAGAGCTTATTTTGCAACGGAGCTCTGTGGAGATATTGTGACACCATTTCTAATGATGTATAATGATATGAGGCATCTTGATGCATCTTCCGCATCATATTGGACGTCACTGCTATCAAATATGCATTACTGGTTTTCCTGGATTGTAATGTCTTGAGTAGGGTGTGACTTTTATTTTAATGTACTCAACGAATGCATAGTTAAATTCCCTTCCAACAGTTATGATCTCCTCTGCCGGCACCTTTTCCTCAACTCGTCTTGGCAGTATCTAAAGACTAAATCTAATAACAGTCCAATCCCTGACAGCCCCATGCAGACACTCTTGGGTTTATAACGACTATAAATCCATAAACACTCACTTTTACTGCTGAAATATCATCAACTTCACAGAAGCAGACACAGAGTAACCTTGGAAAACCTTAAATCGTTCACAGCACTGAAGTATACCCTAGTTTCAGGTTGCTAGCTTTATGTTTAATGCATTGCAACAGACATTTATATTTGCATAACTCAAGAGTGCTACTGGTGTTACAAAATTGGAATTTTTTTTTTTTTTTTTTTTTTTGTAGGTTGTAAGGTGCAATCATTTTGTGAGCTAATGCAGGATCAGGGCAGCAATGCATAAATATATTAATTACCTGTGTATTTTGCTGTTCCAAGTATTGCATTCTTCAGACCTGAGACTGATGTTTCCATCTAGAAATCTGTTGGAGCTTTGAATCTAAAGCATAAATCAGATCATAGACAAGCAATCAGAGATACAGTAAATCAATATTTCTCCATAATTGAGAGGGTCAAAACCAGAAAAATACACTAAAACATAAATGACTATGAACTAGAATTAGAAACAGGGAAAAATAACTAGAAATGCTGTGGTTAAACAACACTAACAGACAAAATCCTTTCCTTGGCACAAGGGTGTTATCCTCAAGCGTACATCTTTTGTACTACTACATGCACCTTTCTAGTTAAAAGATACATACTAAATGTACAAAAGGTGTAGACTACCCTTGATGACACCATACCAAAAGGAAAAGTATAGATTCGTACACTTTTTTCTGAGAGTGTGGGTAAACTACGGAGGTGGATGAGGTGCAAACAATGACCAGGAGGCTGAGCAGTGACAAAATCAGGAAACCAAAAAAGCAACACTCTGTCATGGCCACCTGGTTGTTGTTGGGGTTTTGTTTGGTTGTTTGTTTCCCCTGGTATATGGCAGTTCTACTTATGCTCTACTACTGTTTTCTTTTTGCACAGTTTATACCTTGATTATTGATGATTGATGATTGATGATTAATGCGGTACACCCTCCATTATAACAATCCAGGATTAAATGCTTGTCCTTACACTTCTTTTCATCACTGCTGAAAAAAAAAATGAAGTAGCCATGTAACTCTAAAGAAGTTTATATTTCTCTAGAACTACATTACTCCTCTGAAATCCATAGTGTCAGTGAAGCCAACATAATACTACTTGTATACAATACTATAGCGTATTCATGTTTTTCTTTATAGTTCTTCTTACCTTTTGATATAATCAGTACAGTTCTCAAGAATCATGTATTAATGAAAACCTCCTCACTGGACAAATACAGTATTGTGCACAGGAATGTGTTTGCCAGGGCCTAAGAGACAGCTTTAGCTTTGTGCCGACCTTGAGTTAGAAGCCTAGACGAGATGTTTTGAGAAAGGGCTCCTTGGTATGTGGGCAGTAAAGAACTGAACCTAGAAGAAACAACACCTGTATATGCACATGAAGCTTCAACAAACATTATTTCTTTTCTCCAGGTTTGTGCCTGTTTGCATCTTTATTTCAATCGCAATCCATCAAATACCATCTAAGAAAGAAATAATAATGTAAAGGAATAATTAATGGAAATGGCACACAGTAACAAAGTGGCTTAGATCCATAACTATACTGCAGAAAGTGACCGCATGGTTGATGATATTCTCAAACATTGTCTAGGTATTGTACAATCTTAAATAAACTAAAAGTACTGTTTAAAACTGATCTGACCGAATCAACAATGTTACTAACTTAAATAGAAAATTTGTTTCAATCAGTATGGTTGATGTTTTCAAGTAGAATTAGCTTTTGTTGTACATTTCACCATGTATCAAGTTCAAGCACGATACCTAAAATCAATAAAGGTTTTTTATCTTAAACACCTGCCATGATGAACGGTGCATTCAATTACTAAGATTAATTTTCCTCTTCGTTTTCCCCGGAGGAAAATAGGGCAAATGAATTTTGGACTTTACTTGGCACAAGCATCTTCTGCATCTTCTGCATCTTTTTATTTTTTTTTAGCAGTTAAATAGAGGTATCAGAAGGGTTTGGCTAATTCCCTGCCATAGAGATGTCGACACACTAATGAACATAGGCAGGTGTTATATTACAGGCGTACATGAAATGACTGACCCTGTCTCATGGTAATCTTTCTATTACACATTTCGCTTATCAAATGCCAAGAGGCAGCTAATTTAATACATATTGCTATACTGATTCTGCAAAGATGCCTGGAGAGACTGAGGGAATTATGGTGTTGCACCTAAATCATACAGTCTTTTAGATATCTCGTGTGCCTTAACTAAGAATCACATAGGTATGTTGCTATTATAACCAACATATCCATACCTTCAGGCATAAAAAACCTGACAAAAACATCAATTCTGTCAACTCTACTACTGTAAGAATATTTTTATTTTTTGTGTTATTTTTAGACTGGATGCATTTGAGAAATGAAATTGTAGCACAACAACTCTTATAGTCCACAGTAGAAGGCCAGAATTTTCTTATTACAGTGAATGGTATGTAAATTGTAAATAGATGCTGTTTAGCTCAATATATTATCATGACATATTAAGACCTTTACACCCATACAACATTGTAACGCTGATATTTGTATAGATTGTAGGTTACCAAAACATAGTAATGATTTATTTTTCCAATTTTCTTCCCTAAGAAAATGCTACTAGTCTCGAAGTAAACCTGAGAAATTGAGACTAATAAAGTTCCTCCATAACTAAGGTCAAAGTAGGATTATGTATAAGAAATAAGCAGCAAAATAGATCTGAAATAACAGAACTTGAATGAATTTCAGATTAGAAATACAATATGATCTATCTTGTAGTGGATTCCAAGTCAGAGTTAACTCTCAAGTCTCTCTTTATATCTTAAAGCACAGGTGTTATAGATGCATGGTTTGACATTATTAGAGACTGTCAGTAGAGACTATTTAGACTAATTTGATGATTTGTTGAATTAACATGATTGTTATGAGATGGTTACTGTTTTGATATTTGAAGTGTGTAAATGAATGAGTTGACTCTTGGTTTAACTGTAAATCACACGCGTAAACAAAATTTACAAAGTAGGAAAAGCATTTATCTACAAAATATAGAATAAATAATAAATGCGTCACGTGACTGCCAATTAATAACAGTTTTGCCACCACGTCACGCTGTATAGATGTTATTTTTGCATGATATCTTATTGCCTAGTCTTTCTGGGCACCAATTTTTCAGTATCAGTTGTGGTAAATGTGATTTGGGGCATTAACTGTGATAATGCATGCTTACCTGGTATATTTGTTTAATTCATAAAGCACTTAATGGTGCACGAATGCGAAATGGCTGTACATGGTGAACAAATAATGAACTCACACAGTGCATTAGCTAGATGGGTCAGCCTCTACGGTCACAAGCTCATGAAGGAGCACTGAATTAAAAAGTTTTGAATGTAATACATTTTTGAGTTTGGTTTAGTACATTTTTCTTTTATTTCATCTAGTGAAAGTATTTGGTAGGTTAAGAAAATCTAACTGCAAGTAGATTGCATAAAAAGATTCACTCAAGAAACCTTCATCATGATGGTCACCTGCTTCAGTTGTTACCTTTGGTGGTGTCAAATAAATTCAATTTAATAATATGATAATTCAGAGATAATTCAGAAATGTTTAATATGACATGACCAAATAAAATCTGACATTCTTAATGATACCATCTGTTACCTTTGCAACAAAAACCACAGTGATCAGTTGCTAAACAAATCTAAATCTAATGCTAAATTAGTCATTCATATCAGGCAAATCCATTTAAAAGTCTATCAAAATCAAATATAAATTCCAATTCTTCAACTCCTTTGAACAGCATTGTATAATAAATCAACTTACCAATGCTTTGTTCTTTATGAACCGCCACACGAGAAAAAAATCAGATTTCTACATTCTTTTTTGCTTTTTTTTCTTGTTGTTGGACTTGTTTTCTTTTCTTGTTGATTTTTAAAAATTAGCAAATCATTTTTTAAATGTAACCAGATGCAGCTTTCAAAATAAATGAACTGCCAGCTGATGATAGCCTTCATGTAACTGGGAATGCTGTATTATTTTAGATGTGGGAATTCTTGGGAAATTATAACTTGACTTTAACTAGCTAACTTTAGCATTAAAGGTACATTAGCCTCTTTTTGTGTTCATCATTTACAGTTCATTAAATAACAGTTTCATAATTCTGGCAAAAAATTGTCATGTACAAGTTCAGACAGGTAAACATTCACATCTGATTTTTCTACTCAGATTGACTGATGATGGCTCTCCTGTTGATATTAAGTTATGTCTAATTTTCTCTCTGTTCATTGTGATGGCGGTGGGGAAAGGGCAACTGAATGTAATCTGCATAAAAATATAAAAGAGAGAGTCAAATGAGAATTATCTGCAGAAAATAGCTGAAGAAAATAATAAAGAGACACCACAAAGCAGAAACATTAAAAAAAAAAAAACTGAAAATGGTTTGCATTCTGAATTTTATAATTCCCACATGACCCTGTTCATGACAAATGCCTCTATAGGTGGCACTAACCAAAAGGATCAGCACAAATGTTTTCTCTGGAATTTGTGATTACTCCATTGTTCTCTATGAACTAATGGTCTTCTCAGCCACTAAAACATATCTGTGACTAAAACAAATGTTATGAAGGATTCGGTCAACTTTTCCCCTTAGAGGCAAGCCTCATTGCAAATCAATACAAAATGAAACATTTCAATCCTGAGTAGTCTACAATGCCCACGTTCACAGAGCACGAGGGGTCGCTGAATGGTTTGATGAGTATTAAAATGACATGCTGTGGCCTTATAGTGACCAGATCTAAACCAAATTGAACACCAATGCAAGAATTTGGAGCAATGTGAAGGCTATAACTCTCCACCGCCATCATCAAAACAACAACCGAAGGAATATCTTTTAGAAGAACTGTGTTCATCCCTCCGGTACTTGCAGAATCTATGCCAAGGTGCATTGAGGGTGCGCTGGTGGCTTCTGGTAGCCCAAGTCACTTTATGTTGTTTTTTTCCCCTGTAATTACTCAAGAGTCTGTATGCTGGATGACTCGCAACTCTGCAAACCTTGTTCAGAAAGCAATTCCTCTGGAACACCATGCCATGGTATATACTGGCCACTATATTGGCTTTTTAATCTGCTATAGGGTGTGCATCCACACATTCATTGAAATGATCCTGTCCTACCAGTGCATACTTGTCCCACCTTGAAGTTTACGCCAGTCCAGTGCAATCAGTATAAACAAACCAGCAAGGTTTAGTGGTGTCTACAGTGAAGAGGAACTAGTTATTGTGGTAAAGCCTTTCTCATTGATTCACATGCCATACATGAGTCACAATGTTTTTCCATAGCAGCTCTTATACCTATCTGTGAACACATTGTCTGTGCCATTTTGGCAGTGTCGTGAACGCGTAGACTTGGGATGAGGACCTGACAAATCTTAGGGTCAGATTGGACCAGACAGAACACATTATCGTGTAAGAACAAACAAGAGAACGGTCACCAGGGTTATTTCCATTTGCCTCTGTACCTAGTCATACAGTTCTGAAAGAATACGCTTAGGCAGTTGGCGTATTGAAATGTCACTTTCATCTGGTGATAAAATGACTCTCAGTAGTTCCTCATATGGGAATATCTAAGCATGTATAAGGTATGTTTAAGAATACACCTAGCTTTGTCAACAGGATAGCCCACAGCAAGGACTGACTGGGAGAACATGTCAATCTGACAAGTACTGACAAGCCCTCTGTCTGAGTGGAAATATTCTTTATTTGGTTCCCTTGATCACTGGCCTTAGGGAAAGGAAACCTGGACATAGCATCTGCATTACAAATTTTTATGATTTTTATAAGTGTTTTAGTCCAATGGCCATAGACTTTGTCATCCTGATTAGTCAAGGTTTCCTAAGGCCCACCAGAGGCTAGTGATCTGACTGAATTGAGAATGGATTATTGCTCAGATAATGCCTAACATGCCTAAAGACCAGCACTCTGGCCCATAACTATCATTAATGGACCATTTACATTCGGTTGGGGAAGGCAGAGGGTGGATGGGAAAGAAGATGACTTGCATGACTTATTACACACTCCTTGCCACTATAAATAGCACCAATGCCTGTACTAAATATGAATGGTTGATCAAAATCACAGAAGCCCATGATTGGAGATAACATCAGTGCATTTTTCAGCTGATGAAATGCTAATGCATAGTCTTGAGTCTATTCAAACTGTACAGCCTTATGAGTTAGTCTGTGCAAGGGCTGAGCTGTCACGGCGTAATTATGCACAAATCACCTGGAATAGCTATGCAACTTCAGAAGTGTTCTCACCTCTGTAGGAGATCTGGGGGTTGGCCACTTCTGTACACATTGACTGTGCTCTGGAACTAATGATAGACCATCTTTAGAGACAATGTGTGACATTTCTTAGGATTTAGATTTAATCTAGCTTCTCGTATTCTAGTGAAAATGTCTCTGAGATTTGCTAAGTGATCTGCAAAAGCTTTCCTCATGCAAATAATATCCTCTAAATAAATGGCACAGTTTGAACAATGTAAGATTCTCAGAACAGTTTCCATTATTTTTTGGTTTTTAAGTCTCCTTGTGTAGGCTATACTTTAAAAGCAGAGGGAATATGCTTCTGTACAACTGCTTCACATGCACTCTATATACAGGTTAACCATTAAAGTGCTGTACCATTAACCAATAAAGGCTATAAAATAAATATCACATCATGTTCATTTACTGTTATATTTATATATATGAGTGTGGGTCAAGAGCTGGATGAATATTTCTTATTTTCATTTTCAGAAGCGTTAACAACATTTCTATGATATTCTAAAAGCATTGCATGCAGGAAATTAAGCATTACTCAAAGTTTCAAAAAGTGTTGGATAATTCTGCATATTGAGAGCTGTGATGCGTAGGAGTAAAAAGCTTTGCTGTATTATGCAAATTACGTTGCGTCCTCTGCTTACATAAAAATCAACAGTGGAAATAGGCACAGATGGAGGTTAAATGTATGTGTTAATTTAATTAGGTAAATATCAGACTCCAATTTAAATGTAACTGAATTTTCTGACTCTTGATTCCAAACAATGAACTCTGAAAAGGTATACTCTCCCTCTGGGTTTTCACTTACCAATACATGCCTAGCTTTATATAAATCTCTCATTCTCGATCACAAAGACGTTTATAAAAAAAAAAAAAAAGTTTAAGTGTATAGCATAAATCTATATGCGTACAATCTCAGCAGTTTCTTTTTAAATGTATTGTATGACATACTTAATCTGCTAGCTAAGTGGTTTATTTTAAACATGCAAACAGTAACATTTATAGTTGCTTGTCAGAGGTTTTTTTAGTCGTGTCTAGCAGAACATTATACTGATATATAATGTCTGCAAGGAAGAATCTTTGATCTGGAAGCATCATAAAAAGGCATTTGCTCTTTTATTGGCAAAGTCACACTTACAGCACAGATACATGCTTGGTGGTCAGCTCCAGAACCGGGAAACCGGTGCGAGGTCACAAGTCCCTCTGGGTTTCCAGTGGATGGCAGACACAACCATGGATTTAACCCGATTTAATACCTAACGGAACAAACAACCAGACATTCCTTACCTAACAAGTTAAATACGTTCATTACACAAACAAAGAACACAAGTAATAGGTAAAATTTAAAAAGAATAAAAAAAAAAAACAGTGAATAAGCAGACATGAAGCATGTGTAGGAAGCAGATGAAAGACAGAAATAGTGTCTCTTACTCACAAAACGGAAGAAGTGTCTCTCATGAACATGAACATAGAGCTTGCAACCCTTTTATATCATGAGCTTTTTTTTTTAACTCCATTAATGCTTCCATTGATCAGGTGGGGAATTGGTCAACAATTAGTCGCAGAGATCATTCCAGGACTACAAGATGAGAGGGATTATAATCAAAAGCTTTTTGTGCAGAACTCCTAGGGGTGAGATAAGACTATCAGTAAACAGGGAGCTGCCTTTTGAGCCAACCAGATGTCCGTGTTGTGTGTGTGTGTGTGTGTGTGTGTGTGTGTGTGTGTGTGTGTGTGTGTGTGTGTGTGTTACTACTAAAATCATAAGAAGTGTGTCTTAAAATGACACCAAACATGACAGAAATATACTGATATTCAATATATTATAATATTCAAATGCTAACATATCATATGTATGCTGCTAATACACATGGTTGAAGTCTCTTTATGGCAAACACATGATGCAAAATATACTATACAAAAATAATTAGCATAACTATAAAAAATAAATGCAGATTCTAATACACAGAAAACAGCAATTACTAACTAAACACAGACTAAATTGACGAAAAGTCTCTTTTGTATCCTATTTAGTTCATATCTAGAAGTATTAGTCTGTCAGATACAAAATATATTTAAGTCACATCAAGTGGGTTTTATTGTCATTTCTCCATATAACATATACATATCCATATACATAGGGAAAAAATGCCATTTCTTCAGAACATTGGTGCAACACACAATACGCAGGACTACATAAAATGCAAATACATGACAGCGTGAGACGAGTGCAAAATACACAGTGAATACACAGGACAATAAATACACAGGACAGTGCACACTAAGTATACAGCTCAACCAAACAATATTGGATCGATTATAAGGCAAGTCAGAGGAATATGAGAAAATGACAAAAAAAAATAATTTAACTTTTAATTAATGCATACTATATTGCTTAACCTAGCTATGTAACTGTAGCCAAAGATTATGAAATCAGAAGCACTAAGCTATCAGTATTGCAGTTATTTTCACACTGGTCTATTAGTAGTTAGCTATGATCATGTGAATGATCGCCAAACTGCAGTCCAACAAGATTGCACGCTAGTGTCCTGATAATGCCATAGCCCACTGGAGCTGGGAGTCCAAGAGAGCATAAATGGCCCTGATCTCTGGGTGGAAAGGATGGCTTTGATCTCTCATCTGTTGATCAGAACAACACTAGCCAATCATGGTGTATGTATGAGCTCATGTATATGGAAGAGGATAGTTAGTGATTTCCTCCAAGTGTACTCTTCTGCAGCTAAATGCAAAAGGGCATGGTCAGTTAAAGATTTTTACCTGTACTTGGTTGGACTTTTAGTGTAGCTTGTAGACTACAGTTGTCTGGAAAGCAAGTAACAGGGTAGTAATAAAAGAGCAAAACTATTTTGGAGTGAACTTTAATCAGTGGACAGCACAGGTGTTATATTAATATAAAGGCTCCTACATCTTGCACTTGTTTTGTCTCCCTGTTCATTGTCTCACTTGTCCAAAGCAACACAAATTTATCTTGCTAGCTTGCTCGAAGTTAATGCAAATAGTTGAGTGAGTAATGATAACATTAGCTAAGGTACATGGCGGGTGGGATGACTGATGTCTGTTTTTTGGTGTGGGTGACATAATTTACATCCATGTAACTTAGAGGCTGTAGCTTAGACATCTGCCAAAGTTTTCTCTGCAGCATCGAATGGCATTTAATAGCCTAATGCTCAAATTGCAGACATGTTGTGCAGAGTGCAGACATGTTGTGTTTAGACAGTCAAGTGAGAGCTTAGGGGAAGACTTTTAATTCACCAAAACCAAACCCATATAATTGTTGTCTTTTACACCAGAATAATGCCTCAGTCAAATGCAAAGGGTGGAAGGATAAGTAAGGAAACAGGATATTTACAGTAAATGAATTTTATTCACAGATCAGATGGGGAATATTGGAGTGTAGGTGGAGTTCTGTTTCGGCCTTGTCATGCAACTTGTCTCCCTTCCTGTCTAACTAAATGTGGGAAAGCCTACCCAATATATGACAAGTTTTAGGTCATTTATGTGTAACGTATTCAGAGAGGCTTAACTCATTGTATAATAAAAGTTTCTTCATGTGACAACATGTAAAAATTATCTATTTCCTTATGAACATTCTATCAATTTATCTTATGGCGTGACATATCAGATCAGAACATCCTGGTACAGAATACAATTACAAATAATATGAATCAGCATAAAGAGTATAAAAGAGATTTAAGAGAAAGTAAAGTAAAATCAAATAATTCCACATAAAAACATCCAACAGCAGTGAGATGTGGCAGCTTGCAGTGAGCAGCAAAGATTGTTGAAAGCTTTGTGCTAGACACATATTGGTTCAAACTGGGAAAGATTGGCTAAACCTTAGGGGGTCTGAGATGAATAATAGGCCTGAATCCATGCTAAACAGCCTAGAACAGGTCTAGAATTGCCTATGCTTGTGAGCAGCATTTCAAAAAAGATGATGGCAGAGTTGCACATGTATCAGAGAAAGCAGGACCCCAGCTCTCCCCAGTTGCTCCCCAGCTATCATTATGGGGAGAACTAGGTAGTGGGTGTTCTTTTTTATCCCTGTTTATGTTACATACTGCCTTGTTTTGTCTCTCGTCTTGTTTTGGTCAAAAATGATGTCAAACATTGCATATGTTGTACATAGCTTAATAGGTACTACACTTCTTGATACTGGATTTTTTGGGGGTCAAGTGTAAGCTCACTTGAAGGGGAGTAAACAGGAACAAATTTGAAGTTGATTTTCATTAGCATTAACCAGGTTTTACTGGTTCTGACTCGCTCCACTGGGACTGTAGCCAGGCTTGATCAAGTCCCAGAAACAGATGGTTGAGACTGTGTTAATATATCATACAATCTTCATTTGAAAAAGCATATGCCAAACAGAACCAGCTGTCCAGTCAAGAAGCAGTTGGGAATCATTGGGTTTAATTAGTTTAATTAACAAGACTGACAATGGAAGAATTGATGACTGCCAATCAGAATGAGATAGTGATAGTATCTGAGGCTGCTTGAGAGTGTTTGGAATAGAAAGATGAACGGATGCTAAGTCTAAAAGGGAGGAGAAATAGCAGGAGGACGACAATTAGGTAGTGAATTTATCAAGTCTATCCGGCCAGAAAACAGCATCATAATTGGATTCCTGTGGATTTCTTACAAGCTTCACTCAGTAACGAATAAATAAAAATAAAAACATCCATGGTTTTCCCCACCATCTCCCAATGACTATAAACAGCAGACTCTATAGTTCGACCTAGTCTAAAATGACATTGGATAGTGTAATTTGGAAGCAGGCCATTATACAATCTACCTGGAACAACTGACCACAGAATCTGAACCTCTAAGCCATCATTGCCTTAATGACAAGATTGTGAAGTGTCCACAATAACAGCAGTATTCATGTCAAAACAAGTGAGGCAAAAATACAATCCAATCATACAGCTGAACAGTTAAGGGTTATACACATTGCTCAGGGGGCCAGCAGTAGTTCTATGGAAACCCTGACATTTAAACACACTACTAGCTTTAACGCTTGTCTTCTCTTTGTAAATTTTTCCTTATCATGGAGCCGTACTAAAATGTTTTTTTTAATGAGTTCCACCAAAACAATAAACAAAACAATATTGCAGACTGAGATTTTAATCTCATTCCCTATTCCAAACAAAATGAAAGAAAATTCAATGTCCTCCCTTTTGTAATGGGTTTACCCAGTTTACCTAATTCATGCCCTCAAGTAGGTATCTCAAGTTCTCAAATGAATAAAATTGTGTCCACAATCCTTGTTAATTTGTTCTCCCTAAGCACCTGGGCTCCAGATCCGGTACAGTTTTTAATTTCTATATTCACAAACTTTAAATACTCAGTAGAGTGTCATTTTGAGATTTGTAAACAATATGGCCACCACATGCCAATTCATTCTAGCAGTACGAAGCTTGGTTATGATTGGTTGAATGTCCAAAACTAGATTCTGAGGATGTATGCAAGGATATATGAAGTCGGAAAAGGGGAAAATATGTCTAGGGACATATTAAGAGCCAGAAATATATCAATGTTATGCAACAGATGGGCTTAAATTATACACCAGATTATTATTTGCATCATGTAAGCAAAGACATTCATTTTTATTGTTTCAGTTTGTACATATGGTTCAGTCAGATTTCCACTATGCCACAAAAAAAGTGAAAAAGTGAAAACAAAAAAATGAAGCCATAACTAGATACCTTAATGTGAATGAATTATTATTATTATTATTATTATTATTATTATCAAATTTAAAAATTCCAAATATTTCATCTCAGCAATATTTCTTTCTTCTTATTAGCAATATTTACACAAATAAAATTATTTACATACAGTATTCTATAGTATATTCTTACATATCCTCTAGCATACAGTATTTGGGGATTCTCCTGATGCCTGATGCATATATGAATGTAAGTAAAGGATTCAACAGGAACTAAAACCATTATTTCTTTCTTAGTGACAACTCGAGCTCCTCAATTTCACCTTGTTAATTCCAGGTCAACATCTGTGTAATACACATTTGAATTTGATGTGGTGTGGACCTGTCTGAAATCATAAAATCATGTTGACTGGCAGGTTTTGTAATAATGCGCTCTGGGCTGATAAATAATGTGCTCTTGGCTGAGTAGTCCACTATGTTTCTCATGTTTGTTGTAACTAATTGCACTGGAAGCCTCGCCAGACTCAAGGAGAAATGCAAAGATCAATTTACGTCCTTACAAAGAGCAGCCAGAGGACCAGGAGGATTCTGATGACACAGTCCATCAGCTTCTGAACTGTCACGGTACTTTCTGAAGCCCAAGAGACCCATCTATTGCTCATATCCCATTTGTCCTTCATCTTTCTCTCTATTTGCCTCTCCATTTTATTCCATCTTCTGTCACGGCTGGCACAGCAGTGTAGACAAATCGTGAAAAAGTGTTAGACATGAAATGGCTGATTTGCCCATCAAAGAGATCAGAATATCTTGGCATAAAATGCCACAATTCCCCATGTTTGCCACCAATCAGTATGTTATGTTACTGCAGTTACCTTTTTTTAATCAAACAGAAGGACAGAAGACAATTAATCTTGACAGCACCAGCAAAGATTTGTTGGGGAAGCTGTGCAAATTAGCAAGGTGGGATAAAAAGGAAAAAATCTTTCTGAAGCGATACTTTAAGTACTAATGACAGACGAGGAATGTTGTTCTGGCACCAGAACTTTCCCTGATGAACAGTTTACACATTTTATGTACCTGCCTGGATTGGGGTTGCCTTTGTGCATTTTAACAACATCGTATGAAGTGAGAAAGCGAAAGTCTGGCAATGAACGCTTTTACAGAGAGGACTTGCGCATTCCTGGCAGGCAACTGCCTTTGCATTCAATCAGGCAGAAGTAGTGGTGCAAATCAGAAATAAACAAGCTGGACTCTGAAAGCATTCAGGATCTAACTGGGCCAGACACTTTGGAGCTTAACAACCCCTGATACGCCATCTGAGTGCACTTTTCACACTGAATATGGCCAAAGAATGCAGTGGGACATGTTGAGCAATTAAACTTCAATCGCAAGTAATGTCAAGTGATATCCTAAGGCTTAAGAGTGTTCTGATGATTTTAGATCTCATTTTTGCCATTCCATCAATGGATATTAGTGCATATAATATCAGTCGTGGCCTAATGGTTCGAGAGTTGAACTTGTAACCTGAAGGTCGTGGGTTCGAGTCTTGGGTCCGGCAGGGATTGTAGGTGGGGGGAGTGAATGACCAGTGCCCTGCCACCTTCAATACCATGACTGGGGTGAGACCCTTGAGCAAGGCACTGATCCCCCAACTGCTCCCTGGGGGTGAGAGCTTTTTTAAAAAAAAAAAAAAAGGCTGCCCACTGCTCTGGGTGTGTGTTTACTACTGTGTGTGTGCACTTGGATGGGTTAAATGCAGTGCACAAATTCCGAGTATGGCCCACCATACTTGGCCACAAGTCACTTCATATTTACCTTGTATTTGTAGCCTGCCTTACTGCCTTACTTTATTTTGCCAATTGTTTCTAGCCTATAAAGTCCTAAGTGCCTGTGTTTCTTAGTTTTTCTTAGTTTTTCAGTAAAGGTTAAGCAGTACATGCATCCTGCCTCACTAAGCGATTCAATATAAGGTTTTTCTCAGAGTAAGAGAAATGTGTTTGTGTGTATCTGCGTGTGTGATATATAGAGCGTAGAAAGAGGAGTACACTGAGCTTTGACAAGTAAGAAAAATTGCATGTAATGTAGCATTTAGACAATTACTCACTCCCGTCTTGTCTGTCTCTGATGTCTCTCTTCTCTGTGAATATGTGACTACTCACATACCCAGAAGCATCCATTTGTCACTTTGCTCAGTGTGTGCGTAGGGAAACTGAAAAATTTATCATTGTCATGAGTACACTATACAATGTCACTCCTCTCTTCATCTAGCTCTCTCTCTCCCCTTCATCCACATATATCTGTCACCATTTAATTAGCTGAATGGGCAATAAATCCAAGGATAAATTATTGACTGGGCCAGCAGGGCAAGTGCCCATGGGCTTCAAACATCCTGGGCTATTGGCGGGATGAAGGACTCAAGATAATCCACTGCAAATTTATTTTTTTAATTAACTCTTGATTATGTATAAATAACTAATTAAATTATATAAATGTAGAAATTTGACCTATTTTTAGGCCTCTGAGCCCATCCACTGCCCATCTACTACAAATATAATGTGTATATCATGGACCAATAATTGGTAATTACACAATTAGAAATTTCACCCCTAGTGTTAGCTGGAAAACCTGGAGGAAACCCACATGGGATGAACAGGCAAAATCCCATACAGAAAATAACACAAGCTCAGGACCCTGGAGATATAACATGGCAATGCTGCACCACCATGCCAGCCCCAATTTTACCTTTTTTATGATAATGATGTTTTATTATCATTTATCATATCAGCTAGGGTTAGAAATGTTGTTTACCACTTCTTTTATCCATTAAATTCATAAAGTACCAATGCTACAAGTATTGCAGTACATAATGTACAATGTGTGTGTGTGTGTGTGTGTGTGTGTGTGTGTGTGTGTGTGTGTGTGTGTGTGAATTGGTCAACTTAATCTCACAGCTTTCCTTCAGTTCTGACAATATCTGTAATAATACATGATAACATTAGGACCTTGATAAAATAACTAATTCATAAATATGATTAAATTCCATTTTTGCCTTGAGGCTTGATGTATTGATTAAGCTGATTTCGAACGGCCATTGGGATGCTGGCAACCCTGCTCATGTTGTGACACAATTGTGTCAGCTAACTAGCAATTTTATTAAGCTTTATTGTGACTAATCTTTGTAATTACACTTTCTAGTTGTATAATACAAACCCAATATGTAAAAGATTAAATTACCACAGCTACACCTATCCCATTCAAACACTGTACAGTTTTAGAAATCATGTTATTTGGTGTCAACTCACACTGCGCAGTGGAATTTCCGGTCCTGTGTGGCCAAATCACATCATTTATATGCACCCAGTGCACATTCTGATTGACATGCCACAAGGTGGGTGCTTACACTGTATGTGAAACACAACCTCTACTGACAGTTCTGTTTAATAAAAAAAAATTCCAATAGTCCGGGATGCATTTTTTTTTTTTTTTTCGTCTTGGTGGATCTAGCAGATTGAGTTCATAATGCGCTTTTCTCACACCTGAGATACTGCTTCAGCTTGGGTTATAACAGCAGTCACCATCTCCTGTCAACATTTTCCCACTCCTCCTAGACATGGTAGGATGATGAATGAATATATGTTGTTGCCACAGCTCGACTGACCTAGCCCCCGTGCCGATCTATCTGTGCCATTCTGTTGACACTTATTATTGGTAACAGGAGCGCATGCATGGATATTGGAATATCAGTTTGCACACAGTTCATGCCCACAAATTATCTCAATGTTTAACTTCTGTTCATCTGCTCAACATTTATCAACTTCTGCTCATCTGCTATATTTTTGCAGCAAAATGCCCAAACAGAGTGTTTTAAATTCCAAGCAGACTGTTTAAACAGATTCACAGTGGTGTGAAATGGTTGCTAGGCTGGTTTGTTTGGCTGCATCCCAATTTGCATCCTATTGCACTAAGTAGTATGACAAAATGCACACTACTATTAATACTGATACTGGTAGGTTGTACTATTTTGACATATGTTTTAGTGCAATAGTATGCAGTTTTCTTTTTTTTTAATTACAAATACAGAGTATTGTCCTTTCCTAGCATAGCAAATTATTTGTTTTCTTTCCAGTAAATTACAGATGTGCATGTTGGCTGTCAGCTGTAATCACTGTGGTATGTTCAAATGCAAATTTTCACAGATGACACTTGAAGATGGGAGGCGATCCTTATTAAGACTTCTTTGATGGCTTACTTTGCACTGGCTTGGTGTGTGTATAGGTTTAGAAAATGACTAAATAATTGATTTGCAAATTAATTAAAAACAATTAATGTTAACACGGTACAGGATTGTAGGATAATAAACTCATGTCTTACTACTCACGACCACTGGTGTAACGTGCGGATGTGGAAGGCAGGCCAACAATAATCATCAAAGTCTGTAGCTAAGGTCAAAATTCTGGGAGAGAGTATAACACAAGGATGTTCCAAAAGAGGAAAGGCTCCAAAACAGGATGTGACTATGAGAAACAAAGTACATGGAACACAAAAAATGTTGTTGTTGTTCTGCTTCTGACAGCTGCTCCTGTTAGGGGTCGCCACAGCGGATCATAGGTCTGCGTATTTGATTTGGTACAGTTTATATGCCGGATGCCCTTCCTGACAAAACCCTCCCCAATTTTATTCGGGCTGGGACCCACACTGAGAGCACACTGTTGCACGCAACCCCGGTAGCTGGGGTTGGTTCCCCGGCCATAGCGGTGAAAGTGCTGTGGCCTAAACACTAGTCCTCCAGGGACCCACATGGAACACAAAAAATAAGGCAAAAATAATCAAACTAATCAAGATGGGACACGGAACAGGAGAACACATTAGGGTAATCAACCAGTGTAAGAACAGGGATGTAGACAGGAACCAAACCAAAACAAAAACACATGTCCTAACATAAATAATAGCACATAGAGTAAACTCGAAACACACTACAGTACATGATGAGAGGTGGAATTCATGACTGGTGTACAGACTGGTGCATGTAGTGTGTCTGTTTCCCTTTCTCTACCTGTAGCTATCTATATACAGATAAGCACGTCTACTCAACAGTTATTGAAGATTACAGTTTTATTGAAGCACCACATCTGTCTGAAATGTATGTACACTTCAGTTACTCAAGCTCCTGTGAAGATCAGCTCGTTGTAGCAGAAGGCTCTTTTATATGGGCAGTTTAAAGTGTGATTCACATAAAGCCCATAATCTCTTTAACACAGATGAAGTAGCTTCTTCTGTCACCCAGACTCTCTCCTTTAATGATGGATGCCTTAATACAAACTGAAAAGCATTTAGCCCTTCAGTGAGTTTGCATCTTTCTAGGCATTAACGGTAAATAGCCCATTTCTGATAAATTAGTCATTGGATATCTTTTTGAAAATGACACAGTGTAGTTGATTTTACTTTTTTAAGCCAATTCAGTCCAGCCTCCATTTTGTCTGTGACCATGTTATTGTGAATATATTAAATAGATTAGTATTTATTTAATAAATACAAGAATATAGAAGATACAAGAGTAGTTTTGCTGGACCATGATCAAATGCACAGCATTTTAGTATCATTATAGTATTGTATATGAGACATATTTACTGCGTAAGGAAATCGTCTTCCACAGGTCTATTTTTTTCTGCTGAAAACAAGGAAGCTAGTTATCTAAGGTTAGAAGAGTCAATATATGCTGGTAGCCCAACAGTCAAGATAAATAATTCAAGATGCATCCTTTCACAACTTATTAAAATAATATTTCATGTGAAGACTTACTCCCACATAAAAGGGCATCTTTAGCTAACTTAGAGGTGGGCAACTTAATAAAAGGAAAAAATTGTGTTTCTGTTATGCTGTGGAGGAATTTGTTTCACTTGTCCCCTTAGTGGGTAGTATGTACAGTAGTGCTACTGTAGTAAGTATCACTGCAAATTTATTTAAAGTTCTACTATTTTTTCCTGACTAATCATTTATCATATGAGATATGCTGGTTTGCATAGTCTCTTCCAGGATGGCCCCAGCCCCTTCTAAAGGGCATTAGGGGTCATGGAATGATTTGACAAGTATGAAAATGATGAAAATCTGGTAAATGCATACCAACTAATCGCATGTGTCAGATGCTGATGACTTGTAGAATCTCTGCCAAGCTGCATTGAAACTGTTCTGGTGGCTTGTGGTCACCAAAGACAATTTATGTTGTTTTTCCTTCATCTGTATGTCCTATTTTTGCTACTATATTGAGGATGTGCATGCAAACAAATGCAGATTACTCTTCCCATCTATGTATATTTCACACGCCATAATTAGTAAAAACAACATGTATCTTTGACAATATGTTGTTTTTTGACAATATGTTGTTACAGTGTATTGTTTTAAGCCTCCATGTAAGAAGAACAAAATTACTCATTCATCCCAAAATAATAGCAAAATGAGACTTATGTGATTCTTCTGTAATGTTGTAACGTATGTCAATTTGTCTTTATTAATTAAATGCATAAATTAAAATACAGTCCAGTGATTGGCTAACAGAGAATTTTGGGTAACCTATCAGAGTCAATTGTTGCCCTTTTGAATGTGGAACATTTGCATCATTTTGAAGAGGAGCATGGCAGCCATAAAAAAAAAATTTAAAGGCTTTAAATTAATGAAACAGTAAATCTTGTACAAACTGGAGAGACAGGACTCTTTATTTTAAAAGTGAGTGTTTATCACAGTGGACATTTGGTCTTAACTTATGTCACCCACTGTGAGCACGTATCCTAGCTGGTAAAATGTTAGTATGTCTATTTCCAATGTAAAGAAAAGTGTTTATATCACAGAAAAGATATATGTATTTACGATTTACAATATTAGAGTTCCTAGAACCTCTAGGAGATGAATATCTGTCTTAAGATTAAATATTTGAGTTCTTTGGGTTTGGGTAAAACATTCAATACATCATAAATCCCACCACAAAACAGCAAATTCAGTTAGCAAGCCAGACAAGCAACAACAGCCAAAAATGAATAGATCCTACCACACATGGTGAAGATAAACAACTAAAAAAGACAAACAAAAGCAGAGTTTTATATGATATTTGATTTGATATGAGATGAGAAGAGATGAGATATGGCACAAAAAGGTAAACAGGTATGATAATGAAAAGCAATATAAGGTGCAAGAGCCCACAGGGGAAAAGAACACAAGGAAAAATTCACACATGCTCCTTTAATTGCTTTAATTGCTTTAAAACTGCTCTATTTATACAAATATCATAATAGTTATTTGAAAGCTGGAATTAAGTCACTGTTTCATTTTTTAAAAGTGTTTTATGTATAATGAAATGAGCAAAAACAAAATGAGACCACTTGTTTACAGATTTTTTGTAGACATTACAATAAAAATGAAATTAATTAAGTTAAATTAAACAAAATTAAATGAAAGTATCATTTGATTTAATTTACATTACAATACATTTAATTTATTTTCATTTGCAGCACTACAGTTTAGCTAGCAGTTTGTATCATGTATCAGGATGCATATTGTGTACCATAGAAATAAATATTATATGAAATTTTTGTATCCTAAGTGGATATGATAAAAAAATTAATTTGTCAAGAGTTTAAGTGTAAGAAAAAAAAACTTTGTAGTACCTAGAGAGAAAAAAAAACAGGTTAAATGAGGGAAAGAAGCTCACAGTGGATATTTACATACAAACCTTCAGTGAATTTTATTACAAAATGTTAACCAAAGGTCATGTGAAACCAGGTCACTTTACTTTTATCATGTTTAGCATTTTCTAGGACTGTTTACATGTTTTTTGTTTCTGTTTGCATGTTTTTGTTTCTGTTTGCATGTTTTTTGCTTCTTATCTTCTGTAAAGCTGCTTTGAGACAATGTTCATTGTTAAAAGCGCTATACGAATAAAATTGAATTGAATTTATTTCTCTTCATACTCTTTCATACCTGAGGTGCCCCCTGGCTTGCTTGTGAGAATATATTTTAACCAGATGATGACTGAAGTAATGATGAGCGATAAAGAGCTTTGCAAAACCCTACCGCACCATGACGGATACTGGATAGAGTACTTCACGTACTCGTTTTGCTGCAACACGGCTAAGTGCTCCATCTTCTTCCTTCTCCCCCTTAGGGGACTAAGGGAGCTGCTTACATCACTCCTATGGCTGCTGCAGCAGATGCCGGAGAATGTCACAGGTGTTTTATCTGCAAGACTTGGGGACGAGCAGGCAGGAGGTACATCCTTGATACCTTAGATTTTTCTTTAATGATTTTTCTTTTATGAAGTTATGAAAGACACTTCTGTCTTTATCTCTGTAACAGTATCATCTAGAACTTGTGCTTGAACTGGCAGTGAAATTGTGTTTCATGCTATTACCTAGAGCTATTTGTGCTGAATTCACTATTGATGGAACAGTGTTGGGCTTATGAGATTTATCACACTTTTAAGAGACTCATCTAGTTAACTTCATTTTGACTTAAAGACCCTGTGAACTAATTTTGATAATTAACCTCTTACAATTAGAGCTTTCTCTGGTGAATTTACTACCAGCATGGAACAGCGTTGGCCTTTTGAGTTTAAGACAGTTTATATGAGATATATGGTGAACTTAAAATTTCATTAACTTCTAACAATATGAGCTGTTGAATTTACTACCTAAGGACAAATGTTGTTGTTGTTGTTGTTTAACAACCTTATGAAATGTTTGTGTCACAATCTTTGTCTTTTTTTCTGCTGTTTTGAGTTGGGCGATACAATATTAGGTATAGATTATCTTTTATCCCATTTATATATCATTCATGGCGGATCTAGAGCCTACCCCAGTAACACTAGGTGTGAGGAAGGAATACACCCTGGATGGGAAGCCAGTCCATTGCAGGGCACCATACACTCACACATTCATGTCTGGGAGCAATTTACTGTACTCTAGCCAATCCACCTACTGGTTTGTGGAGGAAACTGGAGGATCAGGAGGAGGAAATCAATGTGGACACAGAGCGACAGACAGTAACCAAAGCTCAGGATTGAACTTCGGACCCTGGAGCTATGAGGCAGTAACTCTACCTACAGAGCCACCAAACCACTCATGTATTTATCAGAAATAGCATTGTACTTTAATGACAGTTAGTAAACCATAAGTTAGATCATGAATTTGAAAAACACAAACGCAATTCATCACCAGCTTTCACTATTGTGTAACTTCCATTAGTCCAACAATAGGTCTTGGTGACGCCTTACAAAGACCTGTACGTTGCTTCAATACTAGTAGTGTTAATCAAGCTCAACATCATGATATAATATACATAATTTAGTTGCGTTGATAGTTTGCCATCTTAGTTTTTGCTGTATTTGCTGTCCTAGAATTTTGACAATGGCAAACTTGCTGTGTAGCTGCCCTTTACATGGTATAAAGGGAACAATAGAAATAGTCCAACACTACCTTGAATGAAATGTCAGAAGTAAAATAAATAAGAAAAAAGTACACGTGTTGTGCCTTTTTCTCTTCTCCTCTAGTTGCCATGTTAGAAATGTTCCTAAAGCAGCGATGCCTATTCTTGAAATTACAGTGTAACAGAAGTGCTACAGCACAATGGAGGCAATTTATAACTAATAGCTTTACTTTGAAA
>CM041003.1:8410472-8425646 GCA_022985145.1 Pangasius djambal
TGTGTGTGTGTGTGTGTCTGAGAAAGTGAGAGTGTGTGTATTCATAAAACATTCTCTAACGAAGGTCACCTGCAGACTTGGCTAAGAATGTTCAAAATAATAAAGGCTCTAAATCTGTTTTGGCGCCTGCGTGAGTGTAATTGGCAGAGAAACTATTTTAAATTTTGATGAGCAGATGGTATCAGCCTCATGTTTTGAATATTAAGAGCTTTCAATCAGAGGTACAATCCAGTTCTGCAACTCATCTGTCAAAACTTGTGAAAGATCACAAATTTTCATGTGATAACAGCCACCAGTCCATTGATAAACAATGATTAAAATCCTTTTCCACATATACAAGGTGTCCCAAAAGTTTCCATACATTTCCATACATTTTTTAACAAAATATCTTTGAAAAAATGTTCATATTTAGTTTATATTATAGATATTTTTTTCAGATAGGCTTTAAGAATGCCTTTGACAAAAGAAGAACGTATTGAAATCATTCTCACGGCTCGATCAGGAAGCTGTCATAGGGTTGAGATGGACATGCAATTACATGCATAACACCAGATGTGCTAACATGAGGTCATCATGAGTGGGTCACAGTGGAGCTTATCCTCAACGCTGGGCTTAAGATGGGAATACACTCTGGATGGGTTGCCAGTCCATTGCAGGTCACCATGCACACCCACATTCACATATTATGGTCATTGTAGTTCTGGCATGTTTATATATATATATATATATATGTGTATATATATATAGGTATATATAAGTAGGTGATGTGTAAATAAATCTTTCTATAACTTGAATAAATTGTATCAGCAGCACTAATTTAAGATCATTAGTTGTACATTTTCAAAACAGCCAAGCAATTAAAACATGATTTAACATTGGCAGACTTTGTGAGTCCAAGATAATTAATCAGTCAATCAACAGAAAAGTGCTTGCCCTATCATCTGGAAAACCTCTGTGAGGGCATAGCCACCCATGGCTTGGAGCTAAGGGAGCAAAATTGGCAGTGCTGTCTGGGTGGAAGAGATGGCATACTTTCTCCCCCCTGTCAGTCACAGCAACACTAGTTAATCATGGACATCTGTGAAATCATGTATGCATAAGAGGGCAGATAGAGCTTTGCTCAGAGCGTGTTATGCTGCCCTGTAATGCAGCATGAGCAGCCGTTTGAAAAAGATGCGGTTGGCTGGCTGCATGTGTCTCAGAGGAAGCATGTGTTAATGGGAGAAAAAATGAATCAGTCAATTAAAAAATTAAAAGACACTGGAGGAGGCAGAGAACTGGCCTACAACTGGGAGGGATTAAAACTAAAGGAATCATAGGATTTCCTCAAGGAACTTAAAGCTGGACATAAGGTGGCACTCACTCAACCTCTAAATAGATTCATAAGTAACCCAAATAATTGAGAGCAAGAAAATGCCATAAATACACTTACTTTCTTTGTACCAAAGAAAGTGCATAAATATGTATCTGGAAACCATTTTAATATTCAGATTTTATAACAAAAATGTATTATTTGATAGTGTCGTGGTTGCTGTCGTATAAAAAGTGAATACAAATAGCGACAGCATAGCTTTTTTTCTCCGTTCATGGATACAGTCTTACAAAAAACAGGGCAGAAAACTTACTTATTGTGTTAATATTATATTAACACAATAAGTATTTTACCACAGTTAGTGTGTCAGCATTGTGGCTTTGGATCCTTTGCATTTCTAGGTTGACAAGGTCCAGCCTAGTACATAGCACACATATCTGTAAATGTACGTTTACGACAATAGTTTAACATTTAACATTTTATTTAGACGAGAAGACAAATCACCAATCATACTGAGTCATACGTCTTTTATTCTGTTGCACTAATTTTAGAGAAAGGAAAGTAATCATAAGTAATGACATAATGTAAGATTGTAAGAACAGTGCATGTCCGTCTGTTGCTAATTAGTCACAAAACAGAGTCTACAATGGACGAGTTGTTTGGCCTGACAGCTGGCAGAAACAACTTTTTTGTAGTGCTGTACTGTTGAATGTGTGTGTGTGTGTGTGTGTGTGTGTGTGTGTGTGTGTGTGTGTGTGTGTGTGTGTAAGAGAGCGAACAACAGAAAAAGCTTTAATTACAGTGCATGAGCTTCGAAGAAGCGCAGAAGGTGGCTGAGCCCAGGGGGCAGCAGAGCACAACATATGAACCAGTGCAAATGAAAGTCATCAATCAGTGGAGGATTCACTTCGTTTAGCAGGTCACATAGCTCAAAGCTTCCACACACACACACACACACACACACACACACACACACACACACACACACACACACACAAATGTTGCAGGTGAGCCGAGCACTCTGACTAAGCTGGACTGACTGAGACCTAACCCTTATTTGATGTTCAGGTAAAAATTAATTATAAGGTTTTAAATGATTACTAAGAGTGGGATGATACTAATCATGAACATTACTTTCGGATTAGTTTGGCTAATGAATATGAAAAGCCATTTCAGCCGTCTCTCTCTTACTGTCTGTTACACACAAACACACATACAGGTTTACTTGTGTTACTATCCTCGTGAGGACGTTGACATAATTATGAATGCAGCTAATTAATGCTATGCCTTCACCTAAATCTAACTCTAACCTTAACCCCAGTAAACAAAAGGAAATATTTCGGCTCTCTAGTTTTTAAATTAAAGCTGTAGATTTTGTAAAAATAAATAAATAAATAAAAAAAATTTTTTTAAAAAAAGCTAAAAGCTCCAAATGTCTCCACAAGATCAAAACTGTCAGATATTCCTATCCTCATAGAGACACACAAACACACACTGCCCATTTCGGATCCATAGGATCACTAAAGGGGTTTTGTATGTCTATATACAATATATATTGTATGCATATATTGCTCATATTAAAATTCTAATTGTAATTTTTTTTCTGTTTTATTGCAATAAAATCAAAACACTTGGCCAAATCAAATATTATTTTCAAAGCATGTATGTCTTTAATCTACTTTACACCCACATTTGCAATTCTAAGCAAACACCTGCTGTGCGCACACCACACCCTCTGTTACTCATATTTCAACAAAATTTACATATAAACATTTTATTCAGCCAGATGTTTCTTTGTGACTAATTCCAGATTGTTAAAATTGTTGGCAGACCTTTCATGTTTCTGCCAGCCCCAAGTCTACAAAACAAACTGGCATCCCGGGAACTACGAAATAATAATAATAATAATAATAATAATAATAATAATAATAATAATAATAAACACATACTAGCTGTTAACACGTACTAGCTGTTATCTTACATATTAATACTAATGGTCTAAACAAAGTTGATTCTAAACAAGATCTAAAACTCAGCTTGCAAATCTTGAGTGGAATGTATAAAATAGTTGAAAGAAGAACATACAAATTTGTTCAGTTTTCATGAGTTCTGTAGTTCTGCATAGCTTTACTGGCTTTAATGAAACTATAGGTTTACACACTGATCTGCACTTTTTCAACTCTTGTAAATAAAACATGTAATATAATGTAATATAATGGCTTCATATTGTTCATAATGTATGTTTTAATCTGTCTATTGTTTGCTGATATTGTAGATGGAGGAGTTTAAAACTATAATTAATATAAAATATGTATTAATATATTTAATATCCTTATTCATGTAGGATAATTAATAACCGAATATAAGCTTCTTGTTTTGGGGCCTGACTTGCTCTTTTTATCTCTACTTTTGTAATCCTGTGTACAGTAAAATGTGCTTTCAATCACGTCATTGCAGAGAGTTTGAACAATATAAGAAAGCTTATACAGAAGCAATTCATTACATATGAAGAAATAAAACGAATTGATAGATACAGTACATGAGATGACCAAATAATTAAATCAACATGGAGCAACTTTGCCCTCTACAAGTCGTTTTTAACTTCTCCCCTGCTTTAAAACATGGAGTTATTTTTACTCTCCAGGAATGTTCCAATTAAGGAGCGCAATTCCTCCTTGAGTAGACCGCCCACAGCTGGGCAGAGTAATTATGCCACTGGTAATTAAATATTCATTTGAACAATCAGAACTGTGGGGAGAGGCGTCTTTGTCACTGGTAGCATATGCCCTTCTGTAGCTGCTCGAATGTCCTTTTGAAGCACCTTGAAAGTGTGTGTTCTGCTCACTTTCCCTTCCTCTGGGTGTGTTTTTGTATGTAGGTGGGAGTTTGTAGATGTGTTTCCTCATTAAGGGCCATTATCCTTTACTCAAGATGGGTTTTATCTGTGTGTCCTATATCAAAGCTCAGACCAGAAGTTTCAAATTATAACAAACAGAGTCATACAGGGTCACAGATCACACACATTTTCAGGAAATAACATTTTCCCTTGACGATTCCACACTTGTCCCAGAATCAATTTTCTACCCAGGATGTTTGAAGAAATCAAAGTAGCATAGTACCCTGGCAGGTGCTCAGCAGGGTATGACTCAAATAATTTCCTTTGTGAGTAAATCAGAAATGATCAAGGCAGAAATGTGAGGACACAACTGGGGTCAAATGCTGGGACTGTAGCAGTGGACTAGAATATAAAGTTGTAGTTGTTTTCATCTCATAATTCTGTTAGATTTACACAATGTTTCATGGGGAATTTACCTCTGTGCATTGCTACTTTTACACACACACACACACACACACACACACCCAACATTGTTTACATTGAACATTAGAATGTGGAAAAATGTTATCTCAATGATTCTGATCATGGCATGATTGTTGGTGTCAAATGGGCTGATTTGAGTATTTGATCAAACTGCTGATTTAGGATTGTCATGCACAACCTCACTTTTTCCAAACTTCAACTGTCCAGTTTTGCTGACCCTGTGTAATCTCAGAACCTGTGCAATCTTCCTGTTCTTGGCTGACAGGAGTGGAACCCGATGTGGTCTTCTACTGTTGCAGCCCATCTGCCTCAAGGTTTGACATGTTCTATATTCTGAGATGCTTTTCTGTTCACCATGGTTGTAAATAGTGGTTATTTGAGTTACTGTAGCCTCCCTGTCAGCTCAAACCAGTTTGGCCATTCTTCCCTGACCTCTGTCATCAACTAGGCATTTCTGCCTGCAGAACTGCTTCTCGTTAGATGTTTTTTTGTGGTTTGTTTGTTTTTTGTTTGTCCTTACACCCATACACACAACCAAAAAGTACTAGATTGAATATATATTGGTCTTTAAGAGATTTTGATAAAGACTTATGATTGAAATTTATTTTTTTTAGACAAATGTAATGTTAATAGTGTCAGGTGGCAGGGACAGATGCAAGTGCAGGAACACGAAAGATTGTACTTGTATTGTACTTGCAGACAAATACAGATCGTGAGGTAAAATCAAGGCGAATGGTAAACAGCATTGACCAGGCAAAACAAGGCTTGGTAACTGACTGGTAACATGGACACAGAGCATATACTTTACAGTGAACTGTGGGTTGTGTTTGTATATATAGCATTGTCCATGAATAAGTCCAGGTGTGAGTGATCAGTATGATGGTGACTGTGAACGTGACAGAGTCCATGTGTTTTGGGTGTTGTAGTTTGCAGCGGCCATGTTTCTAGGCTGCATTGTGTTCTGTGAGTTGTAGTGCAGTGCCGATTCTGGCATTGACGTGACAAATAGTAAATAGTAATGTTTGCCCAATGGTTTTCTGGATCAAAATGCATTTTCAAATAAATAGTTTTCATTTAAAATTAAATAGTTTTCTCCAAAGAAGTAGTAACCTTAGAACTAAGAAGACGCAGCCAACAATTGCTCAGCTAATTTGGGAACGTTAAGAAAAGCCTCCTGGGTGAAGCTCCCTCGTGATGCTGGCTGAGATGATGCCAAGAGTCTGCAAAGTTTCATCTGAATACTGTTAAGAATTTAAGATATAAAATCGTTTTGTAATGTTCAACACATTTCTTAATCAGTGCATCATTCCATATGTGTTATTTCATATTGGTAATAAAGTATAAAATAGTAAAAATGAAGAAACTGTGAGCTTGTGTGTCCAAACATTTCACTGTTAGTAGAACAAGTGAAATGAATCAAACAAGCTATTCATTTATAAAAATATTATGCATCAGTGATGAGGGCATTCCCAGCCATTATCCACTACAGGACCTCACAACCATTTAAGCATTGGTACACTACAAGCTATAAACATCAGATGAAATAAGTAGCTATTCAGGACAAAATAGCTAATGAAATTTAACACCCATTAGCTATTAGAATTTTAACACACATTAGCCACTCACTTTCAGACAAATTCTCTCAAGCATCAGCTTTCATGCTGTTTTGTAAAATACATATTTGTTCTGTTTATCCCAACATGCATATAAAACCTTCTTCAAAGTCTCAAAAACAATCATGAGGAAATTAAATATGTATTGTAGTTAGCGAGATAAATAATTCACCACTAAGCTGCGTGAACAGAATGCCTCAATGCTAATGACTAGAAATTACAAGCATTTCAACCACACGTGGGAGGATTTTTCTCCGAATAAACAAATAGAAGTCTAATTAACAACTTTACAGAGCAGGGAAAGAGCTGCCAATCAGGCAGTCAGTAAACAATGACTTGACAACCCCTTTCACTCTCAGCTTCACTACCCCATCAAAAGGCAGTTGCCATTTAGTTGTAATTATCAATATACAAGGAGACTCTTAATAGCTCAACTTCCTTTTAATAGTGCAATGGCACAGGAGTAATTAAAGATGCATAACTCTTACTCCAAAGGACCCTAATGCAACACATTAAATTGAGAGATACATCACACAAGGGTATTTATGAGGATCTTACAACCGCTATTTAGACTGTCTGTCAAAAGTTTGGGGACACAGCTTTTTAAATGGGTTTAATTAAATGAGTATTGGCTGTGTTGGTTTGCCAGTCAAGTTTGGGCAGAAGTAAAAATGCCAGCACTGTCAACGTGGTCTGTGGATTCTGGCTCTGACAATTCCTCAACCTTAGCTAGTGATGTACAGCAGTCTGAGCCAGAGATGTGTTTTTAATCCAATATTTTCTAAGGAATTTAGTTGGATCTATTCCCCAACATATAAACAAACTAGCAGCTTAATTTAAACCACTGCAACCTGGACCGAGCAGTTACTAAGAAATTGCGCTGTAGGTGTGTCCTGCTCTATATAAGCTCTCAAGTAAATGAACATAATATTTGTCTCTTTCCATCGCACAGGATCCCCGCTAGTCTCAACCAGATGCCCCGTGAACCTTTCTGAAAAGCTGTATTTATATCTAATCCCATTATCTGTTCATACCGAAACCTTAACATATATAACACTGTCCATATTATGAGAAAAAAAAAAGTTGAAGTCAAATAGGTGTATGATGTAATTGAAGTAGACTGGATACAGAATGATGCTCCTCACTGCTTCTGACTCATGGAGAAAGACGGACATACATGTACAGTATATAGGATCTAATGAACCATTCAAACCCCTGTGGTTTACATAAGCAGTCTACCAATTTGACAAATATGCTTAGGTCAACAACATTTCGAGAAGGATCTCCGATTTCTTGCTTTAGAAAAAAAAGCATTTTGCTCCTTTTTTTTTCAGATCAGGACTAATATTAATTTTAGATGCAAGGCAAAATGTTATTCTTCGTCTCATACATTTACGTGTCCTACGAGTGAAAAAGTGAGTGAGTAAAAGAGCTGATGGTGCAGGTCTGACACATTTTGATTAAATCAGAGTGCCTTTCTACTGTGGTTGGAGTTAATTGCTGCCCAAATTGTGAGTGTCAGAGAGAGATAACGTTGCCCTGAGTGTAGGGTCTTTCAGTAGAGAAAATAGCATACAATGTTCTGTACGCATTAAAAAGAAAAAAAAAGCCAGCGAGGCCTGTGATGTCCTTAGAGAAAAGGCGAGCATGATATGGCTTTTAAGCTCACATCATACATTTGGAGAGGGACAAGATAGGCGGAACTGAAAAAAAAAAAACATGATAGAAAGGACACCATGCAATAGGCAAAGCTGAATGGAAGCCAGATTTAAAAAGGCAGACATACAAAATACACATGAAATACAATATCTTACAAGTGGTACATTTACATTCACATTTACAGAAGTGCAATTTCCAGTAAGTGAGCAATGGCTAGGATTCATAGTACTTCTGTGTGCAATTCGGTGGTACTAATACTGTTGCATTCACACTCTATGTAATCATATTTTTTTTATCTGTTAAAGGGTTTATTGTGATAAATTTATAGTAAATCATGGCTAAAACTTTCATCTTTAATATCGCTGATAGTATTCCAATGCATTCTGCATCTATAATGTAAAGCATTTTTGAGATTCAAATGTTGAGATTTTAATAGTAATCATAATCATTTTAATATTGCACACATAAACCAAAGAAAATAAAAGCACTACATACTATATACTATAACATGTATAAAAAAACAAGAAAACATAAAAATTAAGGAAGTGCCGTTTTGGAGGGGAGACTGAAGACTGAAACTGATTCAGATGAGTTTTGAAAACGGGATATTTTTGTGATTTTTTTTTTTTTAACTGTTAGAGGAGTTATTGTTCCAGAGCTAGGAAGGTTGAAAGAGGGTGCTAAAAAGAATAATATAATATTTGACATAGAGAAAAGGGGAAAACTGTGGAGAGCTTTATGGGTGAGTTGTAGAATTTTGAACTGGTTTTGATGTTTTGTAGAAATCCAGTGCAAAATGTATAATATGCTGAGCTTCTAAGGAGGAAGTGGCAGTCGTCAAGATGGCTAAAAATGAATGAAGGAGGGATGAATGATTCAGCAAATAGTCTCTGTCTAGGAATGTTGAATTTAGTCCCCATTTTCTTTGTGGAGTCATTTAATACACAGTTTTATTGATGCAAAGGATAACTCCTTTCAAGTTCATTTGCAAAAACCTGGCTAAAGTACACAGGTCTTGGCAACTTATACGTGCAAACATGCATTCATTAGATTCTGAGTTTGGAGTTCCATGCTATTTTCCTGCCTTTTTACAGAAAAAAAAAAAACAAAGTTACTTTGAAGCAAACAAAGGGCCAAGTCTTCAGTGATGTTCTGGGATTTAAACTCAGACAAAAAGGTACTCCAGGTTCCTTCCACTTCACAAAATCCTGCCAGTAGGTGCAGTGGCTGCTTTAATTAGCCCCTTGGTGTGAATGATTGTGAACTTACAGTTCTGAACAGAAGAACATTAACCACCAAAATGCTTAGGAAGTGACACTGAATGCATACCCAGGATGCCAGTCCATCTCTCTCTCTCTCGCACACACACACACACACTGAATTAACAATGTTGCTGCAGATATGGCTCAGTGAAAATCTGTGATATAGCAACTCTGTGAGAGCCTCACACAAACCTTAGGCAGTCACATCCTCAGACCTGTGGTAGGCATCTGAGTGCCCTAAAGAGCCTCCACACCCCCTCACCACAGAGTTTTGTGAAGCAGCTGATGCTGATGCTTCTTGGCCAAGAACAGCAGTCATGGATGGTGACTGCATCAGATCAGTGGGTCCAAATGAAAATGGGTACAAACAGCATTTCTGCCATCTGCCCCCAGCCATTAAAGGGCTCAAAGCCTAGTCAGACATCAACAAAGTTATCGCTCTGTCCCAAGAAGTTCACTCCCAAGAAGTTGTGTGATAAAAAAAAAAACGGCATACAGTTCAAAAAATGAACTGTGTTCTAATGGGTTCTATTCCCATTACTTGCCTTTCTGTATACTGGAGTGTCAGATGTAGTTCAAGTTGTGCAACCACAGGACTGCTTCATGCAAGTGGATGTGCACTACATTAATTTTCATGTTGCCACAGAAAACAGATACTTTTTAAGGTTTCCCTTCAAAGGCCAGTCATTCCAAATCAAGGTCCTATGCTTTGGAGTATCCTTAGCATCATGGGTTTCTTGAGGATTTATTGAAGCAGCCAAGGAGCAGGCCATCGGGGACACTTCCATAATCCTCACACACATTAGGGCACTTGGTCTGATGTTGCACTCAGAAAAGATCTCCCGTTCATCAATCGGTGTGAAGCTAGATTCATTGAGAATGCTAGCCACCCTGTCACCTCAATGTGTGGCGGACATTATTGCAGTAGCCAGTCTGAATCAGCCAAGCTGCTATATGTAGTCCTGCTGAGGATGTTAGGATTGCTAATAGCAGCCACAGCAGTGGTCCCCTAGGCCTAGTCACCAAGGATGCCTACCTCACTGGCTGGGGGCAGTGTGATGCTGAAATGTGGCCCCATGGTAGGAGACCAGAACACATTGTACTGGTTCTGAAACATCATCATGTGCTAGTCCACTAGGACAAATTCAGGACAGTCAGACACAATCATTCACAGATACAATCAGTCATTAAGGCAGATGGCTCTTTTTGCCTTGAGCAGAAACTTCTCAAGTGGGCCCATTCACACCATCCATAGTTAGCTTCACTGAGATCAACTTCCCTACTGGGACTGCACAATAGTGTAGTGGATACTCTGTCAAGATAACATGTATTCCTTGTAGAGTGGCATCTGTACTCAGAAGCAGACATATTTGGCAAGGTGCAGGCAGATCTCATTAACTCAACTCATTGCCAACTGTGGTTCTCCCTAGCAGAACCAAACAGCCCACTGAGATAGAATGCATTGGCCCATGACTGGAAGTCAGAATACAAGGCTTGGTGATGCACAACAATAAACAATGGCAAGACTTCATGAAGCATGCATGTCTGTGGCTTGCATAAATAGTCCTCTAACAAGAGACCACAGCTGACAAGAAGCATGGTGATTGAGAGTGAGGTAATGCCAGGACTGGATCGGAGCTGTAGCCCTCTGGGTGCAGATTAATAAGGCTCTGGTTGTGATACCTTGTCATTTGGTATGACAGCAGTATTTCTTGCAAATACTGCATCATACGTCAGGTCTTAGCGTGTATGTGCACATGCAGGTCGGTAACCAGGCAATTCCTACCACATTTAGTTGTTATCTGGGGTTCACAGAACTACAGTCACATATCAATCATTCAATAACCCTGGATAACCACCAGGGTTCCTTGTCATTTGGAACCGGCACTGTGAAAAGGGAAGCGGTGACTTTATGGGAAAGTTTCAGCATCTGTACACACATGCACAAGCAGGTATCCAGGTGTTTCTCAAAGAACCACATTTACTGGAATTACATACACCAACAATCATTACTAACTCCTGTATTGAAATTTGGACTTCAGGACAAATTCAAACTGCCATACAGTTTATATTTATTTGCATTTAAACTTATATGACTTAGAGATATGGTATGAAATAATACTAATTATTTAAAGAAGGATAATAAAAAAATATATATATAATGTATTGCATAATAGGATAATCTCCACATTAGACTGTATTTGGAACTATCAAAGTGAAATGTTCTTTATTAAATAATCACAATTACCATTGACAAAGATTTTGTTTATTAAAAACTGCAGTTCGTGTGCTGCTTTTATGACAGGGACTGGATCTAGACTGTTTAATCATATTCATACATTCTTACCAATTCTTTTCTTTCTCAGCATATGGATATTTTGCTTCCCAGATTGCCAGTAAGAAGCAAATGTCTGTACAATAAATAGAGGTTAATTGTCCTTTATCTAAGCCCATGAAACTTTGAAAGGGAACAAGATGTCCATAGATGTTCATGGCTGAGCATTTCTATGTTGTATAAGAGCGGTGTAATCAAAGAAAGATTAAAACCAATATAATTGGTTAGATTCAAGGAATTACCCATCTGTTTTATTTTTAAGGTGCTTGAGACATTTACCAGTATGGCACCATTTATTTTCCCATAAAATAGTATGCCATTAAGTGAAAAAAACAACAACCCTTAATGATAATAAAAGGGTCCTAATGAAAAGACTCTTTTATATTCTTATGCTGACTAAAATTCATTACATTTCTCAGTAGATGTTGTCAGTTTTCTCACTTCAGGTGCCTTATACAGCCATCTATACATCATTCTATGCATAAGACATAAAAGATAGACATGTTGACCACAACAGCAGCTGATTCTCAAAAAATGAAATGTGGGGAGAGGTCACGGGTTAATAGGTAGATAGTAGCTTTATCAAATGGATTTTTCATGTCAAAGTGGCTAAATGCTTCACATGTTTGTGCGTAACATTTCTTTTTGATCTGTCTTCTCCCTGTTCAGTCTTTGAGAAACAGCTTCCTCTTTTAAATCCCTTGTTTACCTGGTCTCCCGTAGGGTAGGAACCGTTGTTTTTTTCTTTTTTTTATTAATTCTCATAAATATTCCATTTCATTTATGAGCACTACTTTGTCACTGAGCTTGAATTTCATCTTTAGTCCAGAGCTTTGCAGTGGCTCTGAGGGTGACCATTTCCATCATTTCATGTTGGCTTTTAAATGCATTTTGTAGATGGTTTGTACAATAAGCTATAGATTTAGTATATTGAATGTTAATGTCAGATGCATTGTGGTTGAACTGAGGAACGTTTTGTGCTTGGCCTCCTCATGTACAGACATCTGGACAGATATAATTTCAAACATTTACTGCACAATAGATATTTTAGTAAAGACTGTCCAACAAACAAATAAGTACATGCATAAAAATAATGAGTCTAGCTTGTTATGACCATCTGCCGTGAAGCACTTTTTTGCTGCTTGGCTTGGTTTTGTGCTCTGCTTGCTGGAGTCTTGGTCTGGCAGAGAGGTTTGGGTGGAAAGGGATCCACATTCCCATCCATGTTGTGGTACAGCCTGGTTGGGCCATAAAATAAATTTGGGGGTTTGTCGTTTGCTTTGGCTTTGTGTGGTAGGCATTACTTGGTTTCCTTTTTGGGTGAGGAGTGTGTAAGTGTGTTGCTAAGTTAAAGTGACAGAGTTCAATCTTAGTGATTTTATTGCTTGCCCTTCCATGAATATTCCATGGATTTGTAATGGCTGCGATTTCAGGTTACATAAGATTAACATCTCAGTCTCGGTCTGCTCCTAAAAAGGATATCAAATATGCTGGTTTTCAGAGGTTGGTGGAGGAATGAGTCCTGCTGCCACAGCCTAATGTAGGAGGGACTAGTGTTGCCATGGGTAAGTATGTAAGTAAGTAAGTAAGTAAGTATACATTTTCATATATGGAGGTTGATGGTGGTGGTGTAACTACCCAGTGCATAGATCCTGCTCCTTCTGTCCTGGGGGTTAAGCATACCAGCTATATAGTTGAAGGACACTGTGCATCAACAGATGCATGCTAGAGGTTTAAGCTCGCAGTCTGCCAGGTCTTGTTCACTGCCTGAAAGGCCAGTCACTTTTTTGACGTTTGTCATTAATTTCATCATACATTTTTTTAAATTGAAATGACCCACCAAAACACTTTCAAATTAAACAAATATGCAGCTCCTTAGCATTTATTTATTTGTTTGTTTCTATGTTTAAGCTTGCTTATAAAACAATTGACTGCATCTTTAATAGGTTTGGGACTTGGATATCATTGTTACTTGTTTTAACAGGACCCCAGCTCATGAGTAGGGCATCTGTGATATTAGCAAGTATAAAACCATTAGAGCACGGAATAATAGAATGATAAATAGTCTGACATTAAAGACTCCGACCTACTATGAAACAAAGAGACTCCCACAGTGTCACAGTTGCCAAAGACCATAGCAGAGCAGGCCTGGTTCTCTGCCAACAGTCATCTCCCCAGTGTAGTCAAGGACAGAGATTTGGCTTGAATATTAAATGATGACAATTTCTGTTAAATTAATGTAAGTCTGCCTTTTATCTTTTATAACATGTGTAAGGTTTAGACTATAGTGTTGGAATCAAAATGCTGGTCCAGTTTATTGCTTACTTTTCCCTGGAACTAAAAATAACATCTTAGGCCCCTCTTGCAACTGGTCTCACACAAAAATTACGTATGACTTTAAAACAGCTGACAGCAATTTAGTCAGTTTCATACAAATAATGTTGGAAAAAAATTTGCTAAATGCTAGCCCGGCTCTTCACACTATTCATAATGCTTGCTAAACACTTTTATCTAGGAGACGTCATTGGAGTCTGTGGATGATGCAGCATGTAGTCTATTAATTGTGTCTCTGTAAGTGCTAGTTGACAAGTTAACTCCTGTCTCAAATGAAGAAGACCACTGATATTTACATTTTTATATGTGACGCTGTTTATAAACCTGGATTGCAGGTAACTTGTTCTTAAGCAGAACAAGTTCCATGTTTGAACATGGTCAGGCTTCAAGGATCACATCTAGAAATATTCAGGTCAGCCACACCAATATTTATCAGGGTGTTCTGTAAGAGCGCACCTTCACATAAATGACATATATAGCATATATATATATATATATATATATATATATATATATACTCACCAGCCACTTTAATAGGAACACTGCACCCCTGCTCATTCATGCAATTATCCAATCAGCCAATCATGTGGTAGCAGCACAATGCATAAAATCATGCAGATATACTTTATGTCAATAGCTTCAGCTAATGCTCCCATCAAACATCAGAATGGAGGAAAAATGTTCAGTCACTTTAACCGTGGCATGGTTGTTGGTGACAGATGGGCAGGTTTGAGTATTTCCCAAACTGATGGTTTGCTGAGAATATTACACAACAGTCTCTAGAGGCTACACAGAATGATACAAAAACAAAATCCATCCAGTGAGCAGCAGTTCTGCAGGCAGCAATGCCTTGTTGGTGAGAGAGGTCAGACGAGAATGGCCAGACTGGATTGAGCTACAGTAACTCAAATAACTACAACAAATATTTACAACCTTGGTGAGCAGAAAAGCATCACCAACACACCGAACGTTGAGGTGGATGGGCTACAACAGCAGAATACCACATCGAGTTCCACTCCTGTCAGCCAAGAACAAGAATCTGAAGCTACGCTGGGCACAGACTCACCAAAACTGGACAGCTGAAGACTGTCTGAACTGAACTGAACTGAACTGCAACTTTCTGAATGTTTTTTGATTTACAAACAAGCCTGCCTGACACTTGCAACTATGCCACAGAGATCATAATTTTTCTCCATTCTGATATTATGACATGTGAAGATTATCTAAAGCTCTTAAGTTTTATCTGTGATTTTATGAATTGTGCTGCTACCACATCATTAGCTGATTAGATAATTGCATGAATGAGGTGTATAGATCTTTTTAATAAATGTAGTGTGTGT
>CM041003.1:8425746-8474285 GCA_022985145.1 Pangasius djambal
CAATCCTCCAGGAGGCTTGGAGTAATATATCAAGTCAATGTTTGAATAAACTGACTGCTCGGATGCCTAGTGTTGTCCCTTATTATCAATGCAAAATGGTCACTAACTAAAGAGGATTTATGCTGATATTGCCCAAAAACCCTATTTTGTTCAGGCGTTTCCAAACTTTTGGAGGGCAGTGTATATATATATATACACATACATACATATACATATTTAGGGAAATTGTGTTTTTCAATTGGGATTCTTTTGTCACATAGATCAGATCTGGCAACCGCTGATCATAGCACATGGGACACTTACATCAAGAAATTCAACACATTAAATAGGAGTTTTCTGACACTTTTCTAAATTCTAAGGTGCAGTTGACCACAATATAGTGAACTGACTTTAATTGCTCTAAATTTATATAAAGCTCATCTGTACACAGCAGCCTTTTCATTAAAAATAAATTAGTAATCAAAGGACATATTAGCCATATTAAAGGCCTCTGCAGTGTTTACTTGTGCTGCCATGAATCTTTATTTAATAAGAGCTCCATTTATTAACACATTTTCTTTGTTACTGAATGTGCAATTCCTCATTAGCCCTGAACTTATAAGACTAGGACTGATAGGACTGTGGTTGACCATTTTCACCATTTTTTGAGTCCCAGGCAGTTTGCATGATGTGCTGTAGTAAACTGAACACTCATTTCAGACAAACTGCAAGTTGGGTTTTGCACTGATGTACTTACCCTCTGCCTGCCTAAACAGGTTTTAGTTTCTGGTTTGCTAGCTAAGTGCTTTGCTCATGCACTGAATGTCATGATTTGTTGTCTGAGATATGTATCTTCAGAAGACAAACATGTGAAACATCTACGATTGTCGTGCTTAGAGTTTCTTATGTTTAGTGGACTAAATGGATGTTGAGCAAATGGTTTAAAAGTGTGTGTGTGTGTGTGTGTGTGTGTGTGTGTGTATGTGTGTGTGTGTGTGTGAGTGTGAGTGAGTGAGTGAGTGAGTGTGTGCGCGTGTGTGTATACACTCTACCCATTACTTAAATAGAAAATGATTCTTGAAATGAGATACAAAAGGAACAAAATTAATAGGATTTACATAAGAGCTCAGTCCTTGATTGCTCCTTATTTACAAAGTTTTAAAATAATCTAGTTCTACATGCTCAGAAATATAAAATAATAGATTACATTAGATGATTTCTAATACTACATTATCTTACACATATCAAAGAATATTGAAGATGCTGCCAAGTGTTATTTTGAGGGCATTCAAAACTCCACAAATGCTCAATAGCCAATGGGAAATATTTTATTTGTTTGTTTTTGCACTGCTGTTTTAGGGCTGTCTAACAATATGGGGAGGATGCTGTATTTTCATTCTGGAATAATGTATCAGCTTTGAAATTCAGCTCAAGTGTGTGTAGGCTTACCTGTCAGTCACACCTAAATGCAACGCCGCACATGCTGCTTCTCTCTTTTTTCTTGTAGGAACACACATATTCTTCCAGTTAGCCCTAAGAGAGCACCATAAAAACAGTGAGAAAAATAAAATGCTGCCTATAAATTTGGCACGCTGATCATCATAATTGGTAAAATTGTTCAGATTCACAGGGCAGACTAGGTTGCAGCAAAAGTGAAATTTTACACAGAAAGTGAATAATGTGGGATTCTGCCCATCATTATGAACTGATATACTCAGGTGGTTTTTGATAATGTAGAGTCCAAAATAACTAACAACAACATTTTAAGGCTTAAATACTTTCAGTTCTGGGTTATTTTACAATTCAGAATAATTACTGAAAAATGTTCACATGTTAACTTGCAAATTCGAAAAATATTCTTAAACACCTTAACCACCTACAGTAAGGTTTACAAGTCTGGGACCACTAACATTTCATCACTGATATAAAGAAGAAGTAGAAGATGGTTTCACTGAGTGAAATCAATAGAAATGATAATGCATAATGGATATAACTGTGCTAATTAAGTCCTTATCAGCTGGTAATTGAGAGCTGACATTTTAGGCCCAGTATTAGGATGATTTATGTGTTACCATTTGAATGGACGGGTGGCCAATAACAATAACAATTTGATAATTATAATAAAAATTGTGGGTGGGGGCAGGGTGTGGAGTGAAGCAGAGGTACATATGTATGTGTAAATGTCCCATCTTCAACAATATATTACATAATTCATTCATTAAACATTCTTGGTAGTGGATTCTGTTATTAGGGGGCCAGTGGCTTAGTGGTTAGCACTGTTGCCTCGCACCTCCAGGGTTGGGGGCTTGATTCCCTGTGTGCACGAAGTTTGTATGTTCTCCCTGTGATTCTGTGGTTTCTTCCGGGAACTCCGGTTTCCTTCCCCAGTCCAAAGACATGTGTTGTAGGCTAACTGGCATTTCCAGATTGTCTATAGTGTGTGAATAGGTGTGTGAGTGTGTGTGCGATTGTGCCCTGCAATGGACTGGTGCCCCATTCAGGGTGTCCCCCCGCCTTGTTCCCCAAGTCCCCTGGTATAGGCTCCAGGCTGGATGGATGGATGGATTCTGTTATTGGTTTTGAAAAGATTTGGCCTAATATCACATTCCCACAGCTGAACCCACAGCTGGATAGTATAAATGGGCTAGCCCTCCATCTTTTTCAAGAACAAAAAATACATAAAAATAAGGCATCCACCATTTTTGGCATCCACACTACCGTATTTGCTGTTAACAAATGGCTTAAAGTGTTTTTTGTCAGTTTTCTGCATCTCATCCCAGCTGATTATTGAAGCTCAGCAGTTCCAGGTGTCTATGCTGCATTTTCCCATTTCACTTAATCAGCAAGCCTGCTTTTAGAAGAAATGATCATAGTCATTACCCAAAAGAAACTTACAACACTACCAGAGCTTTCAATAGCAATGTAACTTAATACCAAGATAGAAAACCATCACTGATACCAACAAATGTGTAACACAACAGAGTGGAAAAGGTGTTGTAGGTGAGGTTGCCCTCTGGAGCGGTTACTGCAGACATCAATGCTACAATTCCATTGGAGAAAGAAGTCTGACTCCATTAACAGTTATTCCTTAACAACATCCCATTCTTATTTAAATGCAAAAGATAAAAAAAATTAAATCTAAAATACCAATATCCCATTGAAAGAAGTGAATCAAATTATATGTGTTGAGGGTGATTTTCACATTTTCTTTTATAAGAAGTTATGAAAACTAGAGGTTTTCCTGAACTGAACATATCTCAATTAGAAATAAAGATACTGTATAGCAAAGTCTGTTTACACCCAAAAGTGAAAAGGTGAAAGGCTATATCAATATCTGTCCAACTCTATATTTGCAACCTATTATATTTATGGAAAAACAACATTAGTTATACTTTATTAAAGATTATAAATCTACAATGGAAAACAGGTAATCCCTCTTCACTCAACTGATCACTGTCCACTGTGTCATCAGCGCTGAAACAGTCACTTTATATCATCAGAAAGAAGTTCTCTTTTCCAGCGGTGAGACACATCCACAGCAGTAAACATAACAGTAATGACCTCTCTGTTTGCACTGCTAGCTGTTGTAATGGACACTAAATTTAAAAGACCTCATCTAGAACGGAATGATTGTCATGTTTTCACAACTACTATTGCATTATAAACCATTTCAGCATTTCAAATATCAACTGGTTTCATCTTCTATAACTTCAGAAGCACTTTGTTTGCACAGCTGATGAAGGAATTTTATCTGACATGTTTGCAGACAAAACTACACACAGTTATGAAAGTAAAATACACTATATGGCCAAAAGTATGTAGACACTTGACCAACACACCCATACATGGGCTTTCCCCAAACTATTGCCACAAATTGGATGCACACGATTCCCAGGATGTCTTTGCATGCTGTAGCATTAAGATTTTCCTTCACTGGAACTAAGGAGCACAAATCTGTTCCAGTATGACAATGCACCTGAGCACAAAACACAGTCCATGAAGACATGCTTTGCCAAGACTGCTGTGGGAGAAAATGAGTGGCCTGAAAAGAGCCCGTCAACTTTGCGTCAGGCCTCCTCAGCCGACATCGGTGCCTGACCTCACTAATGCTCTGAATGAACACTGAATGAGCACAAATCCCCCAGCCACACTCCAAAACCTAGTCGAAAGCCTTCCCAGAAGAGAGGAGGCTGTTACAGCAGCGAAATAGGACCAACACTAACAGTGCCCATGGTTTTGGAATGAGATATTCAACAAGCCCATTCGGATGTGATGCTCAGGTGTCCACATACATTTGACCATATAGTGTATATATCATATAATATATGTAGTGTACATTATGTAATAGATCATAGACCAAAAAATAATCAGAATGGCTGTCAGGGATTACCTACAGTGTTGTCAAGTCCACACACCAGATTCTGCTGGCATCACATCACACCTGTATTTTCTAGAAAGATATGCTCAACTGCATATTGCAATTTTTTCTACTTTCATATTTGCCAGAATTGTGATGTGTAATCTAAAAAATATGCTAAGTGGCATCTAAATATTTATGTAAAATATAACTGTACAGTTCTTACTATTACCACCAGCGACTAATAATATTAAGACAACACTAGTATTACAGAAAATAAATCACTCCTGAACCTGATCCTTTATATACAAATTATACAGTCCATGGCACAAATATCTGATTTTTGAAATACTTTACTAAAGGCATGAATTTCCATCTGGCCATTTTCCAACATAAAGCATCTGAAAATGGATTCATTAGAACATATATTTTAAATATTATGGCATTAAAACATTCAATTATGGCCTTAATATGTCATCATTACATTATAAATAACAGCAGGCCAAATATACTTTATTTCAAACATCTGTTTGTAATTGCAATGTTTCAATGACATTTAAAGACATTTAGACATTCATCCATATGTATTACTGCCTTAATGCCACTGTGAAAACTGGCCTTAAAAAACTGGCCGTTTTTTTTTCTAAAGCTAGCTCAAGTGTAGGCCTGAACAGGTAGGCCATGACCCTGGGTGTCTTGCATGGTAAACAAAGGAAAAGTAGACACAGTGGGTGCCTTCCGTGAACACAATATCTCTTCCATGAGATCTGTGTAATTAGTGTAGGGCTGATAGAAAATCACTTGCTCTCCGAGTGGGTGTGTAGCTGTTCCTTGGACATCATCTTTGTGTAGACAACTGCAGGTTATACATTTATATTTTAAATGTCATTGTAACAATGTAAGTCTGAATATTGAGATCATCATATCCTTTCTTCTTAGGCAATTCAAGAGCTTTGACAAGGATGGTATCTGGTTTTACATCCAACTGTGAATGTCTGTGAAGATATTCTGTCTTAATCTTAAAGGAAATGTATTACTTACATCCTATTGCCTTATAACTTCAAGGCCTATTTTTCTGTAGTGTCTGCATGGGTTTTAAAAATAATTCAAACATGAAGAGGCGACTTCAAGAAGTGGACCTCTGTGATCTATCTGTTTACATAAAGGCATTCATATTTTAATAAATCTGAGGCTCAGGTTAAACAAAAGGCAAGGAGATAGAAGGTTACAAAACAGTCATAATACATACTACTACTCTGATGAGATTCAGGGAAAGGTGAAAGAACACAGGTGTTCCTTTTACATTCTGTCCTATCATTAGTAACAGTGTTCAGAGAAAGTGACATCAACATGTTTTTCTTCTCGGAGATATGATTCATCCAATAATTAAAGTCCAATTAAAAAGACTGACTTGCATCTTTCTAGCCAAGGAGAAAATCTAGATCCAGTATAGTTTCAAAGTCTCCCAAAAAATATTATTCAGTTACCTGTATATGCTACAAAAGAGCAAATATTTTGTCTTAAACATGACTGTTTTATGATAGTCTAATATGTCATAAATTATAATTGAATTGTACTATTTCAGTTTCTGTCTGGTAGTGATGTGACTTTCACAAAAAAAATTTTGAGCCGGCTCTTTTAGGTGTAAGTTGTCCACATATGTGTCCACATACTCACTAGCATGTGAGTAAACTCAAAGTACTCAGGGTAGGCTGCTAACAACAAAATAACTTTATAACTACTACGGTTTACTTCACAGTGCAGGATATGTAAACTATAGCAACTGAATTTTAAAAGACTTCCAAAGCATCCATTATTCTATGGAAGTATTCAGAACAGTTAGTGTGGATTCAAACATTTTGTCTCTTCAGCAAAACACACTTGGAAAAGGTGTTTGTTTATGTCCCATCATCCTATCATCATTCTTGGCCATATCACCTTTCAAAACAAACTTATGTACAAATGATTAACTGTAAATCTTCAATTTGCAATCTTGAATCAGCAATTTGATTCATCCCTTAAATGGGCTAAATCTCAAGCTGACCCAGTGGCTCAGACTCGTAGTCATGATGTCATAAATGTCATTGATTGACTGGTTGTTAATTGCTCGTCAGTCCTGTGAACTTCTTCAAACATGTTGACCTCAGTACAGCAGTGACTTGGGAAAACCAGGACTGCACAGTTTTGGTAGGGGGATGGAGGTTATGAGGTTAGGAGGAGTCGGAAAACCTGGGAATAAAAAGACAGGCTTTAAGTTTATTCCTTGAATTTTCTTTGATTAATCTGACCTTGTTTTTGTATCTTCTGTAAAGGTATAAAAGATGTACCCTCAAGTCTAGGGAGAACAAGGAAAGGTTTAGTTTAATACCTTTCCTCTGAAAGTCTGTATAGCAACTTTGGTTATTATCTGTCGGGTTTATAAATAAACTTTACTTCATAATTACCACCTAAATAATTGGAAAATATTGACTTTTAAGCACAGTCTATGACTTTGTGGAAAAACATTTTGGGTTAAACTTCACACAAAGGCATACCCTTGCTAAATGTCATTTCTCCGAGAAAGGTAAGACTACGGTTCTCTGTGTTTTATCCAAATCTCTTAAATTCCTTCATCCATCTTCATTGCAGGTCTGTTTCCCTCTGTACCATATAGTCATTGCCTCATACTCACCCCTTCTCTCTTCCCTTGTTCCTCTCTCTCTATCTCTGTCGCTCTCTCTCTCTATGTATCAATCCTTCTCTGCACCTGTGTAGCACAAAAATCCACTCACATGACTCAGCTCCCCTTTGCATTATTATGTTTTTTGAATTACCGACCACCACCTGATCTCCCCAACACCTGCATTACACACACACACACACACACACACACACACACACACACACAGACCAGAGACAGTCTACCCCTGCTCAGGCACCTACAATCAATCAAAATATATTTCCCTCAACTCAATTTTATTCCCTCATGGGCTACCTCTCATAAATGTCATGGGCGAACATTTTGATTTATCTACCTAGAATGGGGTGCACTGTATGTAGGTCTCACATCTTGTCCAAAGACCCTACCCTGAGGTTCTGTCTTAAATCTTGGAGATGCCAATCCATTTATGAGTTGCTCCTAATTCTGCAGAGGTAGAGGTTAGTTTATGTCTTAGACCAAATCCCTACAAATTCAGGACCTTATGACTGAGTGCATAAACTGCAAACAGTCCACTGGTCCATGTGTATTCATCTGTTTACAGATGGTTCTGGCATCCTGGAGATGGGATAAGCAGAAAATGAGTTGCACGAGAATGTTGTGTAGCTTTTCCCCCTGACCATGCATGCCTGTAGACACACAACTATTATATGAGCCAATTCTTCTAGAACGTCACATTAATCAGCCAACCTAAGCCTAATCTAACATAAGATTTGTAGGACATCTAATAAAGGTTAGAATAATTTTTAATACGATTCAATTCCAAAGAAATGCTACATATATATACATGTATATATATATATATATATATATATGTGTGTGTGTGTGTGTGTGTGTGTGTGTGTGTGTGTGTATACATGATATATGTAAATTTTTCCCTATGCATTATATATATTTATTGTAATATATTGAATAACACAGGTCTTACTAAAGTATATAAAATTTACATACACAATATATGTAATATATTGATTCACACTACTCTATATGCTACAATGTCTTAAATTATCAACTCAGAAATTCATCATAGCAAAGATTAAGTGCAAAGAATAAAGAATTTACTGTGTATATTTATGGGTGATTTATGGTTCTGTGAAGATGCAAATGAATGGTATGTGTCAAGATGGACAAGAATGTTTTTGTGCATCAAGTAAACACTGATTGAAAAAGAAATAAAAGATATGACCAACACTTCTGTTTGGTCAGGAACAAAGCTAAATGGAGCAGGTTGAGTACATTATAGGCACTCATCTTCAAAACATTACAAAACAGTGACATGTGGAAGGCGTAGAGGAAACCTTAGACAAAGGTCTGCAGGTGTGCATGAACAAAGACAGTGTGAGACATTTAAACATTTAACCATTCCTCTACTCCTCAGTGTCCAGTCACTAAGACCTATCTACCTTCTAACATCCACAACAAACAAGCCCACAATTCTTGTCATCAAAGATTGATTTCCAAAGTCCCTTTATGAATTCCCCTCTCAGCATTACTCACGGTGGACAAAACCATAAAGCTCTTATTTCAACACGTTTTCAGATTACTTTGGTATCCCAGAGGACACAGGGTCTCAGAGAGGCCCCCAAATTGTGCAGAGTTTTTACGGTGGGGAAGATAAACATCGGAATACCATCTGCAAGCTAATAGCAAAATCAAGCAAGCACATCAGGAAATAGGCCTCTTCCTTCATTTCTGTGCCGACAGTCAAAAAGATTGGGCAGAATATGCCCAGAATTCATTGCAGCACCGATGAGCAGTATACGAGTGGTTTCTGTGAAGTCTGGGAAAGCACACACAAGACAGAGAAAGAACATGCCACAACTATATCAGAACATACCCGAACAAATTATTATAATAATCAGATTGCCATTGAGCTTCCATTCCTGTTGATGTGCAAGGGAACCATGGTATTCGTCCAGGGACCTTTGTGTATGCCGAGAATATAGGAAACAAATGCACCAGTATATTGGTTGATCCAAAATTCTGGAATGCAACAAGATAACAAATAAACCCACACTGCCTAGATAAAATTGTCTATCCCCTACAACTCATATAAAAACCCTGGATTCTTGGTCCTTTAGTTGAGAGATCTCCAGCTACCACGATTCCACCTCCTCTCAACCTATACTCCTGGGCAAAAAAATGGGCCAAGCCCAAAATGGCAGAATATTAAGCTTTTAATGGTCTTAACAACAAATCATTGGCCAGGAAATTAGCAAGAATTAAACAAACAGATAAAGGAACTTAGTATGGGATAGTATTTCCCTTTGATTTCTTTAAATGTTTAAGCACTATGGCCCTTGATGGGCTGCATCAGGTGTGGCAGATCACCAAATAATGAATCTTTTCAAAAAAAAAAAAAAAATCCCAGAAGATATTTTTGGAAAATTTTGTACACCCAGATATGTTAGTTTGAATTTTACATCAAACATTTTAATCTTTGTCATGATTTTACCTTTGCGTACAAGAAGACTATATAAATAAATTTACCTATTTCTAGCTTTTCCCCAAACAGCTCACTGCAGCAAAAGTAAATGAGCAAATGGTGGCACAGGAAGTCTCAGGAGAGCATTTGTTTAATTCTTGCTAAGTTTCTGGCCAATGATTTGTTGTTAAGACCATTAAAAGCTTAATATTTGCCATTTTGGGCATGGCCTGTTTGTTTTCGCCCAGGAGCGTAGAAGGCCACCTTGCCTACACTATCAGAGAGCTCCCTGATGTTGATGAAGTAGGATGCAGTATCTCATTGATTGGAAGCAATATGGTTTTAAAGAGAGATGCTGGGTTCCAGATCATGAAGTCTTAGGCCCCATTGTAATCAGAGAATTTCATGCCCGCTGCCCCAACCACTATCGGATATGGAGCATGGTGGTTGGGGGCGGTGGGCATGAAATTGTCTGTTAAGCATAGTAAGGTCTCGGGGGGAGGGGTTCTGTTTAGTCTGTTTTCTGATTGCATGATCCTCTGTCTGTATTATGGTTTTGAGTTTTGTCTTGTCCCTAGATTTGTCTGCAATTTGTCTTTGGATGACGTCTGTAATTTCAGTACATATTCACACTTGTATTCAGTAGTTTCGACAAGCCACATTTTTGTGAGTCTGATCTTTCAGTTGTAACTTTAAGAATAGCTTATTTAAGCAAAATTATTTCTCATGGCTTCCTTTCAGAATACAGTATATCTTGCTGTTTTCTGGGCATTTTGTTCAAAAACACTTCTCAGGAATACATCATGATGCACTGTAATTTCAGTCAGTCCTGCTACACTGAAATGGATGCTAACTGTGGATTATTTCGTTGCTTCAGTACAGCGTGTCTTCTCTTTTAAACAACCTAACTGCCGAGATTTTCATTCATTTCGGGTACAATATGCACTCAAACTCTCCCTGAGGGAATTCACACAGTCACAGGATTTTGAGTTTATTTATTTTTGTTGCTCTGTTTTTTTTCCCCTTTGTGTTTTTGTGCTTCAGTCATGAATGTAGACAGCCAAACTGCCTACACTGCAGGTAATCCAAACTGGGCCTTATCTGTGTAAAATTTCCAATCTACTGAGTTATGGCTATAATAGCAAGAAATGAGGTTAACTGAAAAAGAAAAATCTTTTGTCTTAGTTTTTAATAATGTGTATATTAATTTATTCCATTTTAAGTGCGTGTATAAAACATGCACTATTTACTGTATAAGGAAGAGCATATTTTCCTTTATAAACTCTGATGCAGCCAAGCATTAAAGGAAACACTGCTCGAAAAAAAACACAAGGGAATGGAAATTTACAAATGTGCTTGGACTGTAAATGTTGGATGTTGGGCAAAACATGAAGTTTTATCCCTGTCTTAACAGACCATTATCGTAATCTGTGCGACTTGGCAAGATGCCAAGAAGCCAAGCACATCCAATCCATTTTTCTGAATTTGCATCACAGATCATGCTAATGACCAAAAATGCTTAAATATGCTTTGCATTAAAATTCTGTAGCATTTGCTTAGTTTTATTTATTTATTTATTTATTTATTTAATAATTTATTTATTAGTTGTGTTAGCCAAAGAAACAGTACAACAACAATGCATCAATGTAACACATGAATAAAGAGTAGCTAAAATGTATTAAATATGGAAATAATGTTAATTACAGCCATTTATTTTCCTTTGTTATTAGGGTATTATTTGTGATTATTATTGTTATTAGTGATGATGATGTTATTATTATTACAATATTAGTAGTAGTAGTAGTGATTACACATAACACACACATTGTTATTTTAGACATTTAGTACCAGCTTCACTGGTGCAAACATTTCCTTTCTCTTATGCCTCTTATACTTTAACCCATATGGTCATGCATGTGCACAGAAACACCAGCCCCTGCCCCTCAGCCCCTACCCTTTCATATGTGCTCTCTTGGCTGGTGTGTAATTTATGTGGCTTTCGGGTGACCCACAGAACAGAGTTGTAGCCTGGAGAGGGACTGAGACCAGCAACTTTAGCTTATTCAGTGTCACTGAATAAGAACTACTTAGGCAAGACACCACTGGCTAAGAATGATTATGGCATAAATGAATATACACTCACCATTCACTTTATTAGGAACACCTGCACACCTGGACATTCATGCAGTCATGTAATTGGCCAATCATGTGGCATCAGCACAATGCATAAAATCATGCAGATACTATTCAAGAGCTTCAGTTAATGTTCACATCAAACATCAGAATGGTAAAAAATGTGATCTCTGTGACTTTAGCCGTGGCATGGTTGTTGGTGCCAGATGGGCTGGTTTCAGCATGTCCGATGCTGCTGATCTCCTGGGATTTTCACACTCAATAGTCTCTAGAGTTTACACAGAATGGTGCGAAAAACATAAAGCATCCTGTGATGAGACAGTTCCCAGGACAATTCCCAGGACACTTGAAGACTGGAAAAAGACCAGGTGATTTTCTTTCTAATCTTCAACTGTCCAATTTGGGTGAGCCTGTGCCCATGATAGCCCTGGGTTCCTGTTCTTGGCTGACAGGAGTGGAACCCAATGTGGTCTTCTGCTTTTGTAGCTCATCCACATCAAGGTTTGATGCTTTGTGCATGCTGAGATGCTTTTCTGCTCACCTCACTTGTAAAGAGTGATTATATACTATTATTACTATATCCTCCCTGGCTGCTCGAACTAAGCTGGCCATTTTCCTCTGACCTCTCTTATCAACAAGGCATTTCCACTGACAGAACTGTCACTCACTCAATGTTTTTTTTTTGTTTGTTTGTTTTTCACACCATTCTGTGTAAACTGTAGTGACAGTTGTATGTGAAATTCCCAGGAGATCAGCAGTTTCTGAAACACTCAAACCAGCCCATCTAGTACCGACAACCATGCCACAATCAAAGTCATGGAGATCACACTTTTTCTTCATTCCTCATGTTTGATGTGAACATTACCTGAAGCTTTTGACCTGTATCTGCACGTTTTTTGCATTGCACTGTTGCCACATGATTGACTGATTAGATAATTGCATGAATGTGCAAGTGTACAGGTGTTCCTAATAAAGTGGATGGTGAGTGCATAAATATATAACAAGTCCAACAGGGTGGCTCTGAGCCCAACAGGGTGGTTCAGTTCATAAACCTGCTGATGAACAAAGCGGTCACCTGGTCTCCTGCACTATGGCAACAGGGAGGTAAAGCTTTCAGAACCTATTATCACTTCATCACATTATTTCAGTGCATCTTTGATAATACACCTGAGGGCAAAGACATTGGACAACAGCTTTTCGCTGCCAATCAGAGTACATGCAGCGCAGCTGAGTATTCCCTCAAATTCAGAACACTAGCCACAGGCAGCAGATGGAATGAACCAGCACTGAAGGTTGCTTTTCATTAGGGCCTAAGACCCGACATGATCACCAATCTGGCATGCAAAGATGATCAAATATCTTTCCATCTGCTTACATAATCTGCTGCTGACCCATGGAAAAGGAGTGATTGAGAGGGTCACTCACTAGGCCCACAGTAATCCAGAGCCCATGTAAATCGGCCAGGATCAACTCACCGCAGAGGGGGTGGATTCAGGCCCTGACTCCCTTGCCCCTCAAAAAAATCTCAAGAGTGCCTATAACCTGAGCAGCCTTCTTGAAGATGATGAGGGGAAAATGGCCTTTAGCACCACCTCTGGCCACTATGAGTATGCATCATACCCTTTGGGCTCTCTAACACCCCCTCTGTCCTCCAGGTGTTAATGTTGTCTTGCACAACATGCTGCTTATATAAACAATATCCTGATTTATTCCTTTCTCTGGAAAGTCATGTCAAGCAGGTGCTGGCCAAACTACTTGACCCTCAGCGCTCCGTCATGTGGATTTCATGTGCCCCAAGTGTCCTTTTTAGGATATATCATCAGTAATGATGGAGTAACTATGCACCAAGCTAAGGTCAACACTGTGAAGGAATGGCCCATCCCACAAATGATCCAAGAGCTCTAGAGGTTTCTTGGATTTGCAAACTTCTATGGAAGATTCATTCAGGCCTTCAGCTCTATAGCCAGTCCTCTCACCTTGTTGCTCAACAAAGGCCCATGAATCTAAATCACCCTGATCCTTCCCATTGATTCATCATGGAAGTCATTGGATCAGAGACAAGAGTGGGGGCATGCTGTCTTAGCAGCTAAATGAGAATCCCAAGCTCCATACAGTGGCCACAACCCAACTCATGTCCCAAGTCTAGAAATGCCAGATGGCCTGATCGTCCAGGCCCTTACCCCAGAGATAAGCTATGATAAAGTTCAGCTCCTAGTGCGAGTTCTTTTAGCCACAGACTCCAACTTCCAGTATGCATCACTACAGAACAATATGGCTGAATTCACTTCCATTTCCCAGCAGCATCATGGACTACAAATCTCATTTACACATTCAAGTTCACCAGACTTCCAAGTACACACACCTGAACTCAATTACATGCACCCTTTAACCCAGATTCACACGCACAGTCTTGCTCCTAGTACATGACTAGTTATGATTCCAAGCCTGCATAGTTTCCTGGTCCTCAAACGTATTTGTTTGTACTTTGATTCTCTCTCTTGCCTAGTTTAGCCGCTTTGTAGATCATCTGACTTGTGCCTGTTTTACGACTTTGATACTAGATTTTATTATTTGGACTGTTTGCTTGAAAGATTAATAAATATGCACCTGCACTTCCATCCATCTCTGCCACCTGCCTGATGTGGACCTGCAATGCAGAAAATAATAAGTATAATGATTTTTAATACATTTTATTAGTTGGTAAACATGCCATTAACATTTGTAACCTTGAATTTAAAAAAAATTTTTGTGGTTGTGTTTCTGAATTTACTGTTGTGTTTATGAGTTTGCTTTTGTATTTCTGAATTTGCAGTTCTGTTTCTGAATAAATCTGGGAGGACTTTTGCAGACAAACATTTCAATTACTTAATTCTGCAATTTGGCTATCCTGCCAAACACGAGCATATTTAAGAATATGTGTTTGAAAACATAACAAAAACACAGGGTTGCTACTAAGGCAAGCCTCAACAATAATGGTTGCATTTTTCATCTAGCAATGATGCTGAAATGAATATGCGCTCATCTTCTTGGATCTTTCCACGTGGTTTATTTTGTCTGCAACAAGTAAACTACAGGTTACTGTGGTATAAAGGTTAAAGAGAACCTCCTTTTAACTACCTTTATACCATACATAGCAATCGTTTCTTTACGTAAATGTGACTGTCTGTGCTGAAGTAGAGTAATATTGCATGTACATGATGCATTATTATTCAAGGCATACATGTGTGAATGCTTGAGAAATGACAATTTTGTAGTGTGTACCCTCAGAGCTTCCACAGCTATTTGCAATTTATTGTACAGAATTACTAATAAATAAGACCCCAGGCCATATTGGTCCTCCTAATGCTGTGGTGGAAGACTATAGCATATAAGTCTGAAGAACATGACAAACCACTTCTGGCTGCCTAGGAGAGAGTCATGCACAAACAATGGACCAATACACAGAGGTGACAGAAGCATCCATCTCCTACAGTACACACATAAAAACGTAGAAAAAGAAACAATAATAACTACAATTAAAAATCAACTTTTACATAGTTTTACAGGCAATGGCTGGATGATTAGGCTTTATTAAGGACAAGTTGGTTATTGATTACACGTCTTCATTAGCAGCCTGGCCTACTTAAATGTTGGTGTCATGTAACTGATAAGGTCACCAGACTCAAAGAGACAGGAGAGCCTAATTAAAAACCAAACAAAGGACAGCACTGCACACACATGAGAAAGAGAAACTAAGCAAACAAAAAAATTGCTGTCCATAAAGCTCAATGCTTGTCATGCATAAGGAAAAAGAATTGCAAATTATGGCTGTATGAATGTGAATGTAGGGAGGTGCTGAATCACTGAGGTTTTCATTAGTAAACTGGTAGGGTAGTTTAAACTACTGAATAATTCCTTAATCCTTATGAATACATGCCTCATATGACTGTTTTTTGGGGGGTTTTTTTTTTTGTTCTTTTGAGTAGTCTTCCAGTCAGTTCACTGTTATAAGTCAATGGGCTTAGGGGAGGCAAGCCTCTGCTGTAACTTTACCTGCGGGTGTCTCTGTTGGACAGTGTTACTTTATAAAAACGAGTGACTTTTATACTTTTACTGTCATTTTTAGTAATATTTGTGTCGTTTTATTTTTGCATTATCGATTATTTTCTCAACAAATTTTTTGACACTGCCTCCCTTGCCTCATTGGAGGAAACGCCCGTGGTATATATATATATATCCAATAAACCTTTCTTTCAACAATCACGGCACAATGAAAATGGTCGTTTTTTATATATATATATATATATATATATATATATATATATATATATATATATATATATATATATATATATATATATATATACTGGAATGCTCACAGTCAGCATTCCAATTCATTCCCAAAGTGATCACTGTGGTTGAATGCTCTGTGCAGGCCATTCAAATTCAAGCACACAAACCATGACTTGGGAACCCATGAAAGGTTTACTTCTGACGATGATGATGATGTTGATGATGAAGTTTGTGTTTGGTGAGGGACAATTATACAATCAGATGTCAGTTGTTTTATTGTGTCATTTGCCTGCGAGTCAGAGAATAATCAAGGTTTATAAAATCATGGCTAGCATGGTTGTCATGGTAATAATGCTCAGAGATGGAATAGCTTTTCTCTGAGCTGTCTGGTCAGTATTTCTCCCAGCTGGCCAGCCATTACAGTACTTTTCTTCACTCTTTCCTTTTGTAAAGAGTGATTTTTAAGGAGTCATATGAATTTGGAGCTTGAAACTCTTTTTTTCTTCTGAAAGCTCCACTGTGGTATCATTAAAGTGGGACAGCACACCAGGACACTCACCTATAATGGCACACAGTGGAGGCACATCACTTTGTGGTGATGCTATGGCTGCCCCCACTGGCTCCTGCAAATCATGCTGAAGCATTTGATGGATGCTGGTCTATTTTGGAGCCCTGAGGTCTGGTCAATAGCTTTTTAACCATTAAATTTAGGCTATGGGCTACACAGATAGAATGTAAAGTTGTAGCTGTCATTAGCAAGATATCACATTCAGGGCAGTATCAATCAAAAATAACCCCACATATATATATGAGGGAGTCTTTTATAGAAAATTCTCCTACAAAATTTTCCTGCTGTAAGAATTTGCGAATTCCCAACAACACCATATTTAAATTGATGCTGCCATCAACAAAGTGACAGCCTACCACTGCAGAGATGTAAATATTTATTGAGGACCACATATCTGCAGTGAGGCTCACTGCAGGCACTTACTGAAGTCGCCTCCATGGTCTTGTAGTTATTTGGCCTCCACCATGACTTTAAGTGCCTGATGACAGATTCTCTAAATCCTTCACCTTCAATCAGGGTGAATGGCTGGGTGTCTTTTTCAACCATGTTCAATAGGGCTGCTTCAAGCTCCTGGTTTCTGGCCCCTAGTATAAAGTCCAAAGTGCAAATTCGCTCACTCACTGACTTTCGATTTATCTGGTGGATCCAGAGGCTGTCCTGGGAACACCGGGCGTGAAGCAAGAACACACCTGGATGGGGGCAAACTGTCATTCAGAATAATATTTTTCATAATAATTCTGACATTGATTAAAAAAATTTAAAAATAAATGGTATTTTATCCTTATTTTTGTATGAAAGAGCGAAAGAGAGAGTGAGAGTTTCTTCTATTGATTCTTCTGTAAAATCTTTCAATTTCCACATGCTTGTTAGTTTTCTTGTGGCATTTGGGTTCCATCAGTTACTCCAACGAGCCCTGAGAAGCAGACATGCACATATTTTTCATTATTTCCTGCCGAATGGTAGCAAAATGTGTGAATCCTGTCTCAACTGTAAGTCACTTTGGTTAAAAGCATCAGTCAAATGAGATAAATGTAAATGTTAAAAAAAAAAAAAAAAAAAAAAAAAAAGGAATGTTTGTTGGATTGACTTGTACCGAATAATCCCAAATCATGTCTGCTACACTGTTGCAACTTCCACAATCACACTGCCACTAAGAAATGTCTGGCAGTGTGACAATACCTTTAAAATCCACTGATAGCATGTACAATCATGTCTTCCCAAGATTTGTAACAACAAATATATCACTAAACCCATTCATTATCATTAAGGCTCTGCATCTGATTGCAGTCATTTGGACAACTCTAACCCACCTCTACCTTACCTCTCTTATGTATTCATAGAGTTATGCGTACGCATGTTTGAGCAATTATCAGCCATTTCCTAGAGGTTTGATGAGTAGAGGATCTGCTCTTTACATTTATGGATAGGGAATAGAGGTGCTGCATGAATAGCTATGAATTTACCAGACTCACTCATCATTAATAATTGCGTGATTGCTAGCAGTCGCAATATCGTGAATTTGGAAGTAAACAGAATCATCTTACCCGGTTATTTCCCACCAAATCCTGTGAATTTTAGATGCTTATTTAAGTTGCTTCAAACTACCGTGTAATTACCTTCATGATTCAAATGCTTTTAACTTCATTACCACCTTATATCTGTACTATCTACCAAGATAATAAAAATATATTATGAGACATAACAGCTTAGGATTCCAACAAAATTCTGTGCCAAAAAGAGAGCAAGAGTTATGCATTAATGATGTGTAACAGCACAAGCTCTGTGTTCAATGTGCTGGTGACACAGGGAAAATGTGTGCAGTGAGTTTGAACATCTGTGGGTCTGAGTGATGACATTTTGTGCAGGTAATGAGGTAGACTAAAGGCCAGGGTAGCATGATGAAAGGAAAAGCTGGATTACCACATGGATGAGAGGGACACTTAGTGTCAAGGAGGACAGCCCTCACATAGAGGAGCCTATACAGGAGAGACCCAAAAACCATGTTTCCGTGTGTGTGTGTATCAAGGATGGGTATGTAGTCTACCTACAGTGCCATCCAGAATTGTTGACATTATGAAATTATGAATATTATGAAAATGGACTACTGTATATCACATGCAGTTAGTGATATTTTGAACTTAAACATATAGGGAAGCTGCATAGTTTTACTTAAACATCCCACAAACAGCTTGCTGTTATGGAGGTGTTATAGGAGATTGTTTTTCTGTGTCTACTATATGTTCTTTTCCCTAGGATGGGGGACGAAAACTGGATTTTACATGTGTGTGGCCTCATATTTATAGCACAGAAGCAGGAAATATTCAAAGGCACTCTTGGCTGGATATGTTTTGGTTTGTGAACTATTCTGATGTTGACAGCCCTGGCACCGCCTCACACTGACATGTAAAAATCCAGCAGTCCTGCTGTGCTGAGAACTGTCTCCCACCTAAATAATATCTGGTCAATGGTGTTCTCGTTGTTGGATGGAGTAGAATACAGGTGTCAAACTCAGTGCTTAGTGGGCCTCAGCTCTGCAGCGATTATCATTTTCTCAGCATGAAGTCATTGTGAAATAGGTGATGAGCTGAGGTGGGTTAAATGAGGTAGAATGCAAAACTCTGCAAATTGTGTAGCAACGGATGAGCTACAATCAGTAATTTTATATCTACAAAATGTACCTATAGGATAGGTATTACCGAGGAAATGGCAAAAGTTTTTCTCTGACTTAGTAAAGTGAGTTTCCTTTAATGAACCATGACACACACAATGTAATTGCAATGGCAATAAGAATGTCAATGCAGAACGTGATCAGACTGTCAGCAAGAACAGTCTGGGACTGGCACGCACTGGTCTACATTCATTCATCATCAGTACCTGCTTTATCCTGGTCAGGGATATGGTGCGTCCAGAGCCTTTACCAGGAACAATGGATGTGACATGGGATTACACCCTGGATGGGATGCCAGTCCATTGCAGCACTGCTATGACAACTTCACACCAAAAAAATAGCCAAAGTAGCCATCATCACAACTGTCACTATTTAGAATCAGCTATTTACAGTACTGGCAGTTTAAACATTTTGACATGTACAGTAAGTGAACTTTTTAAAACAAAAATGGAGTTTCAACATAAAAATAAGTTGTCACAATAAAGTCACTTTTGCAATCAAATCACAAAATGCTTACTTGAAATACACCAAATATCAAGAGCAGTGTGTCCAAACTCTGGCCCTTGAATACCTCTGCACTACATATTTTAACACACATAATATGTTCAGGACAAGGATACTCCAGGACCAGGGTTGAGAAAGGGTTGAGAGATAAAGATTGAACTTTACGGTCACAACCAGAAACATCTGGTCTATGAAGAAAAATGCCCCATCCTACTGTTAAACACATAGATCGATCTCTATCTTTAAGGGTGTTAGGCAAAGAATTTGTAACCAGGAGGCTTATTTTTTTTTAAAGTGGGCAGCTTTAGAATCCGAAAGAATCCAGAGACTTATATGCAGCTACTACAAAACTACCTTACCTTTACTGATGCTTGAAGGAGCAAAAATTATCTTATGCAACAAATGTTATTTTGAATAATTTTTGAATGTGATTGCTGAAGCGGCATGGTTGAGCGCAGGTTTGTGAATGGAGAGCGGAGCTGGAGAAAGTGATTACACACCTGTGCGGAATGTGGCTAATGAATATTCTGTGTTTCAGTGAGTGGTGGCAAGGATAGAGAGGGGAAAGATGAGATCCGAGAGAGAGAGAGCTGAGCAGCACAGAGCCGTGTGTGTGCCTTATGTATAAGTACACTGAAAAGAGAAAGTAAAAAGAACAAGAATAAAGAGCCTGTTTGAGTTGTTATGTTCTCGACCCAACCCAGGGGAAGTGTCACACTGGTGCCAAAACCTGGGAAGTGAGAAAGATCCACTGCCATGGGGTCCTCGCCACTAGCCAAAATCTCACTGGCCCTCACTGGCCACCACCATACTTAACATCAGGCCCTCCTCAAGCTGTTCCAGGAGCAGCTTCCACCGCAGGCATGCCCCACATCACTCTGTCAAAGATGGGACTGCAGGATGAACCAGAAGCCTTCGTCGAACTTTTTTAGCGTGCAGCAGAAGCTTGGGGCTGGCTTGACTTGCAGAGGGCGGTCCGCTTGCTGCCGCTACTGTCAGGGGAAGCCCAGCTCATGGCCCAACAGCTTCCACTTACAAACCTGCTGGAGTAACTGGACCTGAAGCAGGCGATATTGCAATGGGTTGGCCGCACCCCCGAACAGCACCACCAGAGCTTCCACTTGCCACCTGTTTACATTCATTCAGCAGCTCTGAGACACCTGTTGAAGGTGGCTGCTGGCAGAGGAGCGTGGCTCCAAAGAAATAGTCGACCTCGTGGTGCTAGAGCAGTTCGTTGCCCAGCAACCAGAGGGGATGGTGGAATGGGTCCAGTGCCACCGTCCAGTGTCGCTAGACGAGGCGGTCCTGGGGACAAATTGGCAGGGTTTCAGGCATTAGCAAGAGAAATATTTGTAGATGGGTCCTGCAGTAGCGGGGGACAATGTGGGAGGTGTGCCGCATTGGCTGGGGAGGCGGTGCCAGGGCCATCGATGTCAGCTTGCTCAGAGGTGTCACAGTGATGATAATTTATCTTCTGCTATTTATATAAATATATTCTTAAGGTATTTAATAGATGAAAACATTTAATTATGCTGTTTGATTATATTAATACAGGGCAGTCTGTATGTAACTAGGCAGTGAAACCTTTTGAGACTAAGCCACCATGAGACCTCATTCCACTGAAAGATTAAAGGGAAGCAAATTAATATATAAGCATATATTTCACTGTTCTAAAATGCAACAGAGGTTGAAGTACTGGTTATTACATGTGACTTTTCATCAAAAGCATCTTGCACTGTTACACAAACCATGCCCCATAAAATGTTTTCCATTTTGTTAATTCACTTATCTTGTTCAGAGACTTGCAAAAAATACATTAAGTTCAAAGAACATCACTAAGACTTATAACTCACTAAGGCAACATAAGAAAACATGACAGCTGCAAAAGATAAGAAAAACTAATGCAAACTGTAACTATGTTTTACAATGATCTAAGCTTTTTTAGTTTGGTATAATTGGAATTCTCTTGAAAATGTAGGTCAATAATGTCCTTAGTCTGAAGAGAAGCATGGGACTCTACTGCCTGAAGGGCTGAAGCTGAAATATGGCTTGCTACTGCCTGAAGAGCTAATGCTACAATATGGCCTGCTAAATTAGAAAAATAAAACCCAACAAAGAAATAAATAGGCAAATATTGACTATAATTATAATATGATATAACCTAATATAACCCAATAGTAGTTATGGAAAAAATAATAATACGTACATACTTTTTAAGAAGTGTTTCATACAAGCACTTCATGGTTGAAAACGCAGCATGTCAAGAGAATGCTTGGCCAACTTTTTCCTAGCATCATAATATGTGCTTGGAAAGTATTTTTGCCTTGCATCCTACATGCATTCAGGAAGAGACAGGAGTCAGAGCTAGAGGTAGCAGAGCTGAAGATGTTGAGGTTCTCTTTGGGAGTGACAAGGTTGGACAGGATTAGGAACGAGTACATCAGAGGGAAAGCTCATGTTGGACGTTTGGGGGACAAAGTTAGGGAGGCCAGATTAAGATGGTTTGGACATGTTCAGAGGAGGGAGAGGGAGTATATTGGTAGGAGAATGTTGGACATGGAGCTGCCAGGCAGGAGGCGAAGAGGAAGGCCAAAGAGGAGGTATATGGAGGTAATAAATGAGGATATGAAGCTAGTGGGTGCAAGTATTGAGGATACAGAAGATAGGGATAGGTGGAGAGTGATGATTCGCTGTGGCGACCCCTGAAGGGAAAAGCCGAAAGAAGAAGAAGATCTTACATGCATTCACCAGCAATGGGTAGTAGCATAGAGCGCACAGTTTATCTGAACACCAACTGCAGTGTGTGATTTAGGTTATCCTCTATATTACTCATAACAGGCAGTTATGTAGATTAGTGTTTCTTAATCTTGCTCCTAGTCACCCACAGCACTGCACTATTTAAAATATTCACTGCCTTAAAACACGTGATCCAGCTTATGTAGGGTTTGATAATTAGTTGATGAGTAGACTTTGCAGTGCTGTGGACTGCCAGGAGCAAGATTAAGAAACAGGTGCTGTAAATCAAAATATACTTGTAGTGAGTTATACTGTAGACAAGGCGATGCTGCACTACATAATAAATTAAGATGTGCATTAGAATAGAAATAAAGTATAAGTATACTTTTTCTGTGGAAATAAAAAATTGTGTCTGAAGTGTTAAAAGCTTGGGCAATATTGTGACATCATCGGCTAATTACTGTGCACAAAAGCACTTGACTATTAATGCCTGTGAATAATTCTACCATATTAAGCCAGACTTTAATTAAAAAATCTTTACAGAAGAAGTAAATACTGTAAAACTGCCACATACAAAGTTAAAATATGTCACATGCCTGCTATAGAGATAAAAATGTAAATATAAATATAGCTTGCTTGATTGAAAAACCCATAGCAATAGTGGTTAGGACGTTTGCCTTGCACTTCCAGGGCTGGGGGTTTGATTCCTGCCTCCACCCTACATGCGTGGAGTTTGCATGTTCTCCCTGAACTTTGGGGCTTCTTCTGGGTATTCTGGTTTCCTCTTCCAGTCCAATGACATGTGTTGTAGACTGATTGGCATCTCTAAAATTGTGTGAATATGTGTGAAGTTGTGCCCTGTGATGGGTTGGCACCCCATCCAGGGTGTCCTCTGCCTGGGGTTGGCACCTGGGATAGGCTGCAGGCTCCCTGAGAATCTGTGTAGGATAAGTGGTACAGAAAAAAGATGGATGGATATTTAATGCATGCCAGCCATTTATGATTCTAGAATTGTACATTTAAAGAACCTATAGGAAACTAGGTAACTAGCCAGCTAGCACCTCACTGTAATTACCAAGCTAGCAAAAAGCATATACAATAATTCCAGCTATTCTGAAGGTAAACCTCAGAGCTGCATTATATTGACTGTGCAAATCCATGACTCCAGCATTTTGGTATACTTTTCTAAGCTAAGTTGCCCATCTAACCACATTTAGCAAGCCAACATTAGCCATTTATCCAAGCCTAAAGAAGTAAAAGGGAAAAAAAAAGCCAAGTACAACTTCCTAAACATTTGAACAATCATAACATAAACTAATATTGTTACTTAACAAAAAATCAGAATAATAAAATTACTTAGTTTTTGCTAATTCATAAAAAATCATAATGAATCATCATAAGAATCATCCACTTATCAGCTCTTATAACAGAAAACAGCGATTCCATATGGCAGATGTTTTCATAGTGAAGCTGTGTTGAAGAAAAGGGGGGAGGGGGTGTGGCTGACAAGTTTTTAAAAAAAATACAATTTACAGTTTACAAAAAAATTACATTTTACAACCTCATTTTTTAAGAAAAACACTCAAAACAAAGAACAAAACATAGTACACAGTGTATATACAGTATCTTATTCCTGCTTAGATGTACAGTCTTACTTTGTGTTTTAGTTCCTGGCACATGGGAAACAATTACCACTTATTATGGCCTACTTTTGAAAGCAAAACTAAAAACTTAAAATAAATATAGTTTGACAGTTTTAACATGGCTGTTACTAAAATAGCTACTATCATATTGTTAAGGGCATTGGACTAGACAACTGCAATCTAGGAATGGCATGGAGAGGAAAAGTCATTACAGAGGAGCTTTCTGAAGCATTTTTGAGCAGTCATCATTCATTCTCCAGATCACAAAGGAAGTGGTGAGAGGCTACTGAACATTATTCAGTAAGAGCAATGTCTCCGATTTTGTCCTTAACTTTTACACTCTTGCCGCTATCAATGCCTGAAAATGTGAAAATGCTCAGACTAGATTAGAATGCAGAAATATAATGGGCTTCTACAAATGTCAGTTAGACTTGACCATCTTCCACAAGCACTTGTAGGAACATCTACATTATTCATGACTTGGGAGACAGCAGTCTCTAACTCAGTCATGCAACATAAGTGTTCTTCTAACAGCATGTTTTGTTTAAAAAAAAAAATCAAAAGGCAATGACCTTTTGGTGACTTCTCAATTTAATTTGTATTCATATTTATATCCAGACTTACAGGAGCAGTGAAAATTTCACTATGCGGGACATGACATCAGCACATCAGCACATTTTTGCTTAAGTTACCAAACTCAGCCCATTTTGTAAATTGTTATGGTGTGCCAGATGTTAATACATACTAATTGTTAGCCAATTCATGTTTTACTGTATATATATGTACAGTATATGAACCTTTGAAAAAAACTTGTCCACAGAATCATTTATGCCACCACTCTGAAAGATAGGTGAAATGAGCCCATAATGCATGGGTAGAAAACATGAAAATTATGAACAGGAATGTATTTTGTATTTGCATGACTAGTGAAGAAAATTATCTCCTAGCAAAATTAATAAGGAAATTAAAAGGATTAATTACAATTTATCTAATTAGTCTCAGGTCAACTGTTATAGTTCTGGTCATTGCAAAGGGAGAGGGGCATCGATTAATTTCTTTGTATTCATTTTAACTTGAACCACATTGTTTTCTGTATCAGAGAGTCATAAAATGATTGCATACAAATTTAAGGCATACTGTGCTTGTCAACTCAACTCCCACATCTAATGTGAACTCAGTTTCCGAGAACACATTGCTTCCTACAAACATGGCCGCCCCGGACTACACTTCCCAAAACACACAAACTCTGTCACGTTCACAGTCTCTGGCCTTTTAATCATGCACACCTGTTCACAATCACACTTGCACCTATATAAGCAGACCATGGACATTCAGTCAGTTGCCAAGTAATGCTCTGTGGCCCCAGGTACCAATTTCCGTATAATTAAAAGTCAGAGATGATAAATGTGTTTTTAAAAAGTTGAAGCTGCTCTGACATGCAGAGGTAAGCTGTTACGAAGCTTAGGGCCAGCTATACTAAAGGCATGGTCACCCCAAGCTTAAATCTGGACCTGGGAACAGTTAAGAGCAGCTACATGGCCAAAAGTTTGTGAACATCTTACCATCACATCGCTCTTCCCCTAAACTATTGCTACAACATTAGAAGCACACAACTGTATAGGATGACTTTGTATGCTGTAGCATTACAATTTCCCTTCACTGGAACTAAGAGGTCCAAACCTGTTCCAGCATGACAATGCCCCTGTGCACAAAACAAGCTCCATGAAGACATGGTGTGTCAAGTTTGGAGTGGAAGAACGTGAGTGGCCTGCACAGAGCTGTGACCTCATCCCCACTGAACACCTTTGGGATGAACTGGAATACATGCCAGGCCGAATACATGCCAGGCCTCCTCACCCGACATCAGTGCCTGACCTCATTATTGCTCTTGTGACAGAATGGGCAAATCCCCACAGCCACATTCAAAAATCTAGTGGAAAGCCTTCCCAGAAGATTGGAGGCTGTTATAGCTGTAAAGGGAAGGGACAAAATCTGGAATAGGATCTTCAAAAAGCACATATGGGTATGATGGTCCGGTGTCCACAAACGTTTGGCCATATAATGTGCACAACTAGCGAAAAGCAGGTGTGAGTCCAGGAATGAAGTCATCTGCTGAGCCTAGCGTTCATCTCCCTGGGCTCTGGAGTTTCCTCACTTAATGTACGTTCAGCTCCACCTTGGTAAGGGGTTCTCTCATGGAGATGGAGAACTGGATTTGCCTGAACACAAGCCACTTCCACTCTGTTAGCTTTGTGCCTCACCTGCCACTCCATTTTGGAAAACATTCATAGAAAAGTTCACAATGGCAACTAGTGAATGTATTAATTGACTTGTATTAATTAATCCAACCTCTAATCTCCACACGCCTGTATGTAGGCTATAAGGCTCACTCTACATTATGCTTGTCCTCTAGCAATTGTGCTTGTCCTCTAGCAAAACTTGTGGCATGGCGCTCCTCCACTTAGTCATAGAACCAAAGTCATGTACTTAATTTACTGTTCTAGTACCATACATTCCAGACTGACCTGGGGGTTTCCTTCCAGAAATAATACAGACAGTAAATCAAAGTCATCATGTTTTTTTTAACACTTCCTAATGCATTTGCTGGTCATTGGATTCCCTGGACAGCGCTTATTATACAGTAAGTTCTAATAAATTTTTTCTATGGGGAATGATAACCGCTCAACGTATCAATATTAGCTGAACCATGTCCTTCTGAATTCTCCAATCTCCCGGCATATGCCTGCTGTAAGACAGTGCATCCACTCTGGAGTTTATTACTGTGTTTCAGAGAAAGAGAGAGAGAGAGAGAGAGAGAGAGAGAGAGAGAGAGAGAGAGAATTCATTCACTGTGCTATTCTCACCATTTGCAAAGTAATAAGGTCCAAAACAAAATAGAACAAAGAATAATATTTTAATATTGTGTCTAAAAATACATCTCTTCACCATAATCAAAGCAGACAGTTTGAGAGGCTGATTATGTAGATTTTATTATGACAGAGGGTATACGATGCTAAGAGCAGAAGCACAGTGTAGAAAGAAAATACATGAATGCCATACCCCAATATATATCATATTTTTATTATAAAATACTACATACTGAATTGGTTAAGGAAAAATCAAGAAGGCTCAAACACTAGACTCTCATTTCTCATCTTATTAAGCATTCTTATTTTTTGTTTAAGAATCATCAGCAGCAAAGCTATTCTTATAGAAGCTATTCTTATCTTTTAAATGTCTTTTTTGTTCACTTTTGTGTGTTGTAACATTCTACTGGAAAAATGCACAAACTTTTTTGCAAACTGTGCCATGAAGATCAGATATCTGCCATCAGTATCAGTATCCATACATACAATTACACAGCAAGATATTCTTGGACAAGAAGATTTGAGTGAAAAAGAAAACTTTGTGTGAAAGTCAGCAAGCCACCATGAGAACATTTTTCAAGGCTATTTTGTGCACTGTAGCCATGTCAACCTACACTTTACATATTTGTGGACCTCATCAGTGACAGCTATGCAATGTGTACTTTCCTTCTGTTTTTGTTCCATATTATCATATAGGGCACATTCACACCTACCTTGTTTGCTGTGCACCTATCAGACGTTTCCTCACTTCGGTCTGCTTTGACATATGTGAACACTCCACTTGCACCCAGATGAGCACCTAACTGAACCCTGGTCTGCCAAAAAATCAGGAGTCTTGGTCCTCATCCAGTTTATTATTGGTGAGAACACAAATAAATTATTGTCCACAAGACAATTACATGAAACAGACAAAGCGCTTAGCACTACAATAAAGATTTCAATATTTTTTGTTTATTTTTGAAGTGAAAAGAAGTAAGCACTTCCACAGTAGACTATTTAAAATTATAATATTTTCTGTAAATGTTAATGCACGGTTACTTTATATTTATATTATATTCTATATATAGAAAAAAGTAATAGTTACAGCACGTGCAAAAGTTTATCTAACTCTTCAAACCCTGTGCTAACACTCAGCAGCCACTGGCACATCTAAGCAGCTGACTGAGGATCTGAAAATGAAGCTAACTGATGCCTACAAAGCAGAAAATGGCTATAAAAAGCATCATATCAAAGCGTTTCCAGCTCACAATGTCCACTGTCCAAAGTTAAGAAATGGCAGTTAAGGGGAACTGTGGAAGTCCAGGCATGGTCTGGAAGACCAAGACAACTCTCAGATAGAACTGACTGTATGCTGGGCAGAAAGGAAAAGCAAACTCCCCAAATGACAGTAAGGACCTGCAGAAAGATTTAGCTGACCCAGGAGTGGTGGTGCAACTGGGAAGCACTGTTGGCACAAACATGATCTGCATGGAAGAGTCATCAGAAAGAAAGCTAACCTGTGCACTCATCACAAAAGTCAATGTCTGAAGTATGCAAAAGTGTAGATAAGTCTGATGCATTTTTGGAAACAAGGGCTGAGGACTGATGAAGTAACAATGGAACCCTTATGGCCACAATCAACAAATGTATGTTTGGGGACAACAAAGGAGTAGCATTTGATGAAAAGAACACCTTACCAACTGTTAAGGGCAGTGGCAGCTCAGTGGCTAAGACGTTGGGCTACTGATTGGAAGGTCATGAGTTCAATCCGCAGCACTGCCAAGCTGCCACTGCTGGGCCCTTGAGCAAGGCCCTCAACTGCTCAGTTGTATAAATGAGATAAATGTAAGTCGCTCTGGATAAGGGCATCTGCCAAATGCCGTAAATGTTAAGCAAGGGGTTGGACCTATTTTGATTTTTCGGGTTACACAGGAAACATTGCACAGGTAAGCAAATGTGACATAGTCAGTCAAGAAACTGAAAAGAGACTGGCTTCTACAGCAGGACAATGATCCAAAACATACCTTAAAATGGCCTTCGCAGTCCCCTGACTTGTACAACAAAAAAAAATAATAATCTTAAACATGCCATGCATGCAAGATGATCCACTCCTATCTGAACACAAAACGTGTTTACAAACTGTGATATATGCCAAAGGGTGTGTTGCTAAGTACTGACTTAGTTTTGTGTCCAAAGTCTTCATAAAAACAAGATTAGCTTATTTGCTCATGACTACCTTTTATACACATGGCTTAGCAAACTGTCACCCGTGTAAGCTATATGATTACTCAACTTATTGTTTAATCTAAAGCAAGTTAGCCAGATGAGTATTTCAGACTATCTTTGAAAAAACTCAAAAAATGTACAATATTATGCACAATATTACATACATTATTACATTCTTTACATACAAATCAACATTATTTACAAGAACTCAAAGAGGCAAAGTCTTAGATTCGCAAAGCACCCCCTTAATGCTTCTTAAATGTTATTATATTTATAGTTGCTAAGTGCTGGTATAAATTGAAGCGTAAAGATGTCACTGCTTCTTATTCACATAGTCAATTTAGTGATTTTCATGACATGTTTAGACTTAAGTGAATAGTTGAGCGAATAGTACTAATGGTCCTGCTCATGCGAACTCTACAAAAAGGGTGTTTAACTATCTTCTTATCCTATTTAATGATAAGAAGAAGAAGAAGAAGAAGAAGAAGAAGAAGGAGAAAAAGTTTAAGAACATCATGTTGGGTCAATAAAAACTGAGTACAGGTAAATAAGAACCAATAAATGTGTGCACTAAATTACACATGAAGTAGGCTACACTTAGAATAAGGCAAACATATGTATTATCTTTTTTTATTCAAATAGTGTAGTCAGCTGTGGGCCACAAAGCAGTCAAATGAAAGCTTGGTATGTTGATATACATCACGTGTCTGCATTGGTATTTGAATGCTCCGTTAACCATTCGAAGCATCATATTGGAATACTGAAATCATTATTCTGTTGTTAGTTATGCTCGCTGTCCACATTTCAGATCAAATATGAAGCTCATGGGGCAAAAGTGAGATAATACATTTCCAATAATGTTCAGTACACCTCTATTAAGTGTCCTAAACTACAGTGAACATAAATCAAGTATCTTTAGTTTAAAGAAACCCATTTTAAATAATAAGTAGCTGCATGGCACGTCATAGCCACTCTGCAAAGCTTTTAACTTTACACCAGAGGGCTGCTCTGACATGGTGCATCCATTTCTCCTTTTGTTTATTGGTTTAGTAAATGAAAATTGCAAATATCTGTACTGCCAGATTATTATCATACATATCAACATACATTGCTACTGTTATCACATAATGTTCATTCCAATGAGATTCCAATGAGATTTTCACTCCTAAACTCAGTTGCAGTTAAACTTTAACCAAGTTTAACTAACGCCAGAGCATACACTGTTAAAGCAGAGCTTTAAGCAAAGCATGAGCAATGAGTAAACACATGCACTGCCACTATAGAAGGAAAGTTTAATTGCAGTGGAAATACTACACTTGAGTACACGACATGAAATATGTTCCCCTCTCCTGTTTAACTTAATATCTGTTAATTACTCTTACAGATACTCAAATATTAAAATTAGCCAGAAGACACATGCCTAATATACATTATTATGTATTAATAAAATAATAATAAATAATTAAATAATAAAACATTATGTAAATGTTTTATTTTCTTCTATGAGACAGGGTTGTATAGATACAGCTACATCATTAGGGTAAATTTCAGAGCCTGAAAGTTGGTTATGGCTCTATCTAGAGAATAAATGCTCTATCAAGTACTCTAAAGGGTTCTTCAGCCTTCAGGGGAAACCACTAAAGGTTATATGTATAATCCTACAACATAGGATAACCCTTCCAGACAGCAGAACCCTTTCCTGAATAGCACCCCTTTACAAAACTCGTTGCATTAACCACACACAGAAACGTTCAGAAACTCTTTTAAAGAGCATGAGTATTGGGTGATCAGACGGTTCTATACACTTACTGTATACTCAATTAGAGCCAGAGTTGGCCTAGTACTGTTCCATCTGTCTCATGCTACACCACTACCAACTCATCCATGTGCAGATATTATCTAGAACCCTCCTTCGGTTATCCAAAGGTTGAGAATCATTAAAGGTTCTATGTAGAACCCTACAACAGAGTATTTCTCTATCAGAAATGGCTCCAAAGGAAGCTAAGAATGCTTAACTATACAAAGAACCCCTTAAAGACTGCTTCATAAGTCCATTGTCAACATGCTCACACCACTTCAGATCCAGAGGAATTTACACAAACCATATGATAAGAATGATTATGAAGGGTTAGGGTTATAATTAGGAGCAGAGTTAGCATTTTATTAACTTTACTGTACTTTCTTTGTGTGGAATCCAATAAAATTACTCTCACTTGTTAGGCTTGCTTGCTTGCACATGCTCTATTCAATCAAGTGACAGAATACCAATAATTCTGTGAATAGTAGGTCTGAATTTACTATGCAGTGGTCTAGGCAGTGTTCTAGGTAATGGAATAATGGACTAGCCAGAGCCCATAAGGGACCTGAGCCCGCAGATCTTGCCCCTACACGGAACCCACAAACTCATGGAACCTCTCCTGTGCCGATACATGATGTAAATAGGCCTTTTTGCACCTTTTTTTTCTTAATAATTTTCAGTTTTGTGAGAATTCAAAATGATCAAAAACAGGTGGGTGGACTATAGTCTCAAAGATGCACTGCAGGTAAAACTTCTGTTCTGTATATCATAATGAATAAATACAAACATTTATTGAGCTTCTGCAGACCCTTTTTTTTTTGTAAGCCTAAGCATTTCTCATTCCCAGTGGGAACAGCTCTTTATCTCTGGTACAAAGGGGAAAATTTGCAAATGTAGAGTGCCTCTCCCCAGGGCACCAATTAAAACTTCCTTTGGCGATGAGGTAGCTTGAATACCATCTTCCTACTTCTTTTCCTACTCTTTCTCCTAAACCAGCACAGTAGCTGTGTTTATTACACTGGTCATAAAGAGGACCTCACTATTAGTCATGCATTAGGAAAAGATTACTGAGTAATTACATATTCATAACTAGGCAATCATTGCAATGTGCTTTGTGTAAATTTAGCCACAGAATGGTTTATTACATATACTGCACTTCAACAAGATTCAATACACAGAAACTGGCGAATAACTAATATATTGACCAATATCATAATTTAGGAGAAACAAACCCATAATCCTTACCATAATCTTAACCATTCATACCTTTTTGTAAGAAATTTGTGAACTTTCAATCATAAGTCCATGTTAGATTTGTTGCCATGTTAATAAAGCCAGTGTCATAATATGTCATGATATGCCTCACAATGAAAATTACCATTTTAAAATAATTATCATCATGAACTTATATCATCATGAAGCTCACTGGCAGGACAAAATCCAAAGACTGATGAACATTAGTACCACGGATTCCAAGGAGGGTACTTTATGTATGGCATACGACAACCTGGAAAATAACCATGCACAGTCTGCTAAAGAGATGGCAACCCAAGGATACAGACCACAGGTGAAGTGTCAAAGTCCTGCAATGAGATCTGCCGTCAATGCAGATCTGAGTAAGATCCTGGAAAGGCTCCAAGGAACTGTCGTATAGAAACTTGGGAAAATGAGTAACCTAATTTATAACTATGGGGCAGAAAGGTCTGGTGTACAAGAGCCAAAGAGGAAAAAAAAAACAATGGCAATCAGATCTAGTAAGCAACAAGGGAGTGAAAGACTCATCAAGGAGAGAAGGATCTTGAGAAAGTAGTGGAAGAAGGCTACTCTGTATGAGAAAGAGGGCATCAGCCTTCTTCAAGCAGGCCAGAAGGAGTACCTGGCATTTGGCATTTGGCAGACACCCTTAAGGTTACATAGAGCAGAGAACCTCAGGTTTATGATGCAAGATGAAAGAGAAGGTTAGAATATCTAACAATGAGGATCCCTTTAAATTTGTACATTTTCACAAAGAAAACAAATAGTCACTCAAAAGCGTCAAAGAGGGAGCTGGAGAACCATTTGAAGGCAAATCCGGGCAGAAGATACTTCCACTACAATCCTGGTCTCTGGACTGGAATAATGGCAGGATGCACTACACCGTATGCAACCACCATATTCACCAAACGATTGCTGGAAAAGCTTCATTTGAACATAACATGGGCATGAATGAAGGTCATGAAGGTCTAAAGTAACAGGTAAGAGCTCAGAGCAGTTTTACAACAAAAGCTTCAAGGGCGCAAAACAAAGTAAGCAACAAGAACAAAGTAAGCAAACCAAAGTAAACAACAAGCCTCTAACAACTCTATACCCAAGAAGTCAATAAGCTGGAGAGAACACTCAGTTCATACATCAAGAAATGGACTGTCACAGCAACATTCAGAGGCTCTGTAGACTCATCGACTACTAGGCTTTTAAAAGGGATGGGAGTCCAGGGACAGGCCCTCCAACAGAGTATGCAGTCTCTGAAGCTGCAAAGTCAGCTAGTAAGTGTCTTGGGCTAAAAAAATGACTAGAAAAAAAATGACGTTATCATCAAGGAACAGGAGGGGTACACGAGCATATGTCATTTTCGTCACCATGGGAACAGCAACATAGGTATTCAGACCTACAACGTAATTACAGACTTACCGGCTACTTGGACAGTTGCGTGGGAGATGAGCATGCAAGGCATAGTGTGCCAAAAACAGAAGTCTGCCTTAGTTACGCATGCACAATTCTGACCTTGAACTTAAGCACATTTTCTTGAGCAAGAAGCAGTATTATTTCCTATACCAATGTCTGAAAATTTGGCGTAACCACAATATTTCACCCGGAAACACATTTCAGGTGCTAATATATGAACGAGAAAATGGCAAGCATTCAAATAAACATCTAATAAGAGTCTAGTATATTTCCAAAATATTGCTGCATAAATATTCCTAGTTGTATTTATATTTTATATATCGTGCAATGACATACACTATATGTGCTCTACCCCCCTTTGCTGCTATAACAGCTTTCACTCTTATGGGAGTGGAACGTGACACTGGGGATTTGTGCCCATTCAGGCACAAGAGCTTTAGTGAAGTCAGGCATTGTTGTTCAGCAAGAAGGCCTGATTCACAGTCAGCATCCCAATTCATCCCAAAGGTATTCAAAGGGATTGAGGTCAGGGCAGGGCTCTGTGCAGACCACTCGACTTCTTCCACACCAGCCTTGGCAAACCATGTCTTTATTGACCTCAGTTTGTGCACAGGGGCATTGTAATGCTGGAACAGGTCCGGACTGGGCCCCTTAGTTCCAAATCCTAATGTTATAGTAAACAAAAACATTCAAGACAATTGTGCGCTTCCAGCTTTGTGGAAACAATTTGGGGAAGGCTCACATATGGGTGTGATGGTCAGGTGTCCACATACTTTTGGCCATATAGTGTAGATAATTTTAACACAATATGATGTGGCAATAAGATGCTAAATAGAAGTCATGTAAGTCAATTGTAAGAGCAATGTAGGTTACTTTTTCATTCTTTCAATTGACAGTTTTGAGTTGCCTGTTTAATAAAATGATGCCCATGTTTTGGTTAATTCGATATGGACTTCTGTAAAGAAAACATTCCCACAGTTTAAAGAATAAGATTTAAATCTCACTGCTTTAAGAATATACTGTAAGCACATTTGCTACGCCAACAGCTCACTTTAAATAAGTGTAGTTCATCTCTCTGATGATGATGCTGTCTCCCCGGAGCTCCTTCCTGTGGGAAAAAAGTTCTTTATGACCTTTAAATGGATTATATGTTTAATTAATTAATAATGTCGTGTTTAATATTACCCTGGAATGGTATTCCACAATTTTACACTGCCCAAAACATTAATTGAATTTTATCTTGTACATACTGAACTTGTTTGCACATAATTTTAAGTTCTTGCTGAGTTTTTTTCAAAAGGAAAATGATAAGCTTGTTTCATGCTTACTCTGTCTTCTCAAAGGACACAGTCAGTAGTTCCAGTGCTAACTTGCTTGACTTGTCAAAAGATTCCATCTTCTAACATCCCTGTGTGAATTTCACATAAGAAAATAAACGTAATACACTACATATACAGCACAGTAATACATACTCCTACCCTTAATCAGCTCAACACTGCATGCCTGTAGTACACAATATCACAGGTACAAACAGCAAAAACATGTGGAAGCCCTGACAAAATAAGTTAAACTCAAGATTGTAGGTTTAAACATTGGAGGATATGGAGGTGGAGAGGAAACGTGCAGCCATTCTTTGGTGTGCCCTGGAAGGTTGCAGGTTGCTTGGTACTCAATCTTGGGTGTCCATGAAGAAAAGAGATCACAAAAGTTTTTTTTTTTTTTTTTTAACCACCTGACACAATTGCTCTGGCGAATGTGTTAGTACAATTTGCACACCACATCCACAGCTCTCTCCAACTCGCCTTTCTTCTTTGGTGAACAGCATTTTTAGCCACACTCTGCCATACTGTCAAATATAAGGGTTCGAACCAATTATTGGACTTCTAGTCTGGCAGGGCCGGATGTGATCTCTAACAAGTATCTTGCAGTATCTGGAGAAGTAGCATAGTCCCAAATGAGTTCTCAAAATAGATGTTTAACTAATTTTTGCTTTTCAAAAGACAAAGTTGTTTTTACTGCAGTAAACATCCAACACACATACGTGGTTAAATGGTGTCTTATTTGGCCATCCTGGTTTGACATCCATTTGTAATTGTTTTAAATGTCAGAGCTAGCCTTTGTCCTGGAATGGCAAAACATCTGAACAATTGAAATTCAAGTCATCCAAAAGTAAACATAATTAACACATAACTCCCCAGTTGTAAATAATAATAAGAAAAATTGTCCACATGCCAGTCAAAACCTCAGGAAGTATAAATAGTGCCAAAGGTGTGTTTGTATACTTGGATAGGTGAGCTCGACAGAGAGGAAGAGATAGAGGAAAAGAGAGGCAAACAGTAATAATGAAATACAGGCTAGATTTGATTGACCACATTGTTGTTGCAATGGCTTGCCTCAGTTAAGTAGATCGATTCTTCCAATGTTTTGCCATTCCAGGACAAAGGCTAGCTCTGACATTTAAAACAATTACAAATGGATGTCAAACCAGGATGGCCAAATAAGACACCATTTAACCACGTATGTGTGTTGGATGTTTACTGTAGTGAGTGCAATTGTGTTCTAGATAAGCACATTATACTCCCCATGCTTGATAGAGGCATAACATGTCTATACTAGCAAATAGTGTTTAATGTTTTGGTAAATGAGTGTATGTGCTGGATTCACTCAGCCAGGTACAATATAAAATTCTGGTAACATTTTACAATCAGGATACATAAATAAATGTTATGTAATACAATATTAACAGGAAATTAGTCTATTAAATATTAACTAATGATAGTAATGATAATGAACATTATTTACTGTGTTAGTAAGCAGGTTTTTAAAAAGTAATATTATAGTTCTGTTAATTGATTAGATGCAATTCTCAAAACAGTAGTATTATAGGTTAACAGTTAGAATTTGTCTGGAATTTTAGTAGACTATAGTTAAACTTATTCCCCAAAATACCTGCCAAGTACATTAGATGTGTTTTTATCACACACTTACCAGGTTAATACATAGAACTTTATATTTAGTAATATTAGTATAACATTAACTAATTTGTATAGGACATTGTCACAAAGCAGCTTTGCAGAAATAAATACAATCGAATTAAATTAAATCAAAATAAATTGTAAATGTGTGAATTTATCCCTAATGGGCAAGCCAGAGGTGACAATGGCAAGGAAAAACTCCCTGAGACGAAATGAGGAAGAAACCTTGAGAGGATCCAGACTCAAAAGGGAACCCATCCTCATCTGGGTGATACCAGTGCAATTATAAATAAATCCCTTCTATAACTCTATACTACATTTACAAATAGTGCAATTGTGCAATCAGTAAATTCACTACAGTTTTCACATGAAGTCTGGTTTGTTGAACCTATCCACTGTCCACTGTTGGAGACCTGAGTGAAAAACTGCTGGCATCAACCGCAGCCCCAAAGCCACCACAGCAATCGCGTTCCCAAGTCATCGCAGTACAACTCCCCATATGAGATCCCCAAGCCATCTCCACAGCCCCCAAGTGGCACCATCCCCAGCAATCCCAATGATCTTCAGGCCGTAGCAGCAGCGAGTGCTCCCCAATCTCAATAAATCTTAGTAAATTGGGGGCAGTCGTGGCCTAATGGTCCGAGAGTCAGACTTGTAACCCGAAGGTGAACCCAAAGGTTGTGGGTTCGAGTCTCGGGTCTGGCAGGGATTGTAGGTGGGGGGAGTGAATGACCAGCACTCTCTGCCACCTTCAATACCACGACTGAGGTGAGACCCTTGAGCACCGATTCCCCCAACTTCTCCCCGGGTGCCACAGCTAAAATGGCTGCCCACTGCTCTGGGTGTGTGTTCACAGGTGTGTGTATTCACTACTGTGTGTGTGTGTGTGCGCACTTGGATGGGTTAAATGCAGAGCACAAATTCCGAGTATGGGTCACCGTACTTGGCCACACGTCACTTCACTTTCACTTTCACTAAATCTCAAAAAGACATTCATTATTTAATTAATCCTTCTTTTTAATTAATTATTGTTTCATTCAAACTATTGTAAGGTTGTGTCACAGGCATCAATACGTTGCTAAGCAGCGTTTAGTGCTTAGTTACACCAATTGTTAAGTCACATTAATTAATACGTAAACTTTTGGAAATTATATAGAAAATAATATGTTAATCATAAGTTAATGATCAATAGGTTCATTATTTAACTGTTTAGTAATGCTTAATATTTATTAATATATCCCTATAAAGTGTTACCAAAATTCTCATCAGGTTCCAGTCTGTCAAAATTCAGCCATGTTATTACCAAGTTGTTTACAATTATTGTCCATTTTCTGTTGTTTGCATGTTAGCGTAAAACTTACTATACTGTTTATATGGATATTGTTGTAACATCACCATTGTTGATGATAGAAAAAACACTATCATCCTTCACCTAATGGAGACCGATGGACTAAAGAGGGGTTTATCAAAGACTCTGGAAGGTGCGCTTTGTTGAATGTCCATGATGAGAAGGAATATCAAGGGGCTGGATTTTCATGCCCTGACTGGAGTCCACCATTCCACTGGGAATTTGAAATAATAGAGGAAATATTACAGTTTGCAAACCACATGCTATTTAGTTTTCATATTTCATTTTTGAACTTGGCCTGAGTCATTATGTTTGCTGTAGTAGGATATAGGTTTCCCTACTCAGTGCTGTAACATTTGCATATTTCTTACCTCAATGTAATGTTATATTCAATTGGTCACAGTTGTTAGTGGCTGTTTGTGCTGCAAGTGAACACTTGTGATACACACTTCTGAGGGTGGGTTAAAAATCAAAATGGAATGTGCTGCATAAGTGCCCTCTGCAATATATACTTCAAATGCTACCTTGAAGGTTCAATAGAACCCTGTCCTCTCTAATGCAACATTTCTTTATGCTACTGGGCATAATGCAACTGCAGTGCCTGATACTCAGATTATTGTGTAGCTCCTAGTGAGACCCCACTTCTGTTTGCTTCAATTGTAACTGACTCTCACTCGTTCTGTTTATCAGCGCAGGATGATGGTGGCAGCTGTGATCCTGAGGAAAGATTAGACTTTTCATACATGCTATCAGATGCATAAATTTTAGAATATTGCACGCTGACATTTGTTAACACTTGCTCATTTGTTTTCCTCATTTTTTTTTTTTTTTTTTTTGGAAAGTATCAGTGGGGTGAAAAGTTCAGGAGCTTCGAGGAGTTATGAATGTAACTCGTGCAGTAAGACAATGATGACTAAAATTGATCTGTAGTTTCATATTGAAGGAAATACAAGCATTTTTTTCATGACTTGTCAAATATTACACTTTTTCTTATACAGATATTTCACATGTGTGGCTTTGGTGAAAGGCAGCTCCTTTTCTTCACCTAAAAGCAATGTTAATATGCCTTTTATAAGGCTGTCATTCAAAAGCATCAGAATTACTTGGCAAATTATGCAATGTTTACTTTATCTGGCAATTCAGATACAAATTCTCACTCCTAATACTCTGTTTGAATGCATGAAGTAAGTATATAAATAAGTGTCTTGCTCTGAGAGTTAGGGCTAAACAGTTTGTGTATTTGTGGAGGATTTAGAAAGTGGGGGTATGGATTCTTCACAGGATCCTATATTCATCTTGGTAAGGTTGAGGAATATTTAACACGCAGGACATTAACACTGTATCCTTTATTCATTCTGTTCTGTTCAACTGTGTTAGGAAAATAACAAATTTGCTATTTTGGATTAGATTAGTAGATTCCCCTCTACTGATTTGTAGCTGAATTGTACTTTCAGTTTGCAAGTCAAACAAGATTAATTTATTTAAATGCACTAATTATTTCCAGTCATGTCTTAAGATGGCTTTAACTGTAGTTCCAAACAAATTAACATGCCAATTAATTTGCCTTTAGGTATGTGTGGGTGTTTGGTGCACTGCGATAAACTGGTGTTCCTTCCTGGGTGTATTCCTATTTTTTTGCTGAATGTTCCTGGGATAGGTTCCACATCCAACATAACTCTGACCAGCATGAAGTAGTTACTGAAGATGAATGAACAAAACAATGAATGAATAAACGAATGATGATGAACTGGAATATAATGTAAAGTTATTATATTATGACTGAACTGAAATTGTCTGGGGATTAATTAGTCTGTGAAACTGAAAGTAGAAACGTATTTTGTGAGTGATTTGATGACAACAGGAGTGGCATATTTACTGAAAAAAAAACGTGCTTCACACGTTATCATCACTAAATACTGATTACCAGATTTTGTTTAAGACATATTACTCCAGAACATGTTCAAACTGTCCCCCTTATTATCGTAACCTGTTATAAAAGGATACTTATATGACAATTAATTAGCATTTCAGTGAATGGACACTTTTTGGTAAGGGGTCAGAAATAGACCAGAAAAAGCTGTCTGAATATGAAAGTTAAGCTGCTCTTTAGCTCTCCACTAGAGCATTCCTGAAATTTCTTATCCCGAATGAAATTCATAACATTTTGAGACTACGCAGGTAATTGGGATATCCTGGAAAAGATTCCCCAAAACCATGACACTTATCTGGGCTCTCAGATTATCACCACATTTGCTTTGGTAATTTAATAATGGGTATAGAGCTAACAGTAGCTCTGTAACTTCTAAACTTAAATTTGATTTGTACTGTTACCCACGACATGTGCTGGAATATTTCGCAACACCCAATAGACAACTGCGAGATATCAATGGATATTCCAAGAGGATTACACTCTCAAAGTCAACAATGTACTAAACAGGAATGATTCATTATTTCTTTTAAGATAAAAGATTACATGATGCACATGATCTTCACTGTTCTTACTGTTCAAACAAGGACTGCAGAAAGGACTGTAGATTGGAGAATACTAGGATGTTTTGCTGGCACTTGTATTGAGTGTATCACAAAATATTTCTTCTAGAGCTCCATAAATCAAATGTTTAAAGGTGAATATCTCCTCAAAGTTCAACTAGGGTAACAGTAGGGTGGCAGGCTGACTGGCGATATAGACGTCCCACCCATTTATATATATGACAAGCTGTAAAAAGCAAACCGTCTCTACATTTGTAACCAAATCTATTTATGAGAAAACTAATATAGTCAAATGATTAGAATTTTATGATGGGATTCTTGAGAATACTGTAGTCAGTGTATTATAATTTTATGATAGGAAATGTGTAATCACTTTGGTTATATGCATAATTGCATAATAATCCGTCTTTCTAGTGCTATTACCTGAGGTAAATTAAACACAAGCCTCATCATCTAATCACTCAGCTGATCGATGTTGCAAATCTCAGTAGACCGTGTTATTAAATCAACTTGCATGTTTTTTGTGGGTGTTATTCCCAAAACATTTAGTAAAACAGAGCCTCGTTGTCATAGAATTAGTTGTAACCTTAACATCTGGACTAAAAAGAACAGCAAATGAAACCTGTTCACATCAACATGTCCACTTAGAACATACCAGGGCTTCTAGAAATAAAGAAAAACACTTAAAGGTTCTGCGTAGAATCCAACAAGAGAGTGTTTCCTCGTCAGAAAGAGTTACAAGTAGAATCCCTGCATGAAGCTAAGAGTTCTTCACTATCCAACAAACCCTTGAAAAATCCTTGAAGTGTGTAACCAAGCTCTGTGACTTTTTTCCCAGAATGCAACATGTGAGCCCTTGTGGTGACCAGTATGAATATGAATGGAATGGCCACAAATAAAAGGCATAAGAATATCAATGTTCAAAAACATTATGGCTTTTATCTATTCCTCTACCGTGATTCGACAGAGCCATCATGTGGTAGAATCAGCTTACTGCTGACAGCAGCTGGTTTTCTCTCTGTATTCTTGAATAACCCAGAAATGTTGATAGCATTTGTTGGGCCCTTAGGCAACGTCCTTAACCCTCTGCTCTGCAACGCATACAAGCATCTGTTGGACGAAAGTGATGTTTTAGTTCAGTCTTGGAAAACACATTGATAGTGTAGTAACAAAAATAGAACACAGAAATCAAGGCAGAAGAAACTGAAAGAGAAAAGAACATTTTTTCCAACTTAAAATCTGATGCACAATTGGGGTCCCTGGAGGACTAGTGGCACTCTCACCGCCACAGGCAAGGTTCGATTCCTGGCCACTGGGGTTGCACAAAAACGGTGCGCTCCAAGTGCGCTCCCCGTCCCAAGCCCAGATAGAATTGGGGAGGGTTGCATCAGGAAGGGTATCTTGCATAAAGACTGTGCTGAATCAAATATGAGGACCAATGATCACTGTGGCGACCCCTAATGGGAGCAGCCGAAAGAAGAACAGCAGCAATAAAATCTGTTGCACAGTTATGTGTCAGTTTACCTTCTGGTTCAGTGGAGAATTTGGGTTTACAAATGGACTAGCATTTTGTTTCATTATATGATACATTCCACTCCAGTTAGGACAGGCATGGCCTTTGCTGTTGCTGCTCAAAAGGTTAAAATAGGTGTTGATTAATTTTCTGATTGTTCTGACAATAGTGGCTAGTAGTGCAATGGTTCGTTTTGATACGTTAACATTTCTATAGTAACAACTGACACGGGGATTTGTCTGGTGGATGCTCCAGATAAAAAGGTAAAAAAAAAAATGTGTGCAAAAGCTTTCTGTAAGGCAACTTTTTTTTTTTTTAAGCAATTTTGGATTGAGTCTACAGGGTCCGCGCTTTGTACCAGTAAGAGGTGAAGTTGCTCTTTAATGTTTTCCGTCACAGGAAAGTCTTCAGGATGGAGGGTTTTGAGGTTTCTCTGTAACCTGACAAGCTGCATTTTTGTCTTGTCTTGAGAAAGTGAAGGAATGACTGTTTAAAGCTATTATAATAAATAGTAATAAAGTAATAATACAATAATAAAGTAATAAATGTGTGTCATTCTTTAATAATAATAAAAAAATACCATTGGCAGTAACCGGAGATTGGAAAAAATCTACTTCAGGGTTATATGAGTAGCTCCACTTTGCATCATGCAGCCCCATCATTGATTATTTTCCTATAACAGCATGCCCCATCATGTTCATTTTCTCTTACATAAAGTATGTTTGCACTGTGTCTTTTTTGTGGCTTGAAACAGAACGCATTTGTCTAAAACTGTTCTCTGTTGCTTTCAGTAGTGAAGAGAAAAATCATTCTGATCCATGATTCATCTGCATGAGGAAAAAGCAACACTAGAGCCTATTAATATTTACACCCAGAATGTAACTAATGAGAAAACTGATCATTTAATGTTGGCTGTACAAAGTGTTTACAATGATTAATCCCATTTTGAAATTAAAATGTTTTTGCTCTGAAGCAGCAACAAATATGTGCATTTATCCCCTCGGGAGTTCATGTGAAAATATTCTGGGAGCATTAGGCAGAAACAATTTATCAAATCAGACTAATTAATGTATGTGTTTTACATACATTCTTTCCACATCAGTTAATAGTAACAATTTTTTTTGTGTGTGTGTATGTGTGTGTTCTCTGAAGAAACGGGAGGCTATTTAATATTATAGGCTCGGCTTATTAGCATCACACAGCCAAGAGCACCCCATGCATTTTTAAAGGGCATTATTCTAAAGAATTGCTGCCTTGATAAGCATTTTCTCGCCTCCCTCATGTCAAGCAGTGAAATGTAATGTCTGAAAAACATTCAGGGCTTTTTTTTTATTCTTCATATTATGAAATGCAGATAAAAGAATGCAGTTTCACCTGTCAATTTTCGAGACTGTAAAAAAGGTTTATTCAGTAATAAATGGTGAGCTTAACACTGCAACTAGTCTTTTACAGTATAGTAATGTACACCATATGGCTAAATGTATCTGAACACCTGAACATCACACCTATATGTGCCCATTCCAATGGGCATTAAAATGCAGTTGGTCCTCTCTTTGCTGTTATAATAACCTCCACTCTTCTGGGAAGGATTTCCACTAGACTTTGGAGCGTAGCTATGGGGATTTCAGGTGGTGGCTTTATTGTCATTTCAACCATGTACAGCTGGTACAGTACTCGGTGAAATGAAACAACGTTCCTCCAGGACCATGGTGCTACATAAAACAGGACAGAACTACTTGAGACTATACAGAACTAAATAAGACTACACAGACCTACACAGGACTGCATAAAGTGCACGTGTGCAAACGTATGCAAACAGCGCAAGACGGCACAACAATTACTAAAAAACAGGATAATAGGCACAGTAAAGGAAAGTGCAGCACTGGCCAGTACACAGTTCTAGTGTGGAGTAAAGCGCAAAGAGATATTACAATATAATACTAGATGCTGTAAATGTAAACATGACATACTAATTAGCAGCAAAAATGCAGGTGGTCAGTACCGTATTTTGTTTATGGTGTTTTAGCAGCAATTTAAGAAGGAAATGTGTAAAAATTGCAAAGGGAGTGGAATGGTGTTCAGTTGAGTATGAGTATGACCCCAGCTTCCTAACAATTTGTACTCATTCAGCCACAACCGCATTAGTGAGGTCAGGCAGTGATGTTGGGTTTGGATCTGGGCTGCAGTCTGTGTTCCAGTTCATCCCAAAGGTATTCAATGGGGTTGAAGTCAGGGCTCTGTGCAGGCCACTCAAGTTTTTCCACATCAGACTTGGCAAACCATGCCTTCATGGACCTCACTTTGTGCACAGGGGCATTGGCATGCTGGAACAGGTTTGGGTCCCTTTAGTTCTAGTGAAGGATCATCATTATGCTACACCATACGTACACATCCTATACGATTGTGTGTTTCCAACTTTGTGGCAACAGTTTGGGGAAGAACCACATATGGGGGTTATAGTAAGGTGTCCACAAACTTTTGCCCATAGAGTGTACTTTTGTACATTTTACAGGAGTTAGAAGAACTCCTAGATAAGACATTTCATATTGTAAAATGTCTTCACATCAGAGCATGTAACTAACCAAAACATTTGCAGTTTGCAGTTTACTGATGTTCTCCTTCAGTCCAAAACCATAAACCCTTATTATTGTACTGTGGGAGGTATTGCAATGGTCCATTTTCTTAGTGGCCCTTTATATACATGAGAGATGTAATGCTACTCTGTGGCCTGCTGCAACCCTCCGATGCTCCATCTGTAGTCACTTCACTTGCAGCCTACATCACCGTTAAGATGTCTCCAGAGGACAAACCTTTGTGGAGACCCAGTGGGCAGTCCAGCTGTTGCCTCTGTTGTCAGTGGAAGCAGCTGCAGGTACAAGAGTATGAAAGCCTAAGGTAACCCATCCTGCAGTGAGTTAGCTGGACCCCTCTCTTGCATTTCTGGTTCCTGACTTTCAGCAGCAGCTCAGGTTTGACATGGGCAGTCCACGCTCTCTCAGTGTAAACTGCCACATCTGAGTGTTGGTTTTACACGCGAGATTGACATCCCTGGGTCTGTAACAAATTCCCATAGTAATACCAGGACCACCATGACTCAGGGCATGGATGAAGATGAATGGATGAATTAATGAATAATTGAAATGTGTGTAATTTTGTTCCCATGTGAAGAATGTACTGAATTTTGTTCTTACTTCTGATTTTTATGACAACAAAGACAACAAAAATGCCCCTTTTTCACTGACAACATCTTGAGCTGTACTTTTTTTTTTTAGAAACTGAGGTACAGAGGTTGCCAACAGAGTTTTCCAAGACGTTCTCACTTCTATCTGGTTACACTGACCTCATATAGCACTGAAACCTCATAGAGACTACCCCGGGCACGGTTGTGCACAGCCGGCCAGAGAGAGAGAGACAGTACCTAGTGGAGCTGAAATTGACCCTGAACTTAACCCTGAACTTGAGCTATGCAGTGAGAAACACCACTGATTTGCCATCCTGTGTATGAAAAGAAAAACACAACCTGTGAGAGTGATAGAGGATACTGTGGAACAAAAGCTATCCTGTGGATGAAATCCAAAACGATACTAATGATTGTCCGGCTAGTGTATCAATAATGAACCATTACCAATGATGAGCAATCCTATGTACAAAAGTAAAACACAACATTTGATGCCGTACACAATGAGCAATAAAAAGCAGGGGACAGGTTAGTCATGGTATGGAAATCAAAACTCTTATAGTGATAAGCAATCCTGTGGATAAAAAACAAAATGATTTGTTTCATACTAATCCTTAGTATGAAAAATAAAACACTACTGGTGATTGGCAATTGTGCAAAACACAACTAGTAATCTACATAAGAAGCGTGGAGGATAAGGTCCGCTAGTTCTTCAGCTGTCCCTCTGGGGAAAACACTTAAAGGTTCTGCGTAGAATCCAACAAGTGAGTGTTTCCTTGTCAGAAAGAGTTACAAGTAGAATCCCTGCATGAAGCTAAGAGTTCTTCACTATCCAACGAACCCTTGAAAAATCCTTGAAGTGTGTAGCCAAGCACTGTGACTTTATTTGTGAGACACCATTCAGACACTGCAGCCCTTAGTCATACGCAATGACTTTTATTCAGCATGCACAGACCATGTCAATGCCGAGGCTGCAACAAGGCTGCTACACTGATTGTGATTCACTGGCTAAGAGAAAAAAGGTGGTGTGAGACAGATGAGTGGTCATTTTATCTAGTAGCTGACAGCATTTGCCTGATTAGTTTTATGACTTGTTACAAAGTTTAAGAAAACACGCAAAAATTGTCAATCTATCTATCCATTCTCTGTACCGCTTATCCTACACAGGGTCACGTGGAGCCTGGAGCCCATCCCAGGAAACTCGGGGCACAAGGCAGGGGACACCCTGGACAGGGTGCCAACCCATTGCAGGGCACAATCGCACACACATTCACACACTACAGACAGTTTAGAAATGCCAATCAGGCTACAACGCATGTCTTTGGACTGGGGAGGAAATCGGAGTACCCGGAGGAAACCCCCAAAGCTCGGGGAAAACATGCAAACTCCGCACACACAGGGTGGAGGCAGCATTCGAACCCCCAACCCCGGAGGTGCAAGGCACACATGCTAACCACTAAGCCACCATGCCCCCGTGCAAAAATTGTGAATACCAAAAATAAGCCAGTTTTCCTCAGAACACGATTGAGATCGATCAACTCGAAAACTAAGAGATAGTGAGACTAGGCCCACCACCTATAAGTTTTAATCTTTTGTAATTTTTTTTGTTTGTTTTAAAGTTGTTTTATTTTCTCTCGTTTTATTTATTTACATATTATTTGTTTGTTTGCTTGTTACTTGACAAATTATATTCTAATTCCACAGCAAGGCTGCCTTGAACTGAACTGCGTATCCAATGACAGACGCTAGGGGGCGTCCTCGGGTTCCTCGCCCGGAAGTAACGTCACAGAAATCACGTCGCTGCACAGCAGTATTTGAAGCCTTTTGTTGTAGGACTCCGGCAGCCATTTTACGAAGTGGATTCATACGAGAACAACAGGACAGTAGTCTGTTTTGTTAAAGGTTACTCAGTGGCGAACAGACTTTCCACTCTCTGCAGTAGTGTTTAGAGCTTACTGGGGCGAGTTTTCATTTTTTTTATTAAGAATTTATTGCTAGTTAGCTATGTCTCGTGACCGTTTCAGGAATCGCGGAGGATTCCAGCAGCGAGGCCGAGGAGGAGGAGGAATGCGGGGCGGAATGGGAAACCCAAATTTTCGAAATAATAATCCACAGCATTCGTTTCAGAACCGCGGCCCCCTGCCTGGTGGTGGTGGTTATAAGCCAAATCAAGGAAATCAAGCGAACCAAGCCACCCCTCAGAAACCGGAGGGAGCTAATGTCACCCCGAAGCCCGAGATGAAGTTGCCCTCGCCGCCGCCGCAGCAACAGCAGCAGCCGCCTGATGCACAGAGCAAGGCTCCGGCCCAACAACAACAGCAGCAACAAGTACAACCGCCTCCGACTCAACAACCACCGGTTCAGTCACCTCCGCCGAAAAACATTAATACCAAACCAGAACCCTTAACACCACAGAATCAACCCCGAAAAAACCAGCAGAAGACACCAGTCAGTGGAAATGGCCCAAAGCCTCCTAACAGTGAAGGCCAGACATCGCGTGCAGCTGATGCCGCCGAACCGCAGGTAAGGAAAAATATCAGAAGTGTTTTTTTTTGTGTTTGTTTATTATTTTTTTTATTTAAACTTTTTTTTTGTAATTTCCGTGCTTGGTTAGTTATCTTGCTTGGCTAACGTATAAAACACCACAGCCCAAGTCGCTAGCCTTCTTCATTTTCATGAGCGCTAGATTTGGGCTGAATCTCAAATAGGTCGCTAATCCCTACTCCCTACTTGTGTAAGTAACGGCAAGTGCAGTCTATGTAGTGCACTTTGTGATAGACAGTTATCCATTTGGAACATTAGCGGCCCTGTGACGCATTTACGCTCCTGCGCAGCCATTTTGTTGAACTGAACAAAGGTGCTATAACCGAGCTAGCTAACGATGCTAAATAACCAGAGGGCTAATTAGTAACTGTAGTCAACAAAAAAGAGGTCTAGAGGAGAAATGTTGCTGGCTGAATTGTTCAGTTACTGTTGGATCAAGTGTAACCGTTTCTATAGGAATATTTTCTTCTTTCTCTCCTTTTTGCTAGTTAGCTAATAGTGTGTTATAGCTGTAACTTAGTTGCTGGCTAAAGACTAATCATGCTTTGTTTTTTTTAGCCAGTCGCTTTAATTATTTATTTTATTAATTTGTCCCAAAGAGTACATTTAAAAACGCTAGTTATCGCTCTAGACCATAAGGTTCACCCTATCTGTCCACAATGCTTTTAATGTTTAATTTCTCACTTCTCCAGTTTTTTCCATAAAGAATTTAAAAGAAACAGTTGATAGTTAGCTTAGTTGTGTTAGGAAACTTAAGAGACAGTGAAAAGGGTCACTAACCTCCTTCCTTTTCATGAGCACTAGATTTAAACTGAACCTCAAATGGCTCACTTTTCCCTGCTCCATGTTGTCAGTAATGGCCAGTGTAGTTTATCCAGTGCACTCCGCGGCCAGAAGGGAGCCATTTGGGATTTGGCCCTGTTTACGCTCCTGAGCGGCCATTTTGTTGAGCTTAAAAAAAAAAAAAAAAAAAAAAA